>JAFIRS010002236.1:0-238235 GCA_018342105.1 Gonioctena quinquepunctata | reverse complement strand
TCTTGCTCTCGTGTTCTCAGATTTGAGAACTTAAATGAAAAGTTTTACACTTGAAGAAAGAATCAACATGATTTTAACCATTGGAAAGTGTTACGAAAATTGCTTATCAGCGTCGAGGGTTTATGCACAAAAGTACCCAGATCAAGAGCATTCTGTTAAAAATGTTTCTGAGAGATTATTAGCCAGATTTCGAGAAACATAGTATCGAGTACACTTTTTGAGAGATATCGAAACCAGTGACTGGGAATGAGGAACTCAATTTCGAAGTTTTGCAATATATGATTGAATATCCCAATACCAGTACTAGAGCCATTGCTAATGCAACAGGTATAAGTCAATCGAGTGGAAGCAGAATTATTATAAAACACAAATATCATCCATACTACATTCAGCTGCATCAACATCTGTATGGAAGGGACTTCGAACGCAGGCTAGATTTCTGTTTATGGTATTTCGAACGAGTTGGCGAAGAGATGAACTTATATGAACATATTTTATTCACAGACGAATCAACCTTCCATAACACTGGTCTGGTGAATCGACACACCATAATTGGTCCTTATTTCTCTGACGGGCATCTGGATGGAATAAATTTTTTAAGATTCGTAAAAACAGATTTTTGGAATTTTCTGGAAAATATTCCTTTGAATGTGAGACAGAAGATGTACCTACAATTATAGGGTGCTCTGGCACATTTCAAACGTGTTGTCAGGAACTATCTGGACAGAAAATTTACAGATGAATGGAAGGGAAAGGTGGTCCTTATAACTGGCCAGTGAGATCGCCTGATCTTACACCCTTGGACTTTTTTCATGAGGATATATCAAGCATATTGTATACAGTACACCACCCACTACTCCTGATGATATGAAAGTGAGGATTAGAAATGCCTTCCCAACAGTAACTCCAAATATGTTGAATAATGTCAGAAGCTCATTCGAAAAAAGAATAAGATGCTGTATTGAAGTAGATGGTGGTCATGACGAACATGTATCATAATTATTTAATTTTTTTCCCAAACTTTAATGTTTCAATATTGTTTTTTTTTTAATAAAAACCAGTAACCCCAAAAATAATAGATACAGCAGGTGGACCGATATAACAAAGCTCTGAAGAAAATCAACTGTGAGTTGAGAGTGTTCAAATTCAATTTGCTAATAATATTAAAAAACTATTCTTCAGTATTCGAGATCAGACTACTAGATGAAATGTTAATTTAAAAAATTCATCGGATTTCGGAATTACGCGATAACTCCTGAAGCATCACCTTTAGGTATAATGAAATATCATATGGTTCGAAAGGAAATGAAAAAGTGAATCTTGTCATGTGAAAAATTATAGGGTGTTCTCTTTGAAATAACAAAGTTATTGTAGTTCAAAAATGCGGTAAGTGTTCCTGATAATATAAATCACACTGAATTCTATTGATCGTCCACTCAAGCCACAGTAAAACTAGCTGGAAGGGATTTGAGTGACCGGTCAAAATTTCGTATACCTGCCGTGGCTTATTCCAATGATATTGAATTTTTTGACAACGTTACATTTTGTGAAAAAGTTGAATATCTCACAAACGGGGGGAGTTAGGTATAGGGATACTTCATCAGAGTCAGCTTATTTTTTCTCAAAAAATAAAAAATGCAAGAAAATACAGTGTGTTCGATTTAAAAAATATAATTTTCATGTCACGCTCTTTTCAAATACCTTGTATGAAAATCATTATTTTTAAAATGTAGTTTAGATCAGGATATTCTTTTGTTTCTCTCCTTTTCATAATATTGTTAGTAGTACAGATTTCTTTAAATAACAGAATTGTCATTATTTGGTAGAAACTTTTGAAAATCGAAAGAGCCTATGGAAACAAAAATATCTTTGACAGATTAGAAATTAGTGTACTTCCATATATAAGTTCGTGTACCCAGTGTGCTTCATATAACAAAATGCAATATATATTTTTAATGAAATATTTACTTCTCCAAGATTTGACGAAGTTTACAATTTACAATAACCACCGAACCGGTGTTCAGAAAAAAGATATTTTTGAGATTATTCCTTTCACCCCATCGAGGACACTTTTTAAATGGATTCCAAAAAGGGCGAATACTCAAATCATTTGAATAGACAATTTACAAGCTTATTTCCGGTCATAGGAACCCCTTCATAGTACATGCAAATATAAGATGAAATATATCACGAAGAGTTGATTCGGTTCACTAGTAGCTATGATGAAAAGTTATTCCATCGTCATGAAATGACATTTCTAAAGATTTTCCTGGAAGAATAATGAGATCAGAATATATTGTCAATAATCAGAGATAGAGTAGCACGAAAGTATTTGTTTCCATAAATAGTTGTTTTCCACTTTCACGCTCATAAGTAATAAAATAGTGTATTTTCAATGGATTTATCTGTGGCTGAAAAAAATAATTGATAAAAGTATATCATAGATGGTAATATATAGGGTGAGTCAGAAGTACTTTGACAAACTTCAGGAGGTGATTCCTCACAATATTCTAATATGAATTGTCCGAATAAATATATGTCCAGAAACGCTTCGTTTCCAAGATACAGGGTGTTAAAGTTTTATTTTTATTCTCTTTTTTTTAAAAAACTTTCGAAATACTGATCTTAATTAAACGAAAATTGGTACTGAGAGGTTTTCTGAGGTGTTGAATTCGAACCTGATGTTATTATTGCTCTCATTCGTAGAAGGCGCGACCTACACGTCTTTTTTGAGCGTACTCCTAGCACATTTTTCAGTATAAAAATCAATTACTCTATCATATCTACGTAAAAATGCTACTCACGTTACAGGTCGCTTAAAGCAACCGTTTTCGAAGTATTTGGACTTGAAGAAGTCGATTATTTGATAATCGATGAGTGTAGAAGTTATTACCATTATTTCGCATTTTTCACAAGAATGCTAAGGAAATGAATTTGACGTTTAGGTAATTGGTTTAGGTTTTTTGTAGGGGGCTATTTATTTTCACTCTTCTAGTCATTGAATCTCGTAATAGCTCAAAAATTATTGGTCTTTTTTTTATTATTTCACAGGCGTCTACTATTCGGTTTCTTAGATCCTCCTCGTTCGCTACTGGAGTTGCATAAACTAGTGACTTCAAATGTCTCCAAAAATAAAAATCTAGCGGGTGTAGATCTGGCGACCTTGGTGCCCACGCCTGGTTAGGTTCTTCTACACCCCTACCAATCCATCGATTTGGATAGACAGTGTTAAGGAATTCCCTGATCACATGCGGATACGAATTTCTAATGGTACATTCTGAAGTAGTCCCGGCAATTCTTTTTCCAAAAAGTCTCTGTAAGTTGCGCCATTCAGTCGGAACGGAAGAAATGAAGGACCTGTCGAGTAATTATTAATTATTGCCGCCCATTCATTTACAGACAATTGATACTGAAAATGTCTTCGACTTACTGCGTGCTGATTTTTCAGAGCCTAAACATGGTTGTTATGAAAGTTTGTGATAGCATTTCGGGAGAAGTTTGCCTCCAGCCAATTTTCTCAAATACCACTGACACATAGTAATGCGTTGGGGAAAGTCTCGTGGCAAAAGAGCTTGTACCCTTTGAATATGGTATGGATAGAATTGTTGATCGTGGATAATTCTACAAACTGTGTACTGAGTAGAATTGAGAGCTTCAGCAATCATTCTTGTACTTGTTTCTGGATTCTCCTCGGAATGCATATCTACTGAATGAGCATTATTGTTTAAATTATCCTTTTTTTCAAAATTAGTGTTTCAAAACTCACAGAAACTTCAACAAAACAACAAAACGGTTAACTGTCACATAATATATAATTACCATAACTACTAACTTAATCGTCCAATTCATTTCCCAAGCATTCTTGTGAAAAATTAAAAATAATGGTAATAACTTCAACACGCATCGATGATCAAATAATCGACTTGAAATTTTCATGTCCAAATATCTAGAAAACGGTTGCTTATAGCGACTTGTAAAAGGGGTAGCTTTTTTACGTTGATAAGATAGAAAAATTGTTTTTTTATGAAAAATGTGCTAGAGGTACGCTCAAAGAAGTTATTAATCTTGAAAAAAAGACGTGTAGGTGGCGCCCCCTACGAGTGACAGCAATAATAACAGCAGGTTCGAATTCGACACCTCAGAAAACCTCTCATTACCAATTTCCGTTTAATTAAGGTCAGTATTTCGAAAGTTATTGAAAGAAACGAAAATAAAAATAAAATTTTAACACCCTGTATCTTGGAAACGAAGCGTTTCCGGACATATATTTATGTGGACAATTCATATTAGAATATTGTGAGGAGTCATCTCCTGAGGTTTGTCAAAGTTCTTTTGGATCGCCCTGTATTCGTGGAATTAGCTGTCATGATTGCTGCCTACACTTCTCTTTGTGTGAAAAGAATCAGTGGCCTAAAATTATTTTCCAGGTTTTTGTTGTTTGCGGCTGAACTATAAGTGGGGTGCTTCATTTTTGGTATCGGTGATATCGTCGAAGTGGACTGCATTGTTCTCGTTTTTATTTTCGTATTAATTACGTTTTTCTGACAGAAAGCCCACATTATATCTTAATAGATCGCAGTTTCCGCTGGGAATATTGCATTTGGATTCTCATTCACGTAACAACTGATGCAGAAGTTTATTTTGACCAGGAAAGGATTAACTTAGGGATCTTGATTAGATACTATTGTTTGCTTTTTGTTGCTCTCGGCCTCATGTCGACATGTTGCACTTTTCACTTGAGGTGCTTGTATGATGCAACCTGGGTGAAAGATTGCCTTGCATTTTTGGCACTTAACAGAATTTTCCACGGTTTTCTTACAATATTTACACTCCATATATATATATATATATATATATATATATATATATATACATATATATATATATATATATATATATATATATATATATATATATATATTCAGTCTGACAGATGGTTGGCTCTTTGGGTGCTGTCAATCACCGCCATTGCATCTATTGTTTCCTCATGTCGTCAATTCATTTTGCATCGGCTAAAGTATTTAGCCCTCCCAAATTTAAATATGGGACACAGCCCTTGAAAGGGAAATCCCAACTTTCCATATGGTCTACGTTATGAACATTGGAATTAAATAATTTTATAACTTTAACCTACAAAATAATTTTTTCATCTCCATAATACTTTTATATATGCTGATGATGAACCTATAGAGGTTCGAAACATGTTCACCTAATCGATTGTTAATATTATATTGTGGAGACGACTTCGTGTTTTTCTTCTTCATAAAAAAAAATATATATACATATATATATATATATATATTTATACTTTGTTTTTTTTTCAAATGTCTATAACTCACCGGCATTTCATGGTATCTGTCGTACCAAAGCGCAATTTACTCAAGATTAATTGCTCTACAAAAATGCCTCTTGCGTCGTATCTGTAATCTACAGCTGTGAGATTGTGAGGTTCACTTAATCTGATTTCTGTAGAAAATTCTAATTTTTTTGACGTTACTTCATGAATAATAATTTGAATGACAAACAAACAAAAAAGTGCTATAAACCGAATCGCTGAGATTGATATTTCTCGAAATATAAAACGTTCACTGTGTCGTAATATGAAATTTTTGAGAATTATAATTTCAAACCCAAAAACACTAATGTTGCTTTTAATCAAGTTTGCATTGGAAAAAATTGTTGTCGCGGTAATATCTTGTTTACTGTCAAACAAATAGAGAGTTGCTCGATACAAACTTTTCTGGGCGATGGACAGGTCGCAGGGGAAGTCAGAATGGCCACCAAGATCTCCGGAACTCACACCTCTAGATTTTTTCCATTATGGGTATCTGAAGTCGAGAATCTACGCCAGTGAATGCCAAACAATAGGAGATTGGAACGCTGAATGATAGATACATGTGTAGAAATAGATGAACAGACTTTCATCAACGTGAGAGAAGCTATTTATAATAGGGCACTTTATTGTCAAGATTTAGGAGGGGGCACATTGAACAATTGATGGAATAATTGTTGGAGTTAAATACAAATGTTATTCAAAAATAACTTGAATTTTTTTAGCTAATTTGTTTTGATTGTGAAATTTATAGAAGCCTACGAATGTGGGCTTCGGTAAGCGGTACTGTTTATTCTCAATGAAGTCTCTTTACGCCTCTTATCAGTCGAATTAATTGAGAGATTCAACTAAAAATTAATAATAACGTTCAGTTAGCAGAATGTTTTACCGGAAGTGACCAAAATCCATACTTCATTTCAAACCGGAATGTCATTTTGCAAACGTTAATATTTCGAAAACAATTGAATTTAGGACTGAAGTGTATGGGATAAAACTGTTGAGAATTATGAGCAGATTTCGAAAATGGAATAATATACGGGGTGTTCGATTTAAAAAAAATATTGAAGATGGCGCTCAGTCGCCATTTTGAAATTTAAGCTGTGATTTTCTCATGAAAATGTAGGTTTCCATCTCCTATTCAAGCCCTCCAAATTTTGTTGCGATATACCATCTGGTTCAAAAATTAGAAGGAGGAGGGGGAACAGACTTTAGACGAGCACTTTATATACTTTTTTTGTTATGTTATATATGATTGTTAGTTAGTTTTTTCAATTTTATTTATTTGAATTTTTGTGACATATACCAGTCATAACAAAGGAAAACTCGGGCTATGATTCTTGTTACCCTTTTTTCCTGTACACTTTGAAGTAGGTTTTCATCTCCTATGTAAGCCCTGCAAATTTTGTTGCGATATACCAGGTGGTTCAAAATTTAGTAGGGGGGGGGACGGACTTCAGACGAGCACTGTATATATTTTTTTTGTTATGTTGTATATGTTGGTTAGTTGGTTTTTTTAATTTTATTTATTTGCATTTTTGTGTGTATACTAGTCATAACAATAGAAAACTTAGGCTATGATGCTTGTGACCCTTTTTCCTGTGCACTTCACCCCTCCTTTTTTCTTTTTCCTGTTTTCCAGTTGAGTCGGTACGCCTATGTAGAGATAATTATCTCAATCTCAGGAGGATTGCAGCTGCGCCATCTAGTTGTTTTCTTGATGTCAATATACTGTTTATGTTAGAAAGATTGATTGTAAAATGATCAAATAATAGATGATGAGTTCAAAAATAGTAAGCTTGTTGTTTTTCATTGAAATATTACTCGAAAGAACCTCTGCCTGCGATATCAATCTTATTCTAGCAATACTTTTCAACCAATCAAAATTAAAAACTTTATATTTGCTTGCTCATGCGTAATAATAGAAATATTCCAAAATAAATATTTATAGGTTATTCTCAGTCTATTTGATGAACAGAAGAAGAATATTTGTACTAAAAATAATTTGATTTTTTTGTAATCAAACCGAGGATGTGACAGTTCGTTGAATATTCCCACTTGATTGAGTTTATGAAGATAAAAAACCTGTTATGAGTATTTCTTGCAATCACACAATCGAAGAATGTCCTGTGGTTGTTTGAAGTGGATGTGAAAAGTTGGTACCAACCTAACCTAACCTCAAATTCTTGGTAGGTGTTTCCTTGTAAATTTGGCTCCTAATTTGTTACAAAGTTGATTGTATGCATGAATATCTATCAAATGACTCAGTTATAAGAATTTCTTCTTCAAAATTGATCATAGAAATTTACAGTTCTGCTTCATTTTTTTTTCATTCTCGCTCCTCTTTTTTTTTCTACCTGGTAACCATCACTTTTTGTTATTTTTTATCAAATTTCAATTTAGCACCTTTTTAAAACACATTTTTCAACTTCTTACCTATTATACTTATGTTATCAACAAATTTGATTTCTACATATAGTACTTTCTCCAAATATCTCTTCAAAGTTGACATTTTCCATTTTTCTATGCTAAAATTTTATCATTTTTATCATTTAGAAGAAAAATAATATGACATTTGCCTGTCATGTTTCCTTTTGGAAATTTGGTTTTTCATATAAATAAGTTTAGTTAATCCTTAATATTTATTTCCAAATTTGGATTTGTATATTTTATAGGTGTTCCAATTGAAAAAAAATTAATGAGAAAAATTCTAACATCTCTTATTATTTATCGACTAGAATATGGCCAAAGGTTTTCAAGATGCAAACCATACAGATGCGGTACTGACGACAAATAAATCTCCATTGAATGTCTCGTTCATTTATCTAATAATGGCGACCCAGCATATTGCTGTAAGTATAGCGGCTTCTGGGAAAATAACTTCAAAGTGGCAGAAACTGAATATATACCACTGTAAAGTTCCAGTGAAACTGAACTATTAACTTTTCCATCACCAGGTAGCGCCGCCCATGTCGCAGGCCCATGAGTCACCACTTCAAAGTTGTAACAAAAAAATAACAGTAGGTCTCATACCCTTGAAAGTGGTGAACACGTTGCGTCTACCTGCCACTTCGAAGTTTCAACCTCGAAATTGCGGGTACATGTCCATTAATTGTTGAAAAAGGACGCAAGTATGGTGAATTCATACAGCTCCAATTAACAATCATCAAGTATCAAGTAACAATTATCACTTTACAAGTGATGAGAATGATGGCGTTCATGCAAATTGAATCAACAATTAAGGTATGAAGGCGCACAAGGAGTCGGAGATCCGATCTATATAAATTACCCTTTTTGTACAAAATTGTCTATTGAAAACGCATAACCAATTTCATTTCGAATTAAATATTATTCACATTTCACGTAACAGGTAAAACAAACTAATTGTAAGCCACCATAAAATAATTTGAGAAATGTTAGGTTAGCTTTCGTCTCCAGCGTCACTAGATGGTGGATTTTGAGGAAATTGTAATTTGTTGTGACTTTTATCAAATGCGAACTGTAACAATCACTTATGGAGAGTAGCAAGAACTTGGCAACTATCACCACATATCACAAACCCCATTGAAGGTTTGATGGAAGTTATTAAAACATCACCGAAACTGTAATACTCCATTGGAAGTGATTGTGACTCCTAAGTGATATTAAGTGGTACAGGATGGTTACCGCAACCATTATTTTATACTTTCAATTTGAAAACCTTCAAGGCTTAGTGGCCATATGTTTCAGGCACCTCAATATAGAACTCTGGAGTGGCTACCATAGATAGAATTAGGTGCTACAACCATGCAAATAAAACAGCATAGTCATTATTACTGTGGAGTGGTAGATATAGTGGTGATGACGTAGTAACCACCTAGTCGAAGTTGCAGTATCAGCTTTTGTCACTCTGATGCTGCTTGGGATTAATTTGGCAATAAATTGTGTATATGTGTTTGAAGGGATTGAGCATTGAATAGACACAAATATTGCACTAAGTTGTAAATTACTTTCCGACTATAGTGTCAAAGGTTTTTCTTTTGTTTTTGTCATTACATTCATGGCATAATATGCAATAACAACGAATAGCTATATAAATGTAGAATTCGTTGATACATAAAAATTATTATCAAAAATAAAAATCCACAATTCGTTATCATATTTTTTCACCTGCTAGCTTCTACTTGCTCTGTCAAACTATTCTTAACCGTCGAAATAAAAAAGGAAGAGGTTTTCTAGTCGATGAATATTTTTTTTATGTATTATTACGCATAACTTCCTAAAGAGCATTGGATAGGGTGTACTTCAGAATTGGTCCCATTTGAATTTGAACAATAAAATCCCTAAGGGTAGCAAAATGGAGGATATTGATCGTTCACCCTCTGAATTTTGGTCCGACTCTATCAGGCATAACTTTGTAGTGTGTTTTCCGATTTGGATGATCCTTTTGTTATTAGATAGGGTATACATCATAGTTGATCATGTTCCAATTTGGATTGAAATAATTTACCCCTATGGGTAGAAAAATGGGGGATGATAGATTTTTCACTTGTGAACATTGGCACACATATATAGTTGACCTTGATAGATGCTCCTACATCCGTTACAATAATCACATTCTATGGAAGGATGGAATTATATACAAGGTGATGAAATCAACTAAACAAAAATTTCCAAAATAATTTATATTATATAACAATAAATAGTTAAAGTAGATAATCATATTATTTTCAGTTAATAGTTGAAGCAAGCTAAGTAAGTAAGTATTTTGGAAGTAAAAAAAAAAATCAAGTAGGTAGTAATTAGTAGATTCCATCAGCCAAAAAAATTCAAAAATATATTTTTTCAACAAAAAATCAAACCGATGGAAAAATCATCTGAGAGGCAAAAAATAAAATAAACCTTTTTAGTCTTGGTGATAATTGAGCTCCTAATCTAATGTAAGTAACTAATTTTGAGTCGGCGCCAAACAAACTAGCAATTGAATTAGGTAAAGCGTAAAATGATGGCAGCGAATTGCACAGCGGCGTTTTGATTATTTCTTCAAAGTAATATAATGATCTTCGATAATTGTTTGTTGGGCGCCGACTCAAAATTAGTTACCCACATTAGTTTAGGAGCTCAGATATCATTGAGACTAAAAAGGTTCATTTTATTTTTTGCTTTTATAATGTCGAACTGCAGCTAGACAATTTGCTCAAAACCTCATGAACAGATTTCGAATAATTCAAACCAAACAACTTTTATCCTTCTGCAAACCTCCGTTTGAAAACAGAGCGGGACGTAGAAGGATAAATAATTTATCGTTGACCAACTCCACGTAAATTCCCGCTTTTTCTTGAGAACCGATATAAATGTTGAATAAATTCCAGCGAGGCAGTCCGATAAAAGCCCCGTAATATCTAGGATTCTGGAGCAACCAGTCCCGATCGATCAAGTCGTTTGCTGGCAAGGATAACAATTTTTAATCGTTAAATCTACCATAAATGTTGACATAAACACAACTCGCTGCTTTCGGAATCTGGATCAATTCACGAGGGATGTTTAAAGCAGATCTTTCTCGAGACGAAAATGGATTTATAGGATCTGTATTCTCGTTCTTCGAATGTTGTCCTCATTGAAGTCATTTTCACCAGACTACGTCAAAGCCAAAGGGAAAAGCATTTATGTATGTATGTATGTTCATCTGTTCCACCATATCTTTTAAACTACTGATCATCATTTGACAAATGAGATATCGTTAGAAGCGTCTTCATTGTCCACTCGTTATATGCTGAGTGACGCCACACTGAGTTGAATATGGAGCCCTCCAGAGAACATAAAGTCCAGTATTGAAAAAAAACAAATGTGCCGTGTTGTATATCAAATGAAAGGGCTTAATTAAATATATATATATATATATAATATATATATTATATATTATATATATATATATATATATATATATATATATATATATTATATATATATATATATATATATATATATATATATAAATATATATATATATATATGTATATATATATATATATATATATATATCTATATTGTTATGATACTTATTGCATGAATACCTGCAAAAGTTGTTTTTTCTAATATTTGTCTGTATTTTTTGCATCTTTGGAACCTTGAACATATTCTAGTCAACGCAGATGATCCAAAAGGGTGGCAGTAGAGTTTTTCTATAATCCTCATTATGTTTCGATCAATTCATTCAATATGCTCAACCTACAAAAGTATAGAAATCAAAATTAAGAAATAGATATTCAGAATCCAAATAAACATCATAATTATATGCAGGAACATCCTGTACACAAAATGAGAACCAAAAAGCAAATATGACAGGAAAATGTCAAAGAGATATTTCTCTTTTAAAAATGGACAAAATAATAAAATTGGGAACAGAAAATGGTAACGATTAATTTAAGAACTTTGTATAAATACAAATCAAATTTGTAAATAATATATATACAATAAGTTAGAAAGTGGAATAATGTGTTTAAAAAGTGATAATAAAAGAATCCAAGACGAAGAAACAAACAGAAATGGTTACCAGGAGAGCAAGGAAGATTAATAGAAGAAGAAAAAAACGACACGAAGGTTTTTTTTTCTATGACAAGAATTACAAGTAAAAGGGGTTCAAACTGAACAAATAACAATTTTATTTATGAACTGCAATCTGCTTCCATTCTGTCCATCATCAGTTCAGAGAATTGTTGCCTTCTATCGGGATCATCCTCATTTAACTACTGAACCAACTGAACTTTATAAGAATGCTGATTGTCTGTCATATGCCGATTTTCCTCAATCGCTACCAGTACATTTAACTTTTTTCCTCATCCAATTCAAAATTTCGACCTGGTTTTTGATTAGTTTTAACATGTCCAGTTTCACGAAATTGAGTTTTTATTTTGCTAACTGCAGACTGAGACGTGTTGACCAGGGTATTTATTATTGAACATTTCATCAACTTCTTTTTGAGTTCTTGTTTTATTACCGCATCCAATCATAATTAAAATGTCTATTCTTTGAGTTTTGGATAAATAAGCCATAGTTAAATCGAATAGACACACAAATACTTTTCAATACACTATGTCAGCAACTTATAGATATCAAAATAACAGTAGTCTACTAGATTTACATTACATTATTCATGTGGGTTTTGTGAATAATTTTTTGGTGTCTTGAACGACTTTTTTCTGACGTTTAGCAAAACAGATGAGAAAATACCTGATTATTTCTAAAGGGGTTTAAAATCAAAAGAATATTTCAATATACCAGACAATATTGCAGATTCAAAAGTTAGGATAACGGAATAAATTACCAACATAACCCCTGAGGTCCTACAAAATGTTGTACGAGAATTCTAAGATGGATTTGCTTATTGTCGAAAAGTAAATGGTGGTCATTTGGAACATTAAATTTAATCGTACAATAAATTGAAAAATACTTCCTGAACATTATGTGACATCATTTCCTTCATTCTACGTAAAGTATCAAAATTTTACATTTTCAAAATTAATTTTCTCAGTTATGATTGCACCAAATTTAAAAACTAATATTGCTGAACAGAAAATAAAAATCCCTCTCGCAAAGGTGCCACACGACCCCAATTCTCGTTTAAAATTTTTGAGGGGTGCCATAATTCAGAGGGGATGCAAGAAGGGGGTAATATTTTCATACTGTAAATTGTCAAATTGACAATAGAAATCGACCTATTTCAGTTTTTTTTAAACAAATACATAATAACGCTATAAATGAATATATTCGATACCTATGGACCACACTATATATATATATATATATATATATATATATATACAAGCCGATTCTATGTGGTGTTGCAGTCAGGTATAGGGCTGATTAGGAAAACTCTTTGGTATCCGTCAAGCTTTCGGCAATCTTTATTGCCTTCCTCAGGACGACTACAATTGTATGGATTACATTATAATATTATATATTATTTGTCCACTTACTAACGTGAGATTGATGTGAAATTAACACATTAAATGAACAGAAATTCATGAAAGATGAAATAAATTTTGACAATGACAACTTCTTTTTTAATCAATTCAAAATCAAGGTGGAAAATTTTGATCACAGGGCGATATATCTTTTCTGCTATTCATTTCTAGCAAATAAGTATAGATTTGTGTAAGATTGTTCAAATCAGTTCTTTCATTCATTGATCATTCGATTAATGCGGTCGAATGCTTTCGAGTAGTCAAGCAATACTAAGAGACAGAGTTTGTTATTGTCAATAGAGATATGCACATCATCGACAACTTTTAACAGGACCGTTGTACAACTATGGTCAGCTCTAAATCCCGATTGACAGGATGGCAATATATCGAATTCATTCAAGTAAAATCGCATTTGTGAGTTCAATATTTTTTCGAAGGCTTTCGAGATGGCACACAAAATACTAATTGGACGAAGGTCACTCATATTCTCTGGATTGGTGATTTTTGACAATGGTAGGACATGAGATTGTTTCCAACTCGATGGGTAAATATGTCTTTATATACAATAATTGAATATAGGTGATATGTGCGTTAGAATCATGGGACAACAATGTAATAACATTTGTATACTTATTTTGTCAGGTCCCACATCATTCGATTTAATGCCCATTAATGTAGTATAAATTTCATCATCATTCGTTTCATGGTAAGAAAAATGATTATCGTTTAGTGTATTACCTGAGAAAAAATCAATAATTTCATCGTCAGGCGTGGAGTTTATTTGAAATGCTTCCAAAAAAGTTATTGATATCTTCAACATGCATTAGGTGTTCCGGAATTGTTTTCTGCACCTTTTTGTTGTTATATACGTTCATATCAGCTTTTTTCCATCCAAATGAAAATATACAGGGTGTTCCATTTGAAAAATCAAAATACCGATGTTTGAAAATGGCTAAGTTTGTGTTGTTGTATCGAACATCCTGTACAATTTATTCCAAATTCTTGGTATTCTCAATGAACATCATCATATCGACCAACGATTTCCAATTATCTTTACTAAATATTTCGAAATGTGAAATAGGTAATTTTTCGAAAAGAAGTCTTCGAAATATATTTCTTTTGAATAACTCGGCAACGCCGCAATGGAACTCAAAATTGAAAAAATCGTTGATTAGCCAATGGAACAGCCGAACCGAATATATGGAAAAATACCGGGTGTTTCATTGAAAAAGAAAACTTTGGTTAGCCACGCATCATGATCACCCTGTATGAATGAAAATTATTTTGGAAGTGGTCTAGATGGTCCCTTTGAGAAAAAAATATAAGAAATCGAAATAGTGATACATCAAGGAGCAATGAACCCCGGGAATCCTGTTGACTCACCCTGTATATATGTTCTTCAATTTCTCGGCATAAAGGTCTGATTTAGTTAGTTAATATGATTTCTTCTGACGACGTTTTGACATGGTATTTGTCATCATCAGGTTAAAACCCTAAAATAAAAAATATGGAGTTTGAGACATATTTAACTTAACTCAATATCAAAACGTATGCATTCAAATAATTCTTTAAAAACATATGGTTCGAAATATAACACGTTATTTAACACAATATCAAAATATCTTTAATATATATGAGTATTCACTTACAAATTATTTTTATTTTGTGTTAAATAACGTGTTATATTTCAAACCATATGTTTTTGAAGAATACATTTTCTATTGTGTTAAGTTAAATATGTCTCAAACTCTATGTTTTTTATTTTAGTGTTTAACCTGATGATGACAAATACCATGTCGAAACGTCGTTAAAAGAAATTATATGAATTGACTGAGTCAGACCTTTATTCCGAGAAATTGAGGAAAATATATATGTGGCCAAGAAACTAAAGAAAAAAAAACATATATATATATATATATACATATATATATATTTCTTTAGTTTCTTGGCCACATATATATTTTCTTCTATTTGATTATTGCTAAAACATCCATAGATATCCGATTTGTTTGAAGCCTTCCTGTTTTGCATGATTATAATAAGTTTGACTCTCGGGTTTGAGCGACATTGTCAATTATTTCCCAAGACTTCTTTCCAAGCAGGCCTCCAGTCCGTGCATATTTAGTATTCAAAGGCCACCATCAGCGCTGTCGCTTTCCAAACTTTTTATCACTCAAAAATAAAAGTCACGGCTGGAAAGTAATCATGCATGTTAGAGGTTGAATCCCTTATCTTTCTAAGCGGCGGGACGACATGTGCATACGTAAAAACCATTCGCGCTGTTGCCAACTCGTTCAACTTCCGATCATGTTTATAGTAATTGAGTTTGGATGCCGCCAACGTCTTTATCGCCATGGATTTGGTAATATAATGATTTCGTTGGGAAGTCTTCAAGCCCAGATTTTCATACGATGACGAAAGTCTCGTAGTCTCGGGTATGTCCATAGACATTTAATATTTAATAATATGGACTGGTTGTGAGAAAGAGAGCATTGATATCAGAAGCTGTGAAAAAGGATAGACTGAGTTCAGGCAAAAACGTTGGTTTCGTATATTGTTTATATGTGTGTTCGTGTGGTGTTTTGCAAGTTTTTTTAAATTATCCAGTGTTTCGAACTGTTTGACAAGTTATAAACATTCTTATATACGTATGCCTTTTCGTGTGCAGCCTACAATTGAAAATCATAGGTGAGTAAACATGTAGTGTAGTTAGTGATTTGTGGATTTTTTTACAATTTACACAGGTTTCTGAAGAATTAACTTAATTTAATTCCTCAGTCACGCACGAACTGGTCACATTTTATGTGACTTCTCTTGTTTATATGACTGAGTTTATTTTTGTTCCTCTATTTATATTGTAGCTGAAGTTAATAGATTTATTATTATGGTATCATAGGTGGGTGGTAGTAGGATTTTGTTTGATTCGGGGGTAGAAGTTGGTGTTTTTCCCGAGCAATTGCTAAAAACTAATGTTGGTTAATAATATATATAAAGTATAATGTGATTTATTTGTTTCCCAAAATTTTCCTATTTTTTCAGAGAACAAACGCAGAAATATATATGTTTTCAAATTGAAGATTGTTTTTTTTCAAACGTTATAAATATACATGGAATTTTTACTCTGTCGGAGTAAAGGTATACTTTTACAACGCCAGACTAAATGAGAAAGACTTCCTTCCCTACCGGATTGTCTGTCGATCTCCGTCACGCTCCATAGAAAAAATATGACTTTCATTCCCAATAACACGTACTATTTCTCCTCAGTATTTCCCAAAAATAATTGGGCCATTTTTTCTACAAACACAAAATTTTATAGATTACATGAACGTTTTTTAGTAATTATTAATAATTTTTTTCAGTGCTGAACTTTCTGAATACTTTGGAAGAGAAATAAAAAACATGTTCATATGTCGCATAAAGTTTCCCCCTGTGATTCCTTGAACTTGTTCAAAACTCATCTCATTCAAAGTAATCAATATGTCCCTTGAAAAATAAATAGGTTTTTCCAATGTAATGCCATAGCCTATTTGTATCTTCTGCCTTTCTTATATGTTTCCTTCACAGCCTCTCTTTCTCTTATATAGTCCGCCAGGAACTGTGTGTTAAAGTCACGTGATGGCCAGTCCATCAGTTATAATGTCTATTGGTATGTCTTGTGACGAATAAAGATATCACAGTGATAATAAAATAATAAGCCTATAGGTACAAAGTAGAAAAATGATTCAGAGACAAAAATATAGATTTTTCAAAAACACCAGCTACCGTTATTTAGGGTGACTTTAACCCAGCTGGGTGACTCTGGCTCATTTTGGTAAATAGACATTATTAATTATAAAATTTAAATATTGGCTTTTCAAGACTGTTTTCCATTGTCAGATTGATTTTTCGCGATTTTTTCCGTTGTCTATGGGTATAACGGCCCGTAGAATTCTTTCTTCTACGATTTCAAGAGTGGCGGGGACTGTTGCATTAGACGCATCAGTAATTGTACTAGTTTTCGAAATATTCAATTCGTTACGGCCCTTTTTAATCTCCACCACTTTCAGCGCGTAAAGTGGCTGAGCTCCTGCGTAAACAGTGCCCAGTGTTTTCTTTGGGATTCGGTAATTTAAGAAATTCAACAATTGTGCGGGCGTTTTTTCCAAAAGCGTGAATATCAATAGGTTGCAGAGAAAATTTTCCGTTTCTATAATAAACAAATAATCTACGCTGTGGTGTGTTAGCTTGATGTCATGACAAATATTTTCAGTATAAAGAAATAGTTTTTTCTCCAATGACGACAAAGGTTCTATCCATACCCGTTTTAGAAAAAAAAAAACAAATAATATCATCCAAATTTATTTCACGAAGCTCTTCACGACGACAAGCGCCTACCAACCAATTATTAATGCAACCTTTAATGAAAATAAAATAATCATAAGGTAGAAGAGTAATTAGATTTAATTATATTATCTTTGTGATTAGGTGGATATCATCTCCAGCTTCTGATAAGAAGTGATCTATTCCTTCTTTATTCTATACTTTTGATTTTTTTGGTGTACAGCCAATGTATTTTCTTTTAAGGAAAGCAATAACTTTGGGATAGCGGCTTATATCTATATTATTTTTAATATTAATTGTGGACTTAAGCATCGAGTAATTGCTCCAGACGCTTGATGGCTTTAATATTTCAGATTTTTCCATCAAATATGCAAGAATCACTTGTTCATCTATAGTATGCACACTTTTATCATTGCTCCATTTTTTAAATGAATTGTAGACCAGTGCATACATCTCTCTTGACTTTACCGGGAATAATTCAGGTGTAGCCGCTTTAGCAGATTCACTAATCTCATTTCAGCCTCACTTTCACTACTGATTTACATTTTTTTTATTTGAAAAGGGAACTACACACCAATGTTACATGACAAGCGCTGTCATAATAAAATACAAAGTTCATGTTATTGTCAAAGCCGCCTACATAGATACCCAAAATCATCCCGAAAGTAGCAAGAATCTTCCCGAAAGTGAGAAAAATCGTCCCGAAAAAGAGGTACTTTCGGCACCATTTGTGTAAAGTGGTACTTTTGATTTAATAAATCATACCAAAAATTTTATTTTCAAGACGGCTGCAGAAAAAAATCGTTTCGTCGGTTTTTTTAGTTTTTGGTGCCGAAAAAAAAAGTATTGGACTTGAAATTCTGATAAATCGTATATTTTCAAATTCTCCAATTATACTTATTGGTCCGAAATTTCTGAATTGAATGGTTTCAGAGATATTCGGAAAAAAATTGAAAAATTCCTTCGGAAAATTGAATGAGAAAATTTTCGATTTTTTAACTTTTGAAGGGCTTATTTTTTTTTGTTTTGAATTTAACTTCAAGAAAAATATATACCTTTACCTTCAAAAACCCGCCATTTTTTTTTCAATTACTATTGAAATTTTGTACTAATGAAATTTTTGTGCTGAAATAAAAGCATAAATTATATTCAATATAGAATAGAAAAATGTATGATAGTTAATAAAAAATAATAACAATAGTTCAAATAAATAAGCAACAGGACAAATCAAACGATTCTTTCCATTCCTCAAACTCCTTTAAACACGAATCACACTCAAATCTTGTTGCGTTTCACCATTGTTTTTCGAATTGTGACACAAATTCAGATTTTACTGGAAAAGGGACAAAAATAGTAAAGGCGTTATAAGGTAACAAACTTTCATCTAGCTTGGATGATATTTTTTATCAAAAAAATTCGGAAAAAACAGTTGCTGACAACGGATCTGAGTCCATTGCGTCAATATATAAAACTCAAGAAGATGAAATTACATTAAATAAACTTCGATTTCAGCATTATCAATCTGCGGCCAAAAAATCCAACCTCAAATTGGATCCAACTGGAGGAGCAGCTGCACAACACAGCTATAAAGTATATTATCAAATGCAAACTTGGCTCGGTAACGAGCTTGGTATGGATAAGACAAAGGGGTGTGGATGGAAAAATAATCAAGTTGTCATGATCTAATTATAGAGCTTGGGAAAAAAGAATGTTTCGAAAGAATATATTCATTCAGAAAGATCACCTGTAAACTATGGAAAAATCCAGTATTTATATATAAATTCATATTTCGTGAAAGT
Organism: Gonioctena quinquepunctata; assembly: GCA_018342105.1. Classification (NCBI taxonomy): domain Eukaryota; kingdom Metazoa; phylum Arthropoda; class Insecta; order Coleoptera; family Chrysomelidae; genus Gonioctena; species Gonioctena quinquepunctata. The sequence continues at coordinate 218,844 of JAFIRS010002236.1, read as the reverse complement.
AATTCTATTGGAACGAATATTGAACTCAATGAACCAAAATATTATGAAGATAACATCATATAACTACGCGGGAGACCAAATAATAATTATAAACGTTACGTGGAATGCCATTAAAATTACAACAAAGGTTCCTAACCTAGATGTACACCAAAAATTGTACCAAATTATGTGTTCATCAGAAAATAGATTACCTATTTATAAACATCCCTAACTAAGAAGCGATACAGCTGCATCCTGGTAGGCGAGACAATAAAATTATATTTAAAAATAAAACAAAGGCAACTGAATCTTATATTAGATTATAGATTTTTCTCTGTATTTGGGAAAACGAGGATATATAAACAGTTTTGTTACCATGAGATACCATTCCATTCGGTCATCCCATTCGGGTATTCATTTCAATTCAGTATATTCCTTATGATGTGCATTGTCATCTTAAATTGAGTCATTTTGATCAGATCATGTTTTAGTCAAAAAGATGAATACTTTCGATTGTACTTCAAGTTATATTCAGATACAAACAAGTTAAGAAATGTACCAGTTATTAGAACTCACCCTGATGAGTTTATTTATCGAAATATAAAAAGTGAATCAATTTCAACATCGTAGTTACAAAGAAACCGAGTCGAACTGCATACACTGATATGTAGTAAGAAGAATTCATCCGAAATTCATCATTGCTCCAGAAGTAAATGAATAATTAATTACTTATCGTGATTCTAAAGATTGAACTAAAAATCAGTTGAATAAAAATATTGCAAGATTAAATTCGAAAATGATTTCAGTGAAGTGATTTCGTAGTGTAGTATATATACAGGGTGAGAACACATATTTTTTCTCTTTGATTGTATTGTGTACCAGGCTTTATATAATGAACATTTTTCCCCATCCATTCTCTACATTCCTTAATGTTTAATTCATCTAGTTTGATAAATATTCATTCATTCCATTAGATTTTGATAGTTGCTGGTTCTAGAAAGATGTATGATATGATTGATACTATTCAATGGTTATAATTGAAAACTTTTGCTATTATGTTTTAAAGTCCAGCAAAATACTGAAGTTGTCTAAATAAGAAAAACAATTACAATGTTGATTGTTTTAACCTAGTTAATTCAATTAGGTATTCTTAGACTTGTGTACATTAACATATACAAAATTTAGAATATATTAATAAAGCATAAAAACAATTATTAAAATATATTGCTAAGTTTGATTTTGCTACTATTGAATGTAAATATATTGTTCATGCCTTAAAATCATTAACCTGTGTATTTGATATGATATTGATTATTGCTATGATTCATTGCTGTTTTTATATTTTCTGGTGAAATTATATAAAATGGTTTTATAAGAAATTTATTGATTGATGGTTTTGTGTATTGTTTTGAAGCTTGATCGTAATTATATACTTTTGAATTTACAACTATATCATCATTTCATTTTTTTTATAGCTTGAGACATGACCGAGTACATAGATTAAAACAAACCTAGATCATATACTGAATGAATTACTTGGATAGACCGTTCTCTGAGTACATTCCCTTTGTCAATGTTTAGTTGCACAATCCTCAGTATAGAACCTCTAACGACTTCTCATAAGACAAGCTTTTGTACTGTCAATTGTGTGAAAAAAATTTAGTATTGAGTAGAGTAAATACAAATAATACCAGTATAGTTAGACGTCATTTGACGATATTTGTAAAGTCCTTCTATTGGATTTTCTATGGTATTTCTTTGGTAAAAGTTACTGTCAGGTTCGACAAACTCTTGGTTTTTTTGGAGTGGTGTGTGAATTCATAACACTCTATATATACCCAGGTTTTAACAATGGCTGGTCAGTTGTGGGGTCTTTAGAGTCTCCAACTGTCCCCAGCTATAACAAAGTTATACATAAGCCACAATTCACAAACTGCGATCTATTTGTGAAACTGGTTATGATGATAGAAAATGCGGCTGCTGAAAGCATGGATTCAAATGCACAAATTTGTACGGTCATTGTCATGGTTCGAAGAATTGCTCTTATGCAAAAAGCTAGTTTATGAAGACGTAACTGATTCAGACGACATTGTCACCGAAGATTCCGCTAATGTCGGTCTTTTTACAGAAAATGAAGACCTAAAAGATGCCGAAGAAGGTGACGAAGAAAACAATTACCTCTGAATCAGAAGAAGTAAAACCATCAACGAATAGTGTAAAGTTGAATTGAGTTTTTATTTTTCGTTTTTCAACAATGGAATGTAAAATAATTAATGTAAAATTCATATAATTTGTGATGATTTTTTTAAATTTTTTTAAACAAACCTAAGTTATGAATTTTTTAAGTAATAATGCTTTAAATTTCAAATATTCCAAAGGAAATTTATTTTCGTAATTTTTTCAATTGTTAAATTACATATATTTCAATGTTATATTTTGCACAAAAATGTCATGATTTGTATAATATTTTAATAGTAATTTCAAAGTTACGTTTTTCACAAATTGCGATTTTTGTTTTTTCTCATTTTTGGGAAAAAATCAACCCTTCGAAAGTAAAAAAAATATCGTTCAATTTTTCGATTGAATTTTTTTTTAAGTTTAAGTTGAGTTAAGTTTAAGTTAAGGTCTCGGAGACTATTCAATACTGAAATTTAGGACAAATAAAGATGATTACAGGAATTACAAATTTTAAGTATGTTTTTTACGACACAAAAAACCGAAAACATGGTTTTCCGCATTATCTCGGAAAATTTGAGGTGATGTTGAAAAGATACCCTGGAACAAAATTGAATGTTTTTTAATTATCTACAACTCTCATCCAGACCAATTTTTGATTGGGGATTATACTTCGCCGGAAATCACAGAAAACCATTTTCAAACTCTAAAATTGTTACCACCGTTTTCGACTATTACGATCCTGCTGATAATTTTTCCATTTTTTGGCCCCAAAAAGTCGGATCCAAAATTAAATTTGAAGAATTGATACTCACTTCAAATAAATTGGATACTTTTTCCATATCCTCAACATGTGTTTCCTTTTCAAAATATAAGATATCATTGAATAATCCTTTTTCTCAATACGTTCGAACATTATTTTGGGAATATTCACTTTTAAAATAACGAAATTCCATTAGCAATAATTCACCTGTATTCAATGCTTCCAAGATTTTCTCTGCGATACTGGATTATTCAAACATCAATACCAATATTGATAACTATCCAGGAAAATCAAATATTCGAAGCCTCCTGGGAGTAGAGATGAAGAATGATTGTAAATAGATAGTTTATTTCCTTTCTGCCATATTACATGTAGGTTCGTCAGATAAATACAAAATCATGGTTTGATAATACAATACTGTCTAGAGTGTGCCAGGCTGGTTGAAGATAGATGCGTGAGATATAAGATTATTTTAAGGATATTAAGTATGTTTGAAATTCAGAAACTTCATAAAAACTATTTGAGATGAGGATTTCTTTAAGTTCAGTCTTGAATTTTTTCAGAGATTGGTTTTCAGTAATTCAGGCAGTAAGTTGTGAAGATGACTACCGCTATGTTTTGGAGATTTTTTTTTACTTCATAGATGGTACTTTTCCATGTAGATGTTGTTATGATTTCTGGTAGTTTATTTGTGGATTTCTGAGCACTTCTTGAGATAGTGTTTGCTTTTGTGTAAATACAGGTTACTGTCAGTATTCGATGTTTCTTGAAATTATTTTTAGATGTATCATGATACTTCAGGTTGAAAATGAGATGGATAATGCGCTCGGGTAGGGCAAAGACTCTGGTTAACTCAGTAGTTGGCCCCAAGAGATTATGTTGTAACTGATTGTTGAGAATGCCAGCAATAGACCTCTTTCATAGATATATTTTTGGGGGAGAGGATAGCAAATTACGTCCTTCGGAGCTTGTTACAAAGGTGATTTATCCGGTCGTTCCAAGATAATTTCGAATCAACAATGGTACCCAGAAAGTTAAGAGAGTTGACTCCCTGTATATTTGAATTACCAAATGTATACTCGGGTGTTTTATATTCACCTGTAAATTCCATGTAACTGGTTTTTGCAGGTTAACTACAAGGTTGTTTATTTCACATCATAGCGAAAACTGAGTCATTGATATTTCAACACTACGGGCAACTTCCCCATAAGAGTTTCCTGAGAAACTCAGCATATACAGTGCCCTTCTAAAGTCCGTTCCCTCCCTACTAATTTTTGGACCACCTGGTATATCGCAACAAAATTCAGAGGACTTAAATAAAAAAGTCACAGCTAAAAGTTTCAAAATGGCGGCTGAGCGCCATCTTCAATAATTCATTGAAATAATAACATATATATATTATATCATTTTCGAAATCTGCTCATAATTCTCAACAGTTTTCTTTGAGATAATTTACTCCCAAATTCAATTGTTTTCGATATATTTATGTTCGAAAAGTGACATTCTGGTTTAGAATGAAGTATGGATTTTGGTCACTTCCGGTAAAAAAATTTGCTAACTAAAGTTGTTATTGATTTTTAGTTAAATCTCTTAATGGATTCCACTAATGAGAGGCGTTGAGAGAGTTTATTGAGGACAAACAGTACTGTTACCGGAAAATCTCGAAGCCTACGAATGTGTTCTGTAAATTCACAATCAAAACAAATTAGTTAACTGAAAAATTATAATTTATTTTTAATATCACTTTCATTCAACTCCAACAATCATTGCATGGAGTGTTCAATGTGGCCCCCTCCTACATCTTGACAATAAAGTGCCCTATTATAAATAGCTTTTCTCACGTTGATGAAAGTCTGTTCATCTATCTCTTCACATGTATATATTATTCTGCGTTCCAACTCTTCTATTGTTTGGCCTTCAGTGGCGTAGATTTTTGATTTCAGATACCCTCAAAGGAAGAAATCTAGAGGTGTAGGATCCAGAGATCTTGGTGGCCATTCTGTACTTCCCCTGCGACCTATTCATCGCCCAGGAAAGTTTGTATCGAGGAACTCTCTAGCCATGCGATAGAATTGGGCAGGTGTCCCATCCTGCTGAAATATGATTTCACGATTTTCAAACTCTTCCAGATTGTTTAATACAATTTGTCTTTTTCGAGGTTCAATTTCAGTTTCTAAAAGATTTCTGTAAAGAACTCCTGTAAAATTGCCTCTGATGAAAATCGGTCCAGCAACGCGATTGCCCAAAATCCCCGCCCAAACATTCACATTTTTAGGAAACTGGGTATGTACCTCTCTGTAAATTTGCGGATTAGTATCGCTCCAGTATCGTATATTCTGTTTGTTGACTTTTCCATCAAGAAAATTCGTCTGCGAAACATACACGTTTTAGGAAGCCCCATTTTCCTTCAATTGTTCTTGTTAACCACTCACAAAATTCAACCTTCCGGTCTGGATCATCCTCTGTGAGAGCATGCAGGATTTACATTCTGAAGGGATGAAACTGTTCTTTTTTTAGGGCTCTTTGGACACTTTTTGAACTCACTCTACTTGATTCAGCAACTACAGACGTCGACTGAGTCGGATTGATTACCATTTCAGTAACAATTTCTACCTTTTTTTCTTCTGAAAGAGGCGGTTTTCCTGATCTTGGAGCATCTTTCAGCTTAACAGTTGCTTGGAGCTTATTTAAAAGTTTACGAAAGTATGACCTCGAAATAGGATTCTCGGGAAATGATAATTTCTTCCAGCTTCTCCAATAATGAAAACTGCTTCAAATTTATCGTCTTAACTACGAGCAATGATCACTCTTTTCATAAAAGGATGTAGGCGCTCAACGGTTTATTTGACAGTTAATTATTTAGTTTGACAGTAAACAAGATGTTACCGCGACAACGATGTTTTCCAATGCAAACTTGATTCAAAGCAACAATAGTGTTTCTGGTTGGGTTTGAAATAACCAAAAAGTCACTTTTCAAACGTTAATATTTCGAAAACAATTGAATTTAGGAGTAAAGTGTTTTAGAGAAAAGAATTATGAGCAGATTTCGAAAATGGAATAATATACGGGGTGTTCTATTAATTTTTTGTATTGAAGTTGGCGCTCAGCCACCATTTTGGAACTTTTCGATGTGATTTTTTCATGAAACAGTAGGGTTTTATCTCCTTTTTGATGCCTTCAAATTTTGTTGCGATATACCAGGTGGTGTCAAAATCAGTAGGGGTGGAACAGACTTCAGACGAGCACTGTATAAATGACCTGTCTTCCTCAAAAAAATTATGCAAGTCGTTTATATACACCAAAAACAGCAGGGGCCTCAGAACACTGCCGTGAAGTGTACCTCGTTCAGTGGTTCGTTCGCCTGAATATGTATTGTTAACATCAACAACGATACGACGATTTTGTGTGGAAGATATCAACCAGTCATTGATAGAGTCTCTCACAACCATTGCATGAAGCTTCGTCTTCAAGAAAAGTGGATTAATGGTATCAAAGGCTCTTGACATATCAAAAAATTTTGCAATTGCAAAAGAGTCTCTATCTAGGATTCCGTGAATGTTTTTAAGCAAATCAGTTGAGGCAGTTTCAGTTGATAGGCCCGAACGAAACCGATGTTGATGAGGTGATAGTAGTTTGTATTTATCAAAAAAGTGTATCAGCCTTATGTGCATTGCTTTCTTTATAATGTTTGAAATTGGATCCGGGATACAAATAGATCTGTAGTTTTCTACCAGTGTCAAATCACCTTTTTTAAGAATCGGTGTACACTTTGAGATTTTAATATAATTTCGGAATTTCTCGTATTTCAGCTGGTGATTCATTAAGTGAGTTAGGAGGGATATCGGCACTTCATTCAAACCCACAGATTTTTTTTTTGGTTTATTATGATATCTTCCATTTGATATATCTCAAAATGTGCGTAAAACATAGTATTGACAGAGGTTTTCATAGTTGTACAACAGGAAGGAGTTGTATCACATGAATAACTTGTCAGGTCAAATGTTAAAAATAATTTCACAAAAATATCAGCAATTTTTTTTTAATCATTTATTATTTTATTGTTTAGTTTATCATGACTGAATGTTTATTGTTTGTTTAATTCGATGTTGACTGTTTCCCATAACATTTCAGGTTTGTTATTTGAGTTTTCGATCAGGACAGATTTGATTGGTTTTCTCTTGAATTTGGCTGTTTAGAGTATTTCTCATGGTTTTGTATGTAGACTGTATGCTATCATCATTTGAAAGTTTTCGGAGCCAGTATAGTCTCTAACTTCATTACTCAGTTTACTAGTCTCACGGAAATAGTTTATGTTTATGTATTTAGTCCTATTGTTTGATATTTTAAAATCACCAGGAAAAATGTTGCCAAAAGTAGTTGAATACTTTGTTGATATCCCCTGTAGAATTTAATGTAAGTTTTTCCTTAGTAATGATATATATGAATTCAGATACTGCTCCTGGGTGTGGAATTCTTTATTGCACACACATACACACAAAGACGGCCTGAGTAACTTAGATCCAGAGTCTCAACATGAAATATTTGTGACGACTTGTGGGCTGAGAAGTTTGATTCTTCAGTTGAAAAGATTCTATCACATCCAAAAATGCTTTTCTCTCATGACAGTTGGAGTATAAACCATTACCATTGGAATCTCCTCTTAGAATGACAGTATAGAATCCTTTGAAAATGTTCCGGAGATTCCGTGCACTTCCGCATATTATCTAGCATACAAAGAAAAAAGCTACACTTCAAAAGTACATTTTATAAAAGTGACTTCCTGAGTCTCCTTCCTTCAAACCTTAAAAACCTACACAATTCCACGACCCATTTCATCAAGGATGGCACTCTGCTCAGAAGACACCAATGGAATTTCCAATTAAATAAAGTGAAGCCATTATATTCGATGGAGCGATAAGCAGCCCCCGATACAATACCCAATTGGTACTCGACTGTATATCAATTATCGTTTGAGCGCAACCCTTTGCGTTTTTAATTGCTGCTGGAATAGGCCCAATATTTATTCCGTTACGCCGAGCTCGAACTATATTTTATCCGGTCTTTTTACAGTTTCTCATCAAGGACCGTTTGAATGATTCGTCCAATTAGGTTTATATTGTGCTGGAATCAACAGATTTATCGCTCGCTAGACCGGACCGGCCCGATAATGTATTTCATTGCCATAAGGGCTGGAAAGACTATGATTTTATCAATGAATGAGTTGTTAAGAACTTAATATTTGAAAACAAGCATGCCCTATTGAAAATTAAGCTTGATACTATTGGGAGGGGAGTGTCACCTATACTGGAGATTTAATGCCATAATGTTCTTTCAGTGCTCACTCAGAGAAAATGAACAAACAGTTAACAAATTTGCTTTTTCAATATGGATTTTTTTTCGAAGAAAGCAGTAATAATTTTGAATAATCCAATTGTTTTGTGTTGAACTATGTTTAATTATAATAATAATATGATCTAATCATATACAGAGCATCTCAAAAGTCCGCTCCCCCCCTCTTATTTTTGGAACGATTATACATAAACAAGTGAAATTTGGAAACTGAATATTGAACGTTGTAAACTTCCCCACTAGTGATGATAGATGACGAAATCGTCGAACGTGACGTCACAAAGCCATTGTGACCAATAATTTTAAATGGAACCCTACGGCAAGCGACACCTCTTATAAAAGGTATCGAAAAAACCTATTCAATGATACCGATTTTGTTTGTGTTTATGACAGTTTTGATGGCTCATTAGTAAACATTAAAATTTAAATTCCATTCAGTATGATGTCAATTACAGATTTAAGAATCAGTATCTATCTAAAGAAATTGCTCTAAGTGACCTCCATTCACTTCCTGACAGTGAAATATCCTATTTTCAAACTCTGCTCGTACTATTGCAAATGTGTCTGCGGAAACAGCCTCACATTCTGCAACAATACGTTGTTTTGAAACATCAATATTGTCAGGTTCAGTGGCGTAAACCTTCGATTCGAAGTACCCCCACAGAAAAAAGTCCAAAGGTGTGAGGTCCGGTGATCGAGGTGGCCATTCCGTTGAACCTCGTCGTCCAATCCATCTACCACGATACTCCTCATCCAAATACCGTCTTACTGCACCGTAATAGTGTGGAGGAGCACCATCCTGTTGGAATGTTATTTCCAAATTACCGAATTTATCTGGATTATCTTCCAAAATTTCAAGGATTAACGGTTCTATTGCGTTTTGCAACAGCTTCAGATAAACCTCGCCAGTTAAATGAGTACTTAAAAAAAGAGGCCCAACGATGTGGTTTCCCAGGATACCTGCCCAAACATTCACCTTCTGGGGAAATTGGGTATGTATTTCACGAAACAGGTGAGGATATGCGTCACTCCAATACCTCACATTCTGTGTATTTACATTTCCATTTAGATAGAAAGAACTTTCGTCACTAAAACAAATTGTTTTGACATAGTCTGGCATGAATATTTTGTCCAGTTTCACCAAGAATTAGGATCGCTGCTACTTTATAACCTAAAGCACTTACCATTTCGCTTCTTGGAGCACTCAAACGTTCGGATCACAACAGTTTAACAAATTATTAAAATGTACAAAAATATTAAAAGTACCAAAAGCTGCTAAAACAGTTAAACGTTCGATCAACAATACAGGAATTATTAAATGTACAAAAACTTGGACAATCACAAAAACGTCGAATTAGGGAGACTAACAAAAATGTCATCTTCTTCGACAACTTTCCAGAGGCGGAGCTTGAATTTTGAATTTTAGTATTAACTGATTCAATTCATCACAGCTTTGCGTTTTTTGAAAGCGAGTTGCCAAAACTGCCATAAACACAAACAAAATGAGTATCATTGAATATGTTTTTTCGATACCTTTTAAAAGAGGTGTCGCTTGCCGTAGGGTTCCATTTAAAATTATTGGTCACAATGGCCTTGTGACGTCATCTTTGACGATTTCGTCGTCTATCATCACTAGAAGAGAAGTTTACAACCTTCAATATTCAGTTTCCAAATTTCACTTGTTCATGTATAATCGTTCCAAAAATAAGAGGGGGGAGGGGACTTTTGAGAATCACTGTATAATTACATGTCCTGACCAACATACGATCAACGCCCAGACCCAACCGCTGGACCTACAGAGCTGAAATTTTGACAGCGTATTCCTATGATGACGTAGATAACCACTTTTTTGATATTGCATCCCTAAAGCGGTGAAGAGGGTGATGAGATTGGGGGTGAAGGGGAAAGTACCGTTGCAAGTTAAAGTCATGGATATTTGTATTCGGTGTTTACTTTTCGATTAAAAAAACACGTATTTCAGAGTTTTCGAAAACTCAACTCCCAAGGTGTTGAAATGAGGGTTAAAATATGGGTTGCATGTTTGTATAGGAGTAGCGTTAGTTTTATAGTTGGGGTATTTCGGGACTCTGTTACAAATGAAGGGATACGTGTTTTAGTGTTTTTGTAAATTCAACCCCTGAAGGGAGCAAATAGGGGTTATATTGGGATTGAAAAGGACTTGGCATAGATATATGGGCATCGATAGAATTTTCTGAAATTTCAGTTTGTTATTAAATTAATTCGACGTGACCACGATAGCAATTGCATAAGTTGATACAGTAATCAAAACTTTCTATTATTTGTCACATAATAAGAATATAATGCCATTATCAAGATCATAATGCACAGAATTGACAGCCTTCGTGCCACCATATTGAAAATTTAAATCCACCCCCATTTAGGGGTAGTTTGCATTTTGTCTGACCCTTTTCTATCCCATCGTGGATTGTCATGATGAAACAAAATATTTTGATTTTATTTGCATTTGACAACTGTTATGAGAGTAATAAAGTGCATTCAGTATATTGAAAGTACCATTTAAATAGAATAATGTTGAACTGAAATGTTACATATATAACACGAGGAGTCATGTTTTTCAAGTATATTAATCATTAGACTGAATTGTTTATTATAAAGTTCATTTTCTGATATTTGTTTCCTTGGTCAGCAGTTTTTCGAAGTATAAACTACATTACAAGGCAGATGATGTAATTTTTTCCTATTGTAACACGAATAATATATTTTGTGCCATCATATTCCAGCGTTTCAATGAAATATATTCATTGGATACCCCCGGTCAGCAAAGTTCTTCCAAAAATGCCAAGTAAAAATCACCCCTATGAGGGGACTGAATTGTTTTTTTTATGGTATCACAAATAATATGTTTTATGAAATAATTTTCAACCGTTTCAATGGAATATATAGTCACCGGAAACTCTCGGTCAACAAAGTTTCTCAAAAAATCGCAATGGTAATGGTATTTAGTGCAATCTGCATTTCAGCATTTCAATGGAATAGGTATCATAGCTGGGAATCCTTGGTCAGCAGAAATATCAGAAAAATCGCAAGAACAAACTACCCCCAAATGGAGGTGGATTTTTTAATATGGTAGCACGAAGGCATTCCCTCATAGATGTCAATTCTGCATTATAATCTTGATAATTGCATTACAAGTTATTATATCAATACCGCTTATTACAGTACAAGAAATATAAAGTTTTGATTACACCCTGTAGCAACTAATGCAATTGCTATCGTGCTCGCGTAAACTTATTCTAATATACCTTAGGTGTAACATTCTAAAATTTCCGCAAATTTTATCGATGCCAAGAAACTCCCTTATATCTGTGCCTAGCCCTTTGTATAAGCGTTTCGTATCTTACAAGCTTCTATTTAATTTCTCCTGTCCCGGATATAGTGCTGCTGGAGCACCCGCATCTAAAGTTGCATCAACAAGTACCCAAAATCAAAAATTGTCTCATGCATCTTCTTCGACAGCAGGGATTAATATCAATAATTGCACAAATTGTACGTTCAATATTCATCTTCGAGATTGATTTAATTTTGTAGTATATTTTAAATAGAGAGTTGTTACACTGCAAATCAGAATACATTTTGTTTAAATTCATTAAAATTATGATCGAGTCTGCAGTTCGAAGAGTGGGACGTAGCCGAGGCCAGAGTGCTTACTTCCATAAAGGTATGTAGAGGTCGACGAAAAAATGTAATATGCACCTCGGCGAAAAACTGTCTATTGTTTCGACTATAATAGACAGTTTTCCGTCCTTGGTACATAAATAACTATTTTCCTTTTAAGTGCATTTGTATAAATAAAAGCTTGTTTTTTTATTATTTTTTCTTAAGTGAGGGGCATAAAGATTAGTATTCGAAGTCTTTGTTACAAATAACAATAATAATAATATTATCTTTGTTTCGAAAACAGGTAAGTACAGCAATAGATCACAGTATCAGTACCCAGAACGAAGTAGGCGTATATATATATATATATATATATACAAATCAAAAAATCTACAAACATTGGACATAAATTCTTACTTTACCAGGTGGCATTCATGAATTCCTTCACATCATAGGGTTCTAGTTGTACTAACAGTTTGTGAATGCCTTTTTTAAAAACATTCAAACTCGTGATAGATTTCATGTTGTTTGGAAGCTTATTGAAAAATTTGATGCAACTATAGTGAGCTCCTTTTTCTGACATTGGAAGTCTGTGTATGTGATAAGTATAATTCAACGATCTCGTACTATATGTGTGTATTGTCTGATTTGTGTTGAAATATTCCCTGTTTTTGAATAGAAATAATGAGCATTCTTGGATATATACTGCTGTTACTGTTAATATTTGTTTTTCTTTGAATTTACCTCTACATGTCTCCCTGAAACCTAGGTTGAAGATTGTTTTAATTGCCATTTTTTGTGCAGCAAAGACCTTTTCAGTATCATTGGATGCTCCATAGAAAATCACTCCATATGGATATAGTGCTTCAAAGTTTGAGAAATATATCATTTTCATTACTTTTTGATCTACATATTGTTTCATAACTTTCATAGTGTAACACACCGAATTCAGCTTTTTACTTAATATACTTATGTGTTCTTTCCATGACAAACACTCAACCAAGGTGATACCCAAAAACCTGGTGCTGCTAGTCAATGTGATTTCTTGATTATTTGAGTGTACATTATCTGGCACATGCATGTTGGAACGATTTGTTTTGAATAGTATACAGCTTGTTTTCTCGGTATTTAAAATCAATCTTTCGTTCTTGAACCAGTCACACAGTAGAAGAAAAACTTCAGATGCACCATTGACCAACCTTTCCAAGCCTTCAGCCATCACCAGTAAGTTTGTGTCATCAGCATAGTTTGTAAGTGAGCAATTCTCTATATTCACGCACTTCGACATATCATTAATATATAATATGAATATCACCGGACCAATTATACTGCCCTGGGGAATGACCAAGTTTATTTGATTTGAATTTGATATGTAACCTGTATCATTCTTTGTGACCATCACCTTTTGACTTCTTCCAGAAAGATAAGACTTAAACCATGGAAGTGCCCGCCCCTGAATCCAATATTGTTCTAGTTTTTTAAACACCAGTGTATGGCTTATGCAATCATATGCTTTGGTTGAATCTAGGAATAATCCCAAGGCTACTTCATTCTTTTCAGTGTTTCATAAATGACCTGAGTGAACCTATATATTGCAGTTTGGGTTCCCTTTCCCTTCAGGTAGGCAAGTTGTTGAGTGTCATAAATTCCATCACCCGGTTACACATGCATTTTTCAAAAAACTTGGAAAAACCCGATAGCAAGCTGATTGGTCGGTAATTTTCACATTTTGTGGGATCACCTTTTTTATATAGCGGCTTTATTAAAGCTATCTTCAACCTGTCTGGAAAGACTCCTACTTTCAACGATAAATTTATCACATATGCTAAAGGTTTTGCGATTTCTTAATACAATATTTTAAAAGTGATGTAGGTACTTCATCATAACCACTGCTAGACTTGTTTATCAGTTGATCACCAATTTCAGTTATTTCCTCCTCTGTTACTCTTTTTACATACATACATCTATCAGACTTCTGCACGTGGCATACATGATTATTTTCCGCATATTCTGTCAACAGACTTGGAGCACATTCAATGAAATGTTTGTTAAAATCATTTGCTACGGTCATGCCTTTTCCTGGTATTTGTATATTGATGTTTTCTTTTTTTGCAGAACCCTTTATGTCGTTAATTATTGACCATACACATTTTGATTTATTATCAGATTGTTCTATTTTATTCTTGAAAATGTTAGCTTTATTGTGTGATAACAAAAATTCATATCTTTTTCTAGCATTATTATATTCACCTTTATACCTATCATCTCTTGAGCTCAAGACCAGCAATATATATAATTGTTCCTTGCACCTAATTACTTCTGGGTCATTACAGGATTCATTAGTTTTTTTTCTAACATTGATCTTTTTTTCCGGAAAATATTCATTGGAATGATACATAAAATACTTTTCAAAGTTTTCCCAAGCTTCATTTACCTTATCCGACTTGTAAACTTCTGCCCAAGTTACTTTTTCTATTTTTTTCTTGAAATTTTCTTTATTTCTTTGATTGAAGACTCTCTTGACAATATGTTGTTTGTTCTGCCTTTTTACATAGTAAATAATTTTTTGTGCCGTATGATCTGATATCCAATTGTGAAATACCTCAACATGATACTCTTTGCTGTTAGTAAAAATGTTGTCTATTGATGACTGTGATGTACTCGTTACCCGCGTAAAATCTTCAACAGTTGGAAATAGATTATAGGAGTTCATTAGTGCAAAGAAATTTTCTTTATCTTTGTTCTCATTGTGCATAGGAATATTGAAATCTCCAGCTACAACTATAATACTATTATCGTTCAAACACTTCAGTAGTACCTCATCCATGTTTGCTAGAAAATCATTTATATCACCTGAGCATGGCCTATATACTGACATAATCAAGAATTTCGATCCATGAACCTTGAATTCACTCACGCTACATTCACATATCCCAGTGGTGAACAAACTTGTAACTTTGGACTGTTTTATCATTTGCGTCCCTGTTCTTGCAAATATTGCGCTTCCTCCATGTTGTCCTTCATCTCTACATACTGCTTCTGCAAGATAGAACCCTTTGATTCCGTAATTTTTCAGTTCCTCTTTGGTCTTCCAATGTTCTGTCAGACAGAGAAAAGTACAATCTAGATGACTTGACAGGAAGTTCTCCAACCTATCAACACAGTTTTCTAGGGACTGCACGTTTTGATGAATAATACTCAGCTTCAATTGTGATTGGTTATGTGTTCATTATCTTTAGACATTATAGTCTCTTCTATCTTGAAAAAAATCTCCCCCATTTTGTAAAAAATCTTTGTGTCGATTAAAATCGAAACGGTTGATTCCTACATAATTGGGCAAGAAAGATCGATCATAGAGTTCATCTTTTCTGCTTAGCGGCGCCGTCACTACAAACGCTTTCAAGCGGTTTTCATTTGTTGGTAGCTCTCTCACTTCAATGGTTTCTTTTCCAAACCCTGGCTTTTTCTCCATATATTTTTCAACCATTTCTGCCGTGGCACTTCTCTTTACTCTGTTCATGTACAGTACATACGTTCTTCTCCTCCAAATTCTTGATTGGCTTCAACAGCTCCAGTACCTAGCCGCTTTGCTTTCCTCCTTTTTCTTTGGATTGTTTTGAAACCATTCTCATTTTCATCTGCCAGGTCATATTCACTTTCCATCACTAATTCTGAGTGTTCATTTCTTCCTCCATGTTGTTCGGGAATAGGCGCTTCACTACTTGTAGTGCTAGTTGTTTGTTGAGCACTGATCTGAGTGGTGGTTTGCTGAGAACTTCTCATTTCTACCCCTTTTTCTTGTGATTTTTCGATGTTATGTTCTCTTCTCGGCGGTCTCATAGCCACTCCCTTATACGTCATTTTGAGGTTATTTCTATCACTAACGGCTGCCTTTTCGTTTTCGAGCCGTTTCATTCTTTCCAGTAGAAGTTCATTGTTCATTCTTCGGACCATGTTTTTGTTTTTTATTTCATCTATCAACTCCCTCAGGTAGCGATTTTCCAATTCCAGACATATTTGCTTTTGTTTATTTCCGTTTTCCGCCATTTTCTCCGAGGAACAGCATGTTACTTTTGTTTCTCGGATTATCTTTAAATTTGGATACCTTTTGGCACAACTTTGGTGATACACTGCATAGCAGTTTATGCACACATAAACTGAACATTCTTTTGAGTTGCAACACTTCATGTTACCCCTGGTTTTTGCAATTTCTTCCTTGCTTACTTCACTGTATGTTTCGTTATCCGACATCTTGGATAAATAAAGGGATAGTATTCCAGTCCGGGTGAAATAGGGGAGAAATTTTGTTTGGGGGTTCCGATAGTTTTTAGGTTAGGATCATAAGAATTTGTACTTGAAGTCTCTGTTACTCATATGGAAAAATGTGTTTCAGTGATTTCAGAAATTCAACCCCTAAAGGGATGAAATAGGGAAAAAAGTTCGTATGGAGAATTCCGTTAGTCTGTGAGTAACGGTCATAAAAATTGGCATTCGAATTCTGTGTTACAAATTAAAAAAAATGCGTTTCAGTGTTTTTGGGAATTCTACCCCTAGAGGGGTGAAAGTTTGTATAGGAGTTCCGTTAATTTTCAAGACAGGGTGATGGAAATTGTTATTTCAGGTCTATGTTATAAATAAAATAATTTATTTTCAGAAATTAAATTCCCAAATGGGTGAAATGGGGAGAAGGGGGGGAAGAGGGATTTTTATAGGGATTCCGTTAGTTTTTAAGTGAAATCCATGAACATTGTTGTTTTGGCTCTCTGTTACAGATAAGGGAATTACTTTCAACCTCATTCGAAAATTCCACCCCCAAAGAGATGGAAAGGGTTTAGTTAATTTGTAATAATCGTCACAAAGCATATATTTGGCTATCAAATCAATTATGCCAACCAAACGAGATGACGAAGTTACGGGATAACGAAATAAGGGGATAACGACGGGAAATTTAATAACGAGATCCGGGATAACCGGATAACGGTATGAGGGAATAAGGGAGAACGAGAAATCGGATAACAAGAAACGGGCAAAGCCATAGAAATGAACTAGATGGAACAACTCTAAAAAAAAATGAAATTTCACGTGGACCAAGTCACGGGTATCGGCTAGTGAAAATTAAAGGGTGTAATCTAATCTCTTGCACACCCCTGAATGACGAGTGTATAATGTCATTTTATTACAAAACAATTTTGATTGAAAATCTAAGGAAAAAATCAAAATATGTTTTGTTCTTTGTGAAATTCGACAAGAATTCTGGGTAGCGCAGTCCGCTTAATTTCAGGTAACCTGCTCGGAGGAAAACTTCGGCAGTTGCCCAATGCAATAAACATTTCAGTCAACATTTGAATAGAATGTTGAACTGATTGTGTGGTAAATGTATACATTGCAGGCTGCCTGAGATAGGTATTTAATTTCAAAGTGACAAAAACAACTAACCTTGTTATATCCAAACTGGTGATAAAGTCAGAACTAGTTGACTGTATACTCTGCTTTGAGGCACTTATCATAATTTTCACAGTCACTTGTAAGAATCGAACGAAACAGACCCTATTGAAAAGAGAAAAATATTCGCAATTGAATATTGTTTCAAAAATGATTTCGCGATCACTGTTGTAATTTAGAGCTATCTACGAACGAAAGTTTGTTAGATTCTACTAGTGTTTTCTGATTGGCTGATGAATAAAAGATCTTGATTACCAACTAATCAGAAAACTTTTTAACAAAAAATTGAACCGACGAAATACAGAACTGAAAAGTAAAAAATAAAATGAACCTTCTTAGTCTCACTAACTGAGCTCCTAAACTAATGTAAGTAACTAATTTTGAGTCGGCGCCAAACAAACAAGCAAATAAATCAGATAAGGCGTGAAATGATGGCATCGAGTTGAGCGGTGACATTCTGATGATTTTTTTGGAGTAATTTAATGATCTTCGTTGATTTTTCGTTCGGCGCCGACTCAAAATTAGTAACTTACATTAGCTCAGGAGCTTAGTTATTGAGACCAACAAGGTTTATTTTATTTTTTAATTTTCAGTTCCGTATTTCGTCGGTTGAATTTTTTGTTGAAAAATTTTATTTTTCAATTTTTTGTGGCTGAAATCTACTAATTACTACCTTCTTGTTTTTTCATTACTTCCAAAATACTTACTTACCCACCTTACTTCAACTATTACCAGTAAAATAATATGATTATCTACTTTTACCATTTGTTGTAATATGAATTATTTTTGTTGTTCTGGTTAGTTTATTTCATTACTTTGTATATCACCATCCTCTCATGGAATATAATGATTGTGACGGATGTAGGAGAACAATAATAATGACATTAGCGATCTGTCATTTTCAACTACATATGTGTGCCAATGTTCACAAGTGAAAAATCAATTATTCCCTATTGGATTCGAAATCCAAATATGATCAACTATGAGGTATCTAATAAAAAAAAAATCATCCAAATCGAATAACCCAGTACAAAGTTTTGCTCGATAGAATCGGTTAACTGGCCAGAATTCAGAGGGTGAGTGATCAATATCCTTCATTTTGCTACCCTTAGGGGTGGGTTTCATTTTTCAAATTCAAATGGGACCAACTTCCTAGTACACCCTGTCCACTGGCGACTCGAGACGTTAGTGTGTTAGTCACAGAGCTGAATAAACTAAAAAAAAGTGAATTAATTGACTTAATTACAGTGCAGAAGCTACCAGTGAATATAAATAATAAAGTGTTATCAAACATGCAAGAAGGACTCAACCGTGGAATATATCCAGTGTATCGAACTGAAGCATGGAGTAACGTCTTTGAAATTCCAACTGGAAACGCATCAGAAACTATCGATGCATTTCGAAAAGAGAACCCAAGAACAAGAAGAATTAATATTTTTTCATAAACAACTGAATGTTAAAAATTCTATGCCATTAGTTCCATCTCGTAGTGATTTGGTCAAACCAAGCACGAGCACTTCCTCAAATGGTGCAAAAACAAAAATAAATACTGTACCTGACCAATTTAATCCACGAAAAACAGTAAACAAGCCGATCCCAAACACAAACGATAAAAAAGTCGCAATTGAACATGAAGGGAATTCCAAACAGCTGATATCTAAACAGGGTGTATCATCTGCGGTTTTACAAGCTGAAGTGCGAAATGAATTGGACAATTACATAAACTTAACAATAGACAATATTCCACCGGTAATGAATTATGAAAAGGAATGGCAAAAAGTCGAGAGTAAAAAACGCAGAAGAAATGTAATTGTAGGTAATAATGACTCTGACTACATCAAAGGAGTTCCAAAATACAGTGTATTACATAATTATAGAATAGATCCGAAAACCAAATGTGATGACTTCAAGAAGAGAATTCATGAGTACTTCCCAGACGCAAAGTATGAACAAATTGTTTCTAAATTTTCAGACATTCACACATCATATGAAGTCACCATTTACGAAAGAAATTTTGAATTAGCAATGACTCCTAGTATATGGCCGTCAGGAGCCTGTATGAGTCGTTTTTTTTCAGCTGCGCAACAGAATCGATATTGTCTTTGTCTTTTGAAAAATTTGCCATTCTGTCGAAAAATAATTCATATTATATTGATATTTCCAGTACGAACAGCTCGGTGTCTAGTTTTAAGAGCCAGCAAAAGATAAAGACAATAATTGCGTACAGTTTTCTGATCAGTTGTTGATTAAGATCTTAAGATTTTCCATTCACCAGCTGATCAGAAAACACTAGCGGAATCTAACGAACTTTCGTCCGTAGACAGCATTGTAAACCTGCATACGAAAATCTTTGGGGGGCTTTCGGAGTCGAAGATAATGAATTTTTCCTCAAAATACATAAATTTAAGATAGCGGCTCCAAGATGGCGGACGTGTTTTGTGATTATGGTCCGATTCGATTCAAAATTGGTATGCGACGGTTTTTGGGGTCGGAGATTATGATTTTTTTGTCAAAATTCATAAATTTAAGATGGCGGCCCCAAGATGGCGGACGAGTTTTGTGATTATAGTCCGATTCGATTCAAAGTTGGTGTGCGGGGGTTTTCAAAGTCGGAGATTTTGAATTTTTTGTAAAAAGTTATGAATTCAAGAGGGCGGCCCCGAAATGGAGAACGAATTTTCTGATTATGATCATATTTTATCCAAAATTAGTATGTGAGGGTTTCAGGTCCGTAGATTATGAATTTTTTGTTAAAATCTATAAATTCAAGATGGCGACTCCATTATGGCAGACGAGTTTTGTGATCATGGTCAGATTCCATTCAAAACTGGTGTAAGCTTAAAACTTACAGGGAAGCTTGTCGCGCGAATTGTAATGAAATTAATACTTCGAAAACTTGTTACTTACCAACTAATCATTGTCCAATAAAATTAATTGGTACCTACGATCATGAACACATCGCGCGACAAGGTTTTTGAAACCAAATAAATCAACAAAAAATACTAAACTAAACTAAACTTATTTTATACGTTTTAGTACACGGCTTAAATGAAAGTTTGTCTTTAAAAAGTTTTTTATTAGTTATTCTTTTAACCACAGAATTCATTGTGAACTCATCAACTTCCAGTAATTCATTCATCCATTCAGTTCATCCAGTTGGAGGAATCCAGAATATTAAATCAACCATTAACGAACAATGTAGGAAAAGCCTTGCTTGATAATATATCAATAATTTCCGTTCATCAGTACCATTGTTAAAAACATGAATATGCAAAGGAATAAAATGATGTAGGGTAATATTTTCCCTCATCATTGAATGAAAGAAGACTGATACAAAATATGGTAATGTGCACCCGCTTATTATGCATAATGCACGAAGCAGCTTTGGATTATCCATTCTCTGAGAGCGTAGCATATTATGTATTTCGTGACCGACTCTCAACAGTTTTATCATAAAAGAAAATAGACTCGACTCGACCGACTACTGAATCTTTCAATATTAGCGAATTGAGAGCGTTATTTCGAAAGCTCGTTGTTTCATATCTTGCGTTTTCCACTACATATTTGGAGTTCTTCTTTGTGAGAAGAATACATTCGAAACAGCTTTCATTAGCTCTGTAGATGTTATGAGTTTTCACGTGAGAAAATGTTGAAAATTTATTTATTTCCAACGTTTCGTAGAACTATCGGGCCGCTGCATTTGTATCCGTCAGTTTGAACTGAAAATAATAATAATATACTTTGTTCAAATTGCCAATGTAATATTACTTTGCAGTTATATTTCTTGTTATACAATTAAAAGGGTGAGGTTCAGCATCACAACTTAGGTTGCGTTGCTGTTATTCCACTCAATTGCATTCACGTTGAGCAAATAAAGAATACAGATAAACAAAACGAAATACTTTCTCTCTTTTACATTTTCTCATGGCTACTGGGAAGTAGATTGTTTTTTTTTCTCGAAAATTGGGGTAAGATAGAGTTCTTGGTAGTACAGGGATAGAATGAAATAGTTTCACTATGTTGTATGTGTATGATCCAATGAAGACTGCAGTTTTACTGGAGGGAAGGGGAAAATTTCATTTTGATCTAATATTTACATTATAACGAAATCTTATTTTTAACCGACGAAACCAAAAAGGAGGAGGTTCTCTAGTCGACGCGTATATTTTTTTTTTCATCATTTTTTTTATGTATGATCACGCATAACTTTTTACTAGGCGTCCGATTCCGATAATTCTTTTTTCAGTGGATAGGGTGTACTTCGAAGGTGGTCCCATTTGAATTTAAAAAATTGAATCCACCCCTGAATTCTGGTCCGTTAACCGATTCTATCAGGCATAACTTTGTACTGGGTTCTTTGATTTGGATGATTCTTCCTTTAATAGATAGGGTATACCTTATATTTGGATCTCAAATGGAATCATCTACCCTTACGGGTAGAAAAATAGGGGATAATTGATTTTTCACTTGTGAACATTATCACACATACGTAGTTGACAATGACAGATCGCTACTGACATTATTTTTGTTCCACATCTGTCAAAATTATTATTTTCTATGAGAGGATGGAATGATATACAAAGTAATGAAATAAACTAACCAGAACAACAACAAAATTCATATTACAACAAATAGTAAAAGTAGATAATCATATTATTTAACTGGTAATAATTGAAGTAAGGTGGGTAAGTAAGTATTTTGGAAGTAATCAAAAAACAAGTAATTAGTAATTGGTAGATTTTACCCACAAAAAAATTAAAAATAAAAACTTTTTAACAATAAATTAAACCGACGAATACGGAACTGAAAAGTAAAAAATAAAAACTTTTTAACAAAAAATTAAACCGACGAAAAATTCAACTGAAAAGCAAAAAATTAAATAAACCTTCTTAGTCTAAATGATAATTGAGCTCCTCAACTAATGTAAGTAACTGATTTTGAGTCGGCGCCAAACAAACTAGCAATTGAATTAGGTGAAGCGTAAAATGACGGCAGCGAGATGCACGGTTGCGTTTGATAAGGTGGGTGAGTAAGTATTTTGGAGTAATAAAAAAACAAGTAGGTAGTAATTAGTAAATTTTAGCCACAAAAAATTGAAAAATGAAATCTTTTTAATAAAAAATTAAACCGACGAAATACGGAACTGAAAAGTAAAAAATAAAATAAACCTTCTTAGTCTCAGTAATTAAGCTCCTAAACTAATGTTAGTAACTAATTTTGAGTCGGCGCCAAACAAACAATCAACGAAGATCATTAAATGACAGAATGTCACCGCCCAACTCGATGCCATAATTTTACGCTTTACCTAATTCATTTGCTTGTTTGGTTGGCGCCGACTCAAAATCAGGTACTAACATTAGTTTAGGAGCTTAGTTACTGAGACTAAGAAGGTTTATTTTATTTTTTACTTTCCAGTTCCGTATTTCGTCGGTTTAATTTTTTGTTTAAAAGTTTTTATTATATGAACACCTTGTAACACCCTGTGAGGGTTTTGTTATTGTTCATAGTTTGGTCCCAGAGTAAGATGTTTCATTTTTAGAATTTCTTGAATTTCAATTTCATGTACGCTAATAAATTGATAAAAAGGGTCCGTTTTTATGTACATAGAAATTCGCTGTCATTTCGGCGTCAAATCAGCTTATACAGGGTATTACCAAATAAGTGCTGAAGTTTTTGGAGGGTGATTCTTTGTCGAAAATTAAAGGGGGTCTTGTAAGTAAACAAAACCTCCTAGGCATTTCCTTGAAAAGTTACATGCTTCCAAAAATAAGAAAAATAATATAATTTTTCTAAAATTGCTGAAGAGTTGAAAGAATGGCATTTTGTGGGCATGTTCTATCAATAAAGAATATTTTTTTATTTTTTTTGTGATCTTTCAAAGGGGTGAAACATGCAACCCCTATTCCATTTTTTACAAGAACCTTTCAACGAAACAAAATTTCTCAATTTAAAAATATATGTTGAAAAGAATGATTCATTGCAAAACTTCTTCAACTTCTGTATTGTGCCCGTAAAAGCAATAGTTCCCTAATAAAAAAAAATACAACATTGTGCATGAAAGGATCTTCTGTAATGGAATCGAAAAAATGAAGTGACTTTTTGTGACTTCAATCGTAGTATTTTGAAATTATTCCACTTGTTTCAACTTTTAATGTAGGCATGTACCATTAGCATGTTATGTTTTAATAGAATATTAAATTAAAAAT
This sequence comes from Gonioctena quinquepunctata, assembly GCA_018342105.1. Taxonomy (NCBI): domain Eukaryota; kingdom Metazoa; phylum Arthropoda; class Insecta; order Coleoptera; family Chrysomelidae; genus Gonioctena; species Gonioctena quinquepunctata. The sequence goes on along the minus strand of JAFIRS010002236.1, from coordinate 195,291 downwards.
ACAAACAAAACAAAATAATGTGTATTACAACAAAGAAAAAGGCAACAAGATCAAACGGAACGGAGTTATAAAAACTGCTCGAAATGACCACCTCCAACCATCAGACAGGAATCAAGTCTTCGTCTCATAGACTGGCGCAAACGTTGAAATATTCCTGGTGTGTTTTGGATTGTCTCGCAGGCTGCAATGATGCGATTTCTCAAATCATTCACACATTCAATGGAGGTCATATAAACCAAGGACTTCAGGTGACCCCAGATGCGAAAGTCCAAGTGGTTTAAGTCTGGAGATCTGAGGCCAAGGTTGAGGTCCTACTCTGCCTATCCAACGATTTGGATACACGTCGTTCAAGTACTGATGAGCAGTTATGCTGAAATAGACAGACGCACCACCGTGCTCAAATCACATTCGTGGTCGGATAGCTAGTGAAACATTTTCAAGTAAAATGGGAAGCTGTTCCTGAAAAAGATTTGTGAAGGTTGCACCAGTTAGCTTCAACGGGAGAAAATACGGTCCAATAATATTTCGATAATAATTCCGACCCACACGTCAAGTGAAAATTCTTATTGATACCGATCTCCTTGAATTGCATTGCAGCCCATAGATGATTGTTATGGAAATTCATAGTCCCTTGCCTTGAAAAGTTGGATTCGTCAATGAATATTGCGTTTTAAAAAAATTGAGTATTTTGGATAATCATTAGAAGTCTCCATTGACAAAAGTCTACTCGATGGAAAAAATCTCGCGGCAAAAGTGCCTGGACTCGTTGAATATGGTGAGGATACAATTGGCGATCCTTCAAAAATTTCCAGATTAGTTTATTGCTAACATTAAGTGTGTTAGCAATTTGTCTTTTACTTAATTCCGGACGATCTTCAATCAAATTGAGATCCTCTTCTTCCAGTGCCACCGTTCACGACCACAATCAGTTGTTCCTTTTCGGAAGAGTCCCTCTTTCACAGAGACGTTGGTGGAGATGTGCAAAAATTGTGTGATGAAGTATCACGCGCTGAGAATACATCTCTGTCGTTCATTGAAACATTTATTTTACCTTAAGAAAAGTAACCCTGCTTTATCTGAATCATATAATAACAACAAAAAAATACACCTGAAATTAGTTAACAAAACAAAAAAGGAATTTTACCAAAACACAATTAGTATGTCAGATAACGATCCGAAAATTTTGTGGAAAGTAGTATCTGAACTCACGAACAGAAGTAAAAACTCATGTGAGAACATCGTTATTCGAAAAAATGATGACGTTATCGAAGACCCTTCAGAGATCGTGAATGAATTAAATAATTTTTTCATCGAAGCACCACAGGCCTCAATGGGTGATATTCCGGGTAATAATTATTATCGCCCGAACATAAATAATGAAAATGGAATAGATATAAATCCATACACAATGTTTTTAGAGCCATTTAGCGAATCAGAATTATTAAATTTATTCAATTGTAAACTAAGGAGCAAACAATCATCAGGAACTGACGAGATACCAGTGTTTCAACTAAAAAGAGTTTTGCACATTATTATAAAACCGATAACTTTTTTAGTGAACCTTTCATTTTCAAATGGCAGTTTCCCCACATCCCTGAAGTGGGAAAGGTAACTCCCCTGCGTAAGAACAAAAAATTATCAACTATTGAAAATTTTAGAGCAATCAATGTCCCCCAGAGCTTTTCGAAAGTCTTCGAGTATGCATTCCTAGAGCGCTTGAATGATTTTCTTGAATCACACAATATCTTGATACCCATGCAGCATGGCTTTCGCTCTGGAAAATCGACTCAAACTGCTCTACTAACTTTCTATGAAATGCTGATAGAGTTCATTGAAGTGGGCGAGTGCCCAGCTGCTATTTTGTGCGATTTGAGCAGGGCTTTGACTGCGTGAATCACCTGAAACTTCTGGATATGTTGGAATGTTATGGTCTAAGGGGAAATTCTCATACCTGGATATCCTCGTTTCTCAGTAACAGAAACCAATGCGTCTCATCGAGATTTGATCAAGGTGGTGTGGTTTCGTTTCCCACATCAGAAACGAAACTGGTCCGGACTGGTGTGCCTCAGGGATCTATATTGGGGCCGGTTCTGTTTCTCTTATACATAAACAATATTGATAGGGAAATATCATACTCATTATTCACTGCATATGCGGACGATATTGGTATATTGATCTCGGATAAGCAAACTGATATTTTAACACACAAATGTACAGATATCCTGAACTTCACCTCTGAATACTTCAACAGACAGGATCTATTTTTTAATGCTAAAAAAACTCAAGTTATTCGTTTTCATAACTATCAGAATAAAACCGAAGCACTCCAACTGAAGGTTAATAATACTACCTTACAAAGCTCTCATAATGCAGTTGAATTCGTGGGTATGTAAATGGATGAATATCTGAACTGGATCCAATATGCATTCGAGAATATTTCCCTTTAAACATGTATCCTCTCAAGAGGTTATCTTGAAAGATGGAAGATAGTGATTAAAATTCAACTTCCAGTTACAGATGATTCCACATCTAATTTTATGAACACTCTGTTCATATTTTCGAACAAAACGAGTACCATGACAGGATATAAATGTCAAAAAATACTGGTTCCAAAGTGTTTCTCCGAAAGAAATGATTCGAACATTTTTCCTTCTTAGCAAAGTAAGATTAGTTCTATAAAATGTGTTTCCCAACTCTCTCGGTCTTTCTGATGATCGTGGAAGCGTGAAATGTATTTAAGACCTACCAAGTGCGATGCCACTCTTGCATCAATGTTACAAATGATTTTTGGTGAGTGCTCGTTTTCGAAAAACATATTCCTTCTTGTCATTTATCTATATGAGTTTTTAATTGAGACGGAAATAAAAATCAAATAAAATCTAATAAAAATGCAAATTTTCACTTTTAGATTTTTTTGAGTTGGTGTACTTTTGAAATATCTAATCATATGTAGTTCAATGTCCAGCATGGCTTTGACCGGGATAGTAGTCGTTTTAAATTACTCCATTTTCATCGAGAATGTTTCCCTTTTTCGCAAATTAAATGATGAACTGCTGACGAGTCCTCCTGTATTGAATTATCAAGAAGTAAATAAAAAAAAACTTATATTCAAAATATAGGTACAGGACTTTGAGTTACAAAATTTCCAATCAATCGATTGCATTTCTTCATACCAGAATTATTTCATATTCCAAATTTATTGAATGATGAATATTGATGAATATCAACAGGAAATAAATTTTCCTAAATGATGATAATCCAGTAATACCTCATATATTATCATAAGGATCCCTTGTATAATCTCTTTTCATGGAAAATGAAAACAACCTAACTACCTGAAACATTTTTCCGATAAAACTTTACACATTCTTATATCTTTTCAGATTACGCTGTCGTGAGGAGCTTCATCAAGTAATAATCCATTGTAGATGGAAATTAAAATAATCTCCAAGGATTGAAATTCAAAATGAATCCTTTGAGCCAATATAATAAAAAATTTGTGATTCATTCCTCTCATTAGAGCAGAAATACAATGCAGGTTTAATAAAATATGAGTCATGATTGGAAAAATAGGTACGTATACATACCTCCGTTGAAAATGATGCGAAAAAATAAATGAATTATATATATTTAATTTTCAGAAAAAACTGATGGCATAATGAATATTGAAAGGAATGCCATTTCGGTGAACTCTTTTTATACCACAAGATGAAGATGAATATGATACACGAACAGTTCCTCTCGTTTTGGCTTGACTAAAAATATCCCTGCTCCAACACCTTTGGTTTCTGAGCCATCTGTGTAGCAGTCAATTTGTGCATCAATTGGAGGTCCTCCATTCCAGGCCTTTCTATCTGCTATGGATCGCCCCAACCTGCTGAGTCCTTGGCCACCATGTCACCAAACCGTATGCTATCATGGGTCAGATGACCCCACTTTGTAGCCAAATGATCATTTTCGGTTGTAGTCTACCGTTTTTTCCACACATTTTTCTGCATAGGTTGAGCGCTACCGTGCTCTTTTGAATTACCGTCTGCAGGTGTTTATTCCATGTCAGCTTGTAATCAAACATGACTCCCAAGTATTTTGCCTCTTGTGCAATTGGAATTTCTACCCCATTCAGAACTGGTGGCTTGAATCCTCTCAGTACTCTTTTTTTTAAAAGCTACTTTTGTGGTTTTTTGGGGGTTTACAGTTAGTTACTCCTCCTGACACTACTCATTTATCAAATTTGGAGCAGTCTGCGTATGTTCCGAGACGGTTCAAGCAAATTTGCCTTCTGGAATAATTGCCAGATCATCGGCATATCCTGAGCGATACATGCCTTGGATGTTAGCTCAACTAGTAGTTCGTCCACTAGAATAGCCCACAGAAGGAGCGATAGCACACCTCCTTGTGGGCATCCTCTACCTACTCTAGCTGTGACTGTGGTTTCGCCTATGGTTGATATGATTACCTTTTTCACCAATCTGGCGTTTCCCCATTGACACAGGAGTGAGGGGACCCCTTTACTTTCAAGAGCTTCGGTAATTGACTTTGTAGATGCATTGTTGAAAACATTCTCGATGTCGACGAAAGTTGCTATGGCTATCTCTTTGTCCTCCAGGGATTTTGTTGGTAGCCTGTTAAGATCATCCAGTGCCAAGTTCGGTGACTTGCTTGGCTGATACGCGTATTGGCGTTCGTTGAGAGGAATAGTTATAATAATACCTCGTCTCTTAGTCTGTTAGTCTCTCCAGAGTTATCAGCAGCAAGAACACTAGACTGATTGAGCGGTATGACTTGGGTGTCATGTCATTTAATCTCCTCACCTTGGGTATGTAAATGACTTCCCTTTCTGCCACGCGGTATATATGTATGGCATGGCTATACAAGCCCTAATATTCCATATAGAAATGGGATTATATTTCCTGTCCTTTCGGAGTGGATATGATGTATTCCATTCTCTCCTGGGACTTGTATGAGGAAATTATCTATAGCTCACCTAATTCTGTTCGGCCATGTTATCTCTGTAGCTAGTTTCCAGTCCGAAGCATGAGGCTTTTTGGCTTGCTTTGCAGACTGTTCGTCGCTACTTCGTCGTTTAGGGGTATTGCGCCGTGAAAGTGTCCCTTGATGAGCATTGATACACTTTCCTCAAAAGTAGTTGTGTAGGTATCATCTTCCTCAAGATCAAGCTATACAGTGCGCGTCAAAATTATGGAACAAATTCTATATTTCGCGAACCATGTACTTTCTACAAAAATCCTAACATAGGTCGATTCTTATTTTAAAATGCCGATTTTTTATGTATATTCTAAAGAGGTTATGTCACTGGTTTTGACATGGTGACGTAATCGGTAATTTTTTTAAATTGGAATAGATGTCTTGTGGTACCCCATCTGAGAGGCCTTTCAATACTGCATTCAATGATAATAATAAATTAGATATTTTTTTACAGGGTGAACAAAAATTAATATTTTATTTCAATAAGAGAATAACTTTATTTCCAACAAAATAGAACTGGATGTTCGAAATGCCATCCACCAGTCTCTTGACAATAAGCAAATCTACGGACACATTCCTCTTGCACATTGCGAATAACTTCCGGAGTAATTCTGTTAATTTCGATCCTAATTCGATTTTTCAACTATTGTAGATTTTGCGGCCTATCTACATAGACCTTCGATTTCAAAAAACCCCACAAGAAAAAAACTAGGGGCGCAAGATCTGGAGATCTTAGGGGCCACTCTATCGGTCCGCGTCTACCAATCCACCTCCTAGGAAAACAGTTATTCAAAAACTCGCGAACATCACGTGAATAGTGCGGGGGTGCACCATGTTGTTGCAACCAAATACTTTCATTTGGTGAGTTAGGATTGTTGGCGTTTGGAAAAATATATTTTCATTATCATTACATTATGATTATGAAATTTTTATTGTCATCATCCTTGATATGTGCGACAAATTTCAGATTATTCGGAAGATAAGGGGGGGGGGGAAGTGGGTGAATATTTACTTCCAAGATTTCATTACATTGTGAGTTATTTAGTTACAAGTAAAGATAATGAAAGCGTGTTGAAATATGCTAAATTTTACTTTTTTGAGCGAAGGCTCTAATCCCTTAGACTGCCCTGGCAGACTAGTGAGTCCGTGCTCTACTACACCAATGGATCCTTTCCAAATATCAATAGTTACCTATTTCCTAGTCTAAAATGGAAACAAAAGACAATCACAAATTAATGCCATAATAGGCAAGTAAGTGTCAAATAAATGTCAGTTGGAATATCAACAAATATTCTTCACAAATTCTAAGTGAAAAGGTTCTGGAAGTAAACTATGGCTACTTTAAGTGAAACCCAACGCATAGAAATTTTAATTTTTATTGGATGCGGAGATAGAACCAAAACTCAGCAAGAGGTATGCGACTTGTTCAATGCGAAGTATCCAAATAGTCGTTCAACAGTCAGTAAGATTGAGAAAAAATTCAGAGAAACTGGTCATGTCAAACATATTCCGAATGCTGGACGTCCTAAAATAGAAGAAAACGTGAAACTTGATGTTCTATTGGGTGTAGAGAATAATCCTCACAATACTTCACGACAAATTGCAGCAGACCTTGACATATCCCAAAGTTCTGTATTACGTATTCTAAAAGCAGAAAAGTACCATCCATACAAAGTACAGCTGAATCAACAACTCAATGATGATGATCCCGATCGCCGTGTGGAGTTCTGTGAAATAATGCAGGATTTGTGTAACCGCAATCCACGTTTTATAAAACAAATTCTGTTTTCCGATGAGGCTACGTTTTGACTAAAGTTAAGTAAATCGTCAGAATTGCAGATATTGGAGAAGGGATAATCCTCACTGGATGATGGACGGGCATACACAATACCCTCAGAAAGTCAATGTTTGGGCAGGGATAATGAACGACAGGATTATTGGCCCGTATTTTCTCGAAAGAAATCTCACATGGGAGCGTTACTTGAAAATTTTTAAGAAATGAACTCATACCTAGCCTTGCCGATATTTTTCCAAACGCCAACAATCCTAACTGTATGAAATGAAAGTATTTGGTTGCAACAAGATGGTGCACCTCCGCACTAGGCACGTGATGTTCGCGAGTTTTTGAATAAATGTTTTCCTAGGAGGTGGATTGGTAGACGCGGACCGATAGAGTGGCCAACAAGATCTCCAGATCTTACGCCCCCGGATTTTTTCTCGTGGGGTTATTTGAAATCGAAGGTCTATGTAGATAGGCCGCAAAATCTACAAGAGTTGAAAAATCGAATTAGGATCGAAATTAACAGAATTACTCCGGAAGTTATTCGCAATGTGCAAGAGGAATGTGTCCGTAGATTTGCTTATTGTCAAGAGACTGGTGGATAGCATTTCGAACATTTTATTTAACTGTTCTATTCTGTTGGATATAAAGTTATTCTCTTATTGAAATAAAATATTAATTTTTGTTCATCTTGTAAAAAAATATCTAATTAATTATTATCATTGAATGCAGTATTGAAAGGCTTTTCAGATGAGGTATCACAAGACATCTATTCCAATTTAAAAAAATTACCGATTACGTCACCATGTCAAAACCAGTGACATATTCTCTTTAGAATATACATAAAAAAATCGGCATTTTAAAATAAAAATCGACCTATTCCAGGATTTTTGTCAAAAGTACATGGCTTGCGAAATATCGAATTTGTCCCATAATTTTGACGCGCACTGTATAATTAAGGTCCCTGTAACTTCTTTGTAAGGTATTTTTTTCGGGTCTTGGTATAACCGAGGAATTATTTTTATGACGTGTGCTGTAATTGTGGTTTATTGCTATTAATGTATTTGTGGGCATGTTGCCGCATCACCGTGATAGAAAATATAATTGTGGACGTCAAATAACTTCGAATCATTTGGGGGGTATATTTTTTATATCTAATTTATCAACTTTCGTATTTTCTCAAGGTTTTACGTGTAATTGTTTGTTGCCGCTCCCCGAGCTAAGAATTCATAGTCCAAGTGAGGTTCAACTAAGGCATAATATAGTGTTCGGAGCTGATCCATTCTCAGAATATTTGATAAATATTTAAACTTTTATAATGTACTGCGTATTTTTTTATCACGAAGGTGATGTGGATGTCCCATTCCAAATTGCAGTCTATGAATACTCCCAAATATTTAATATTTCGGACCATCGATACCGTTTTACCTTTTTTTTTAGAAGGGTATGAAGGGGGTTTTGTCGATGTTCATTGTAAAGTCGACTCTTGAACCATTCTTTTATTATTTTCATATCTTTTTCAGCTTTTTCTTTCAAGGTTGGCCAATCATCATCTACATATATGATTGCTGTATCGTCGCCAAAACTGACCTCCCCCCCCTATAACTCCAGTTTCAATAGATCATTGAGATAAATATTGAAAAGTAGTGGCCCCAGGACTGTGCCTTGAGGAATACCATAGCGTATTACCATCTTTTCCTAGGGCTGTTATTTACTCTAACTTTTTGTATCCTTTGCTGTAGGTAGTTTTCCTGAGGTCATAGGTTTTCCTCGAATTCAAATACTGTCCAATATTCTCAACAATTCTAGATGATCAATGGTGTCGAATGCTCTGGCCAGATCTATAAATATAGCGGAAGTTGGTTTCGTTTTGTCGACATATTTGCATACTATGGATGTAACAAATAATATGGCGTCTTGCGTTGACTTGTTTTCTCTGAATCCAAATTGCTCCTCTGGTAGTATTCCATATTTTTTCAAATAGTTTGTGATACGCGTTTTCAGTAACATTTCAAATATTTCAGCGAGATTCGAGATCAAAGAGATTGGACGATAATTTGGGACATTCTCTTTGCTTTCATTTTTGTGTAGTGGTTTTATTACAGAAATCTTAAAAGCAGATGGGAATTTTCCGTTTTATTGAGCAGTTATAATATAGACAAAGGGTTTGATGATATGATAGCAATTAGTTCAATAGTCTCAGCGTCAGGTTGTCATCCTGGTGCTTTTTGCTCTTCAATTATTAATGTTTCCTGTATTTAATTATCATTTGTGTCTCCTAGAAGAATTTGTTCATTGATTGATCTAAAATCTCTGGATGTATGTTATTATCATGTTTTATTATTTCTGCCCTTTTTTTTACCTATGTTTGAGAAAAAATTATTGAATTATCTGTCATCTGTTTACTATCCGTAAGTTCACCACGTATTATCAATAATTTATTCAAGTCATCGTTTTTGCGATTTTTGCTGTATTTATTAACACAATCCCATAAACTAACGGCTGTTTTTATTTTTAGAGATTTCAATCTGATAATAATTTCGTTTTGCCTGTTCCATTACATCATTCATTTCATTCCTATATTTTTTATAGATTCTAATATTTTTTTCGGTTGGGAATTTAATTTTTATGGCATATAATTCATGTTTGTGGTTTACTGATTTCAAAATGCTGTCTGTCATCCACTTTCTAATTCAAATTGTAATTTTTTTTTTTTTTTTTTTGTGCTTGTGAATATGTTGTAGCATATCGATGTCATTACTCAAATACACTTCGAAAAAGTTATTTTTTCTAGATTTATTACTAATTGATTTTTATTCGGATATTTTCGTGTTTTCTTATTTATTTTTTTTACTTCCCGTTTCATATGATGCTATTTTCACAATTTGAGCTGAATGGTCCGTTATATAGCTCTGCAGAACGATTGGTGATATATCGATACTATTATATCACCAAAAATTGGTCATACATATTTTTTGATTCTTGTACTGCATTAATACTAAGAAATAATCGTACTCATTCAAAATATTGAGGTAGTCATTCTTATCATCTTCATTATCATCACCAGAATATTCAGATTTATGTCCCCTGTAACGATTTGAATATCAACTTTTGGACAATTTTTGCGGTACTCACGAAGTTCTTCATTGAAAAATCGTATACTTCTTGCGGGTGGTCTGTATAAGGCTAAAATTGATAAGTTTTTGTTGATGAGTTTTGAAATCAATTCAAATCCCGTTATTTCTCCCAACTTGATTATTTTGGATGTGAAATCAATGTTTTTTCAAACATACATCACAACTTCATCATTTCGATTGTAATGGGCCTCATTATATACAGTGAAAGTGGGAAATTATTGTTCGAGAGAAATCATGAAAGAGGAATTTTTTGGCATAATGAAGAGATTATTAAATTAAAGAGAAAAAGCATCCTCAAGTGGGACTCGAACCCACGACCTTATGTTTTCTAGACATATACTCCAACCACTGAGCTATCGAGGCCATAGGAATCGACACACTTTCGCAAAATTTACTTCCATAATTTAATGTGCATGTTGGAATGAATCGAAAATCGAACGTACTTATCAATGGCCGTCGAGACCCGATACCTTTTCACTTCAACATCATCGTCGACTTGACGATTTCAGTAGAAAATCTGGGAAGATGATCTCCAACCACTGATAAGATTAAGCCAAATATGTTATGTGAAAGTGGGAAATTATTATCCGAGAGAAATCATGAAAAAGGAATTTTCTGTGGCATAATGGATAGATTATTGAATTAAAGAAAAAAAGCAACCTCAAGTGGGACTCGAACCCACGACCTTATGTTTTCTAGACATATACTCTAACCACTGAGCTATCGAGGCCATAGAAATCGACACATACTCGCGAATACTTTACTTCCATAATTCAATGTACATGTTGGAATGAATTGAAAATCGAACGTACTTATCAATGGCCGTCGAGACCCGATACCTATTCACTCCAACATCATCGTCGAATTGACGATTTCAGTAAAAGATCTAGGAAGATGATCTCCAACCACTGATGGGATTTTGCCAAATAGTTGATGTGCAAGTGGGAAATTATTGTCCGAGAGAAATCATGAAAAAGGAATTTTTGTGGCATAATGAACAAATTATTGAATTAAAGAAAAATAGCATCCTCAAGTGGGACTCGAACCCATAACCTTATGTTTTCTAGATAAATACTTCAACCACTGAGCTATCGAGGCCATAGGAATCGACACACACTCGCGAATACTTTACTTCCATAATTTAATGTGCATGTTGGAATGAATCGACAATCGAACGACGTATCAATGGCCGTCGAGACCCGATACTATTCACTCCAACATCATCGTCGACTTGACGATTTCAGTAGAAGATCTAGAAAGATGATCTTCAACCACTGATAAGATTTAGCCAAATATTTGATGTGGAAGTGGGAAATTATTGTTCGAGAGAAATCATGAAAAAGGAATTTTTGTGGCATAATGAACATATTATTGAATTAAAGAAAGATAGCAATCCCAAGTGGGACTCGAACCCACAACCTTATGTTTTCTAGACATATACTCTAACCACTGAGCTATCAAGGCCATAGGAATTGATACACACTCGCGAATACTTTACTTTGAGGAAGCTTTTTTCTTCAATTTGATAATCTGTCCATTATGCCACAAAAATTCCTGTTTCATTATATACAGTATAGTAATTTTCTAGATTATACAGGGTGATATCTACAATCTGCCACATCTCTGAAAAATGATGAAATCAAAATCGTGGTTGCACTCGTATAAAAGCAATTTCAGTTCATCTAAATTTTTTTTCGAGCTTCTAATGTTCATATGTAATGATTTCAAATTCTGGTGAGTTTCATATTCACCTAGATTGTTCACTAGTAGCGGCACAGGACAATTGTAATACAGGTGCTGTAGTAACGTTTCAGAAATATCCTGGCATACCCTGACTTGATATAAAGTGTTGTTATGGGCTTGGCTGGACTGAGAACTTTCCACGCAAAAACTAATTAAAGAGCCCTTTCCAAATGAGATTGAGTTGGAGTTACTTCTTACGAAGCCCTCACCGATTTGTTGTTTCTCGTCAAAGCGCGCAACAAAGCGGATTTTCAGAACTTTTAAATTGAGAATTTAATTTCCACCCTGGAAAAATCGCTTCTAGACAATTTCTCTGCCGGTGTTTTATACAGACACTCTTGAAATGCGGTAATTCAGTTTTGGAATAGTTTCATGAGAGATATTAAAAGATGCAGGAGCGCTTTTGCAGAATCATAACGGTCTGGACGTGTCTCTTTCTTCTGATAATTGGACAGTTCTCAGTCGGTGAAGAAATGGAGAACATTGTGTCTGCTCCAAATGATTGTGAATCAGAAATGTGTTCAGATTGAAGTTTCATAGTTCATATATTCATTCTATCTACACTCTGTCATCTTGCGCAAATGATAATTCCGATGGAACAATATCAATTGTTTATTAGACCAATATTATATTTTTTTTTATTCATTTATAAAATTATATAGTCTATTCTCACTATTTCGAATACGAGAGATAACATATCAAGTTCTATTTTTCTCATCTTAGTTTGAAAAAGTAATTAAAAACAAGCTTATATTCAAATACCCTAAAAAAGTTTTCATTTCGAATACAGATGCGACAAGCTTTTGAATCTATAACTCACGGAATGACCTACGTCACACATCTAAAGCAATTATTTTGTACTTTTCAAGGTATTTGAATGAAATCTTTTTTTAAAAAGGTTTTTTTTAATTATTTTATTTTGAGCTTTTTAGTGAGTAGGTACGCCTTAATCTATGCATTTTTGTTGAAGTCGTTTTTATGAGGCCTTTTTCCTGTAAGTTCTTCAACGAAGGAGACCATCTAAAGATTAACTCGTACGTCATCCTGGAGCTGCCATCTTCAATTTATAAATTTTGACAAAAAATCAATAATTTTTTACTAAATTCATAATCTCCGACCCCAAAAACCCTCACATACCAATTTTGAATAGAATCGGACCATAATCACAGAAATCGTTAGACATCTTAAAGCCGCCATCTTGATTGTATGAATTTTGTCATTCATAATCTTCGACCCTGAAAACCGTCACATACCAATTTTGAATCGAATCGGACGATAAACACAAATCTCGTCCGCCATATTGGAGCCGCCAACTTGTTTTTTTTTCTCTAACAAATGCATAATGCATTGTCACGGGAACTATGAACACCTGCCAAATTTCACGTCAATCAAATAACTAGAAGTGGGTCAAATTTAACTTGCAAGATTTGATGACAAACATTGGGACAGGTGAAACTAAATAAAAGCTAGTAAAAACCATATCATCGTATAAAACGAACGATTTTTTTTTATATTTCATTATTTATAAATAATAAATAACAACAGTGTTACATGAATAGGTTGGCAGGTAATAACATTGTAACAAAGTAATAATATTTTATCAACGAAAGTTGAGCTTCATGTAATTATTAACAGATAAATCTAGAATCACAAGATCAGAGACTGTCTGTGGTATGAGTTGATCTGAAATAATCAATTGAACCATACAATGAAATTTTTTGAATAAGTATTCTTGATCACTAGTGTTTAAAAATGGTTAAAAATGTTGAAAATTAGATTGCTAAAATGTCTGAGGCCAGCCCTGTTCAATTTCCTCAGTTTTGTGTCTCGTTGAAAATAAAATCAAGTAGGCATGTAATAATGATAGAGATGTCATGCTAGAAAAATTTGTCACGAATTTTTTATTGTTTTTTCATAACAAGTTCACCGTATATTCTGAAAAAGAGTGCAAGTACGCTAATAAGAGAATATAAAGTTATTTCCGCAATCCACGACTTAGTTTAGTGAGTAAACTTTCCAATTTCCATTATAAAAATACTTGTGAGGAGCTGACTTTCCGAATAGAATACAACCGTTGTCACTTAGGCAGGTTAAAATGTACATCTTTCTTTAACGAGCTGGTTATGAGAAGTTCCTTGTAAGGTATCGACAATACCTTATCTTTCAACAAACCTTCTTAACATTTCTGTCCTGTTTGATAGACAGGTGGTCCTTCATTATTGTTGCCCAAGGCTCATTAAAGTTTCAAGAAGAAAAATACCGAGTGGCTGTGGACTCATTTATTTCTGGTACTTGATTGATATCATCGCAAGATTTACTGTCCATTATATCGAAGCACCAAATTAACCACAACAAGAAAGGAAAATTAGGACATTCCCCTAACATTTCCATTTCAGCTAGTTTGAAATTCACATGGTGAATACAGTATATAATTATTGAAAAGGAGAAAAATTTATTTACATAATAATAGTGATGGTGGATGATTGATATATCCTTGAGCATGTGAAAGAAGAAAAAATTAGCTAATTATTTGATATTGATAAAATACAAAATGAATAAACAAGTATTTTTTTTTCTAAATCAAAATGATGCCAAAAACAAATATGTTTACAAGTTGTCGTGTAAATCAGGTTGAACTTCCTATTCAGTATCCAATGGTGTGTTTTCCATAAGACAAATTTCTCTTGTATTCAAAGTACAATGAGCAACATTCACTCTATTTTGCAAACCTTTTGAAATTGACGGTGCTTGACGAGAGTAAACTTCGTCTCCAGTAGGTCCCCACAAACGAAAATCAAGTGGAGTCCACCTAACTGATCCATTGGTGCCAATCGACTGATCCCATATATGTTTCATTTGGGGAATCAAAACATCTCGTTGAAAATACATATGATTTTTCTTACTCCTATATTAGTAAACATTGTTTTACATACAGTTCACTCTATAAGTAAATTCATTCTTACGCACAACTGTGCGTGAAGAATAAAAACGCACAACTGTGCGTTATGATGCCTAGATAACAATCAGGTTACCCTTGAACCACTCAAATCGTGATATTTGTCTGTCTTGCGTTTTGAATATTGGACAGTGACATTGTCATTATTTGAGATTTTAAGTTGGGATTGATACTTTATGAATTATAAACCGATCTTTAATTCATTAGTATTCTTTGTATGTCTAAAAATATGAGCAAGTCCGATATTGAAGTGAGTGCAACGCCACCAGAAATTGTTCTTCATGCTGCTTCTGCTGTAAAGAATATTCTGCCGCAAAAATCAAAGGATAGATATGAAAAGGTTTATCAAAAGTTTATAGAATGGAGTATGGAAAACCATATGAGTACGTAGGGGAGACCGGGTACAAAAGTAACGGCGGGTCGAAAGTAACAGTCCGTCTATAGAAATAGTCTGATGGCCAAAACGACGCGCGCGACCGTTGAAGGTCAGTTCGCAATGCCTCCCGCAGTTGCAGTCAGTCGCCACGCCAGGTCCACGCAGTTAGGTTGGGTTGAAGGACGCAACGTGATTTTACGCACCAAAAGTAAGTTTTTTTATATCTATTCATTTAGTGTTTACATAGTGTTAAAATGATAATATCAATGTGACTATTTGTCTGCTATTCTATTGTTAGATTATCTGCTGCATGTTAAGAACTGTTTTTGTGTACCTAATACAGTTTAGAAGTACCGACGTTTGCAACAACAAAAACTTGGTTGGGTACAAAAGTAACATGACACAACGGGGACGAGAGTAACATGTTACTTTCGTCCCCATTGTACGTAGTATGCATGGTTTTAATGTTTTTATTATTTCTTTGCTACAGAATGCCGCGGCAGCGAATTAGAAAAACACATCTATATCTATAAAGAAGCAGCAGATGAGCATTTGAAGGACAATACGAAAATAAGAGCCCTGGCAAAAAAAAACAATGTTTGCCATGTCACATTATACAGGTTCATGGGAAAACTCAAAGCAGGAAATACTAATGCAAAAGTTGGTTGCAGTTGCGTCAACCGTGTCTATACTCCCGAAGAAGAAAAAGTATTGCAGGACTATATACTTCAGTGCTCCAAGGTATACTTCGGATTGGTCCCTATTGAAGTGCGGAAGTTGGCTTACGAATTGGCAATTAAATATAAAGAGAAGTGGAATAAAAATCAATTGGCCGGCAAGGAATGGTTTGCTAGATTCCTAAAACGACACACAATCCTATCTATGAGAAGCCCACAGGCAACGAGTCTGTCACGAGCTTTAATCATGCTATGGCTTTGTTAAATAGTGTTTCGTGAAATAAACCTAGGCTCAGAACTTCTATTGATGAGGTTATAAATTTCAAGCTCGGAGAGTTTTCGTTGAACGATTTTAGAACACTTTTGAATAAACGACAGCCTACAAGCCCACTATTGATAAAAAATGTCTGCTACTGCTTGACAATCATCGATCACATATATCCATTTCTGCCCTTGATTTTTGTAAAAGCAATGGAATCGAGTTGCTGTCATTTCCTTCCTATTGCACATACAAACTTCAACCCCTGGATAAACCGGTTTTTGGACCATTCAAAAATATGATGAACACTGCCACAGATAACTGGATGCGAAATCATCCCGGTCAAACAATGACTGTACACTACATTCCTGGAATTGTCAGAGCATTTTCTCTTGCCTTCACCGATAAAAATGCCATTGCTGGTTTCACTTGCACTGGTATGAGCCCATTTAATAGGAGTATCTTTACCGAGGTTGACTACGCTCCCTCTCCTGTGACGGATCGTCCTTTGCAAGACAATAACGAAATTCAACAATCAGCCATTGAAGATGATCGGACGATTGGAACGGATGGTCTTCCAGAACCAGGACCGTGTAATCAACTCAATGATCATTCATCCAGACAGAACAATTCTGAATAACCAGCTCTCCGGGCTATACAAACCGAGGCCAAGCAGCTGTTGAGCGCTGGTACCTCTGACCCATCACCAAAGTCACCACAGCCAGGACCTAGTGGGCTACAAGCAACTTCTACACAGCTGATTTCTTTTTTACCCGAGCTGGTCCAAGATCCAAAACAAAAAGAAAGTTCAAAACACGTAAAACTGCGATACTCACAGATACCCCTGAAAAAAATGCAATTGAGGAGGAATATAACCAGAGAAATAAAGCCAAGAAAACAATATTCCAACCCCATACAGGAAGAGGCAAGGGAACATTGCTAACTGCAAAAGGAAAAGACAAGGGAAAGAAAACGAAGAACCCTCCTGGAAGCAAAGGAAATGAGAACCAGTCAGAAGCAAACAGCAATAGTTCTGATGACGAAGATTACTATTGCCTGGTTTGTTTAGAGTCATTTAGGAATAGCGCATCAAACGAGACTTGGGTACAATGTGGCGATTGTAGAAATTGGTCTCACGCTGCATGCATCAAAGATAATCCATATCACGTGTGCCATAATTGCGAGTCTGAATAGAAATATTGATCTCATTTTGAAGTTTATCTCATTATTGCCTATGGGCAATTATTTCATATAAAATATTAGATTTTTTGTTATGAGAAAAAATATTTTGAGTTTCGTTATTATTCTAATGAATTATTTGATTTAATCTTGTGTTTCTTTTTATTATACATATAATATTTCGCAGGACATTGACGGTGTTACTTTCGACCCGTACCGCGTTACTTTCGTCCTGACGATGAGGACGAAAGTAACAATCTTCATTTTTTTTGCAATATTTTAATTGTTAGAAACCCAGATATATTGAATGAACTCAAACTAAATGTCTGTAGAGTATAGACGAAAGTTTTTTATAGCTATATCCATTTTTTTGAAACTATAATGAATAGCCAGGAATCAAAGTAAAAGTATAAAGTGTTTCTTTTGTACCCGGTCTCCCCTACTCCGAAAATGTTTTGCTCGCCTTTTTCAATAATTTGACGAGAATATTTCAATCCTCCTCGCACTGGGCAATACACTCGATGTTACGAACTACATTAAATATAAGGCACGATGTTAAATATCGAAAATTATAAAAAAATTAGAACTCATCTGAAGAGGCAGTCCGACGGCTACAAGGGAAAAAATCAATAATTCTTACGGCGGAAGAATTTTTTTTGCATGAAGCTCCGGATCGGGAACTCCTTTTATGGAAGTAGCCCTGATTAATATCTGGGGCTTGTAGAAAACAAGAACTCAAGAATATAAAAACAAGTGATTTAGAAGATCTAATGGGAAAACTCTTATAATAAGAATTTCTGATACGAAAAATAAAATACCTAGATCGTTCATTGTTTCCGGAATTTTCTACAATGTCTGCAAGAGAATATATAGAAATGAGAAATGCTGTAAAGGGGACCAGTGAGTTTTCCTAATTATCAAAATAAAAGTGACAAGACAAGTAGTGGAAATAATAAACTAGGAGCAGTCCCGAAAAAAATGCAGAGTACTTGAAATTGCCCGATGTACACCGGTCATTCTTCAGGAGGACTTCGGCTACCATTTTGGTCGACGCAGGGATTGATTTAATGGCGCTGAAACGACTCTGGTGGGTGGGAAGTCTTCTACCGTAGCAGAAGGATACGTAGACGAATTCCACTGTAAACAAAACAGTAACTTCTGAAAGAATATTGCAATCCATCAACAATAATTTACCATCCACGTCGCCTATAAATAATGATATTGAGATTTCGTCAAATATTTTAACAATGAATAATTTATCGGAAAAATCAAATGCTCCCATTGTAATAAAAAACTGTAGAAATGTTACTATTACTTCAATACCACTGACAATTCAACTATGTATAAAAATCGCATATGCCACGGTGCAATTGCATATGCCACAGTGCAAATGCACTGGTGGTTTTTTCACTTATTCATTTGTTTATCAATTTTCGCGGTGTTGGTTGCCAGAATAAATGAAGTTCGCATTGATATGTTTCTAAATTTCTTATTCATTAAATTGTCCTGCCGAATCACACTCGATGTCGAGTAAATTTGTGTTGTTTAAATTCTAAACTGTTTCCTTTAGCAATTTGACTCGAAAAACTGTCAACCTAAAAACGCTCCACCTTCGGTGTCGTGTTTTTAATAGATGACAGTTTTTCGTCTAATTGCTAGGCAACAGTTTCTCATTAAACAAACCAAATTTACCCAATAAAAAACTTTTCAACAAAAAATAAAACAGACGAAAAAATCAACTGAAAAGCAAAAAATTAAAAAAACCTTCTTAGTCTAAATGATAATTGAGCTCCTGAACTGATGTAATCAACTGATTTTGAGTCGGCGCCAAACAAACAATTATCGAAGATCATTATCTATGAAAGAAGTCATCAAAACGCAGCCGTGCATCTCGCTGCCGTCATTTTACGTTTCACCTAATTCAATTGCTAGTTTGTTTGGCGCCGACTCAAAATCAGGTACTTACATTAGTTGAGGAGCTCAATTATCATTTAGAGTAAGAGGGTTAATTAATTTTTTGCTTTTCAGTTGATTTTTTCGTCGGTTTAATTTTTTGTTAAAAAGTTTTTATTTTTTAATTTTTAGTTCCGTATTTCGTCGGTTTAATTTTTTGTTAATAAGTTTTTATTTCTAAATTTTTTGTGGGTAAAATCTACCAATTACAACCTACTTGTTTTTTGATTACTTCCAAAATGCTTACTTACCCACCTTACTTCAACTATTACTATTTGTTGTAATATAAATTATTTTCGTTGTTCTGGTTAGTTTATATCATTACTTTGTATATCATTCCATCCCCTCATAAAATATACTGATTTTGACGGAACAAGAATAATATCAGTAGCGATCTGTCATTGTCAACTACGTATGTGTGTGTATACCCGTAAGGGTGGCTAATTCCTTTCGGAATCCAAATATCAGGTATACCCTATCTATTAAAAAAAAAATCATCCAAATCGAAGAACCCAGTACAAAGTTATGCCTGATAGAATCGGTTAACGGACCAGAATTCAGACGGTGAGTGATCAATATCCTTCATTTCGCTACCCTTAGAAATGGATTTCATCTTTTAAATTCAAATGGGACCAAAGTCGAAGTACACCCTATCCACTAAGGGTGTACTTCGACTTTGGTCCCATTTGAATTTAAGTTATGCGTGATCATACATAAAAAAATATGATCGAAAAACATAAAATATACGGGTCGAATAGAGAACCTCCTCCTTTTTGGTTTCGTCGGTTACTAATACAAACCTCTCGTGCAATTTCAAATGAAAATAATGATTAATAATTCCTAGTTATTTATTTTCTTAAATTCATCATTTATATACTATATAGTACAATTTTATATTTTTTTGGATTTAGTTTGTTGTTGAAAATTGAACCATAAACTTCGTTTTTTTAATACTCAAGGCTTAAACAAACGCACCACCCAGTATATAAAACTCATAGAAAAAGTATAGTACGTATTGCGTGTTTTGTAGCAATTACGTACTCATATAATTACCGCAATTTTTTCATTTGTGCGTAATATGCTTTTTACAACTCTTGGTCCGTAATACACTATTTCCAATAATCAGGTGGGCGGTTTATTTGATTTAAGAGAAAAAAACTAACTGAAAAAAAATATTGAGAGAGGTAGTTTTCGAAAACAAACGGATCTTTTTAGAGCCACCAAAAGGTGTCGAGGGAATTTGCAAAAAGCGAGAAAAATCACCGCTACCTAAGGGTCCGCATGTGAGGGAGCACTTTTTGTAAGATCGATTGTCTTGCCTTCAACTTGGATAGCAATATCAGCCAAATGAGGTTAGTGAGGTTGAGACTACACTCATTATGAGGAAGGTTGAAAACAAATTTTTTTTTTGAGTGTATACATTTTTCTTTATTTCCGAGGCGTAGTTAAGCTGAGCGCTTTCCGACTGTTTGCCATCATAAGAGCTTTTTCGTCAAATTAGGATGGGAATTCATATAAGATATTCAAAAATATTGTTAACAACTAACTGGCGTTGAATATGAAATAAGGCCTGATAAATGAATCACATACTTCCGGTAAAAAATGTATGGGTTGTTAATCCACTTTGTTCTCGGAAGTATATGATTCATTTATCAGTATTCGTTTCATATTCAACGTCAGTTTGTTTATCTGGAGATATGGAATCTCACCCTAATTTAACAAATTGATGGGTTGCAATTTACCCTTCAATTAAATTCATAAAGGGAATCGAAAGAGACAATTCTATAAACTTTTTAGACCTGACTATAACAAAAATTAGTAATAAACATAACTTTTTAATTTTCCATAAACATGCATATACAGACATCACAATACACGGTATATCAACGAATACATATCAACATAAATTAGTCGAATATATCAGTGTGATATACAGGGTGATTCAAAAGTACTTTGACAAACTTCCGGAGGTGATTCCTCCCAATATTCTAATATGAATTCTCCGAATGAATATATGTCCGGAAACGCTTCGTTTCCAAGATACAGGGTGTAAAAGTTAAATTTTTATGTTCGTTTTTTCAAATAACTTTCGAAATACTGACTTTAATTAACGAAAATTGGTATTGACGGGTTTTTTGAGGAGTCGAATTAAAACCTGATGTTATAATTGCTAATACTCGTAAAAGCGCCACCTACACGTCTTTGTCTTATTTGAGGATTCATAACTTTTTTGAGCGTACCTCTAGCACATTTTCAGTGGAAAAATCAATTCTTCTATCATAACTACGTGAAAAATCTACACCTGTTAATGGTCGCTATAAGCAACTGTTTTCTAGATATTTGGACTTGAAAATTTCAAGTCGATTATTTGATAATCGATGCGTATTGAAGTTATTACCATTATTTTGCATTTTTCACAAGAATGTTTAGGAAATGAATTTGACGTTTAAGTTTGTAGTTTTGGTAATTACATATTATGTGACAGTTAAACGTATTGTTGTTTTGTTGAAGTTTCTGTAAGTTTTAAAACAATAATTTTGAAAAAATGGATTACTTAAATAATAATGCTTATTAAGCCGATATTCATTTCCTAATCGAGTATTGCCTTCAGCTCCAACATAACAGAATTAGGAAGCTGTTTTGGAGCTCTCAGGAGAATCCAGAAACAAGTACAAAATAATTGCTGAAGCTCTCAATTTTACTCAGTCCACAGTTTGGAGAATTATCCACGATCAACAATTTTATCCATACCATATTCAAAGGGTACAAGCTCTTCTGCCACGAGAGTTTCTCCAACGCATTACTATGTGTCAGTGGTTTTTGAGAAAATTAGCTGAAAATCCTCAATTTTTAAGATATGTACTCTTCACGGACGAGGCAAACTTCTTCCCGAAATGCTATCACAAACTTTCATAACAACCATGTTTGGGCTCTGGAAAATCCGCACGCAGTACGTGAAAGACATTATCAGTATCAATTTTCTGTAAATGTTTGGGCGGCATTAATTGATAATTACTTGATAGGTCTTTTCTTTCCTTCCGTTCCGACTGGATGGCGCAACTTAACAAAACTTTTTGAAAATGAATCGCCAGGACTACTTCAGAATGTACCATTAGGAATTCGTTTCTGCATGTGGTTTATGCATAATGGGGCTCCGGCCGATTTTAGCGTTGTAGCCAGGGAATTCCTTAACACTGTCTTTCCAAATCGATGGATCGGTGGGCACCAAAGTCCTCAGATCTAAACTCGCCAGATTTTTATTTTCGAGGACATTTGAAGTCACTTGTTCATAAAACGAACGAGGAAGATCTAAGAAACCGAATAGTAGGCGACTGTGAAACAATAAGAAACACACCAATAATTTTTGAGCGGGTACGAGACTAGAAGACTGAATGCCTGTATTTTTGCTGAAGGTGGACACTTTGAACAATTCATTTGAATAAAATTCAGTTTTCTCTATTCCATTTTATTCTACATATTCAAAATTTCTTGAAATAAAATGTTGATATTTCTTGCAAATTTTATTAAAACAAATACAAATTTTGCACCTTTGATACAAAAATAACTATTTCACACGGGTAAAAATAAATAGAATAGGTGGCGCCCCCTACAAAAAACCAAAACTACTTACTTTAACATCAAATTCATTTCCTAAGCATTCATGTGAAAAATGCAAAATAATTGTACTAACTAATCGACTTGAAATTTTCCAGTCCAAATATCTAGAAAACGGTTGCTTATAGCGAATTGTAACAGGGGTAGCTTTTTCACGAGATATGATGGAGGATTATTTTTCCCTGAAAATGTCTAAAGTAAGCTCAAAAAATTATGAATCTTAAAAAAAAGGCGTGTAGGTGGCGCCCCCTACGAGTAAGAGCAACAATAACATCAGGTTCGAATTTGACACCTCAAAAAACCCCTCAATACCAATTTTAGTTCATTAAGGCCAGTATCTTGTATCTTGGAAACGAGGCGTTCCCGGAAATATATTTAATTGGACAATTCACATCAGAATATTGTGAGGAGTCACCTCCTGAAGTTTGTCGAAGTACTTTTGAATCACCCTGTATAGACAAATTGCTATTAATAAAGGTTATAGTCCAAACCTCATGGATATTATTTTCATTCGAAAAAACTTCATATGAAAGCTTTAATAGAAGTGTTTTCTCCACAAAACGAAAAACATGATTTCAAAGTTATTACATATTTAGGCCATCCAACCGAAATAATTTCTACCTTTTTGCGTGAAAATAACATGAATATCGCATATAAAACAGATAATAATTTAAATTTATTTATTAAGAACATTAAAGATGAAACTGAGAAATCGGATAAATCTGGAGTATATAAATTAACTTGGGGCTCTCGTGCTAGTTTTCGCACAGGCCAAACAGGCAGAATATTTAAACAACGGATTATCAAAACATAGGAACCGTTTCCATCGATGGAAAAACAAATTCAACTTCTGCTACTCACCTCTTGACTGAAAAACATTGTTTTGTTAACGATTTCGAAATATTACTATCAGAAAAAAAAGGTTATAATCTCGGCCTTCTAGAAAGTTTAGAAATTAATAAATGCAAAAAGTCGCAATATTTGCATGATGACCAGATCAATTGTCCTTTGTTGAATTTGTTTTACTGAAGATTAAACAGGTCAGGTATATAATCTTAGCCTCATCCCTAATGAATACCTAATGGTTATCCTTAATATTCCTAATTTGATTCGTATTTACCTGTTATTACCTGACTTGACTATTTAACGTGGTACATCGTGATTGATGTGATTGATTTCCACTTGAAAAGCTATTCGTATAATGAAACATGTGTCGTGAATTTGTAAACCTAGTTTAGTGAAAATCATTTAGGCCCAGTTGTTCAGTTACGGTTGAAGGCTTAGTTCTGCTGAACTAAGTTCAAGGGTGAACCCGGTTGTGCGATAAGTGGGAAATTTCAACTTTTCCCACATGTTGCAAACTATACTTCTCCTACAACTGCACAAATTCAAAGAATACAAGTGATGTACCTTGATATCAATTTTTATGGTTAGCAAAAATAAAATAACATTAAGGTATCCTACCTCTTAACAGTTAAATAATTTATTTAAAATTATAGTTAATAGTAAAATTTGTACAATTTTGTATGGTCAAACCCGGAATGTCATTTCTTTTTGGTAAATTTTATGTTATAGTCATTGTTGAAGTTGAGGGTTGATCATTCATATACGGTGCATTTTCTGTCTCCATTCCAGTAGAGAGTTCGAGTGGTTGTTCAATGGAGTTGACGATTTCATTAGCAACGTTAATTTTATTTAGAGTTTTTTTGACATTAAAACCTGTCATGGGGTATGATAGATTGAGTTGTTTGAAAATATGAACACGATGTTCATACAATCAGATGTGGTATCATCTGCGACTGAGAGATGAACTCCAGTCCAGTCCAGTCAAAATAATATCCATGGGGTATTCATGTTGAAAAAAGAAACATTCTCAATTGGATATTGGATAGAATTTTTTTTCTGTCGATTGAAAAATCCACGATGAAAATGAAGTTACTTTTTGTGAATGTCTAATAGAAAACAAGTTGTTTCCCGGCTGAAGCCACGCTGGTCATTGAACTACATCTGGTAGATATTCTGAAATGAACCTAACTCAAAAGGCTATTGCTTTGATTTTTTTTCAATATGTTATAAGGACGAGTAAGAACGAAGTTTCATAGTTTTTTCCATTTTTGCTTGGTTTTTCTTGAGGTCGTCTGCTGCGTTTCCTCTCGAAGCCACGAATAAGGTTCGTGGCTGTTCTTCTGGACATTCGGGTCGTTGGAGCAATTTCTGAGTCGGTGTGGCAGGAGTACCATTTGTTTTCGGTACGACTCCTTCTTCTTCTTCGATTCTCAGCGATTCCTCAACTGTAAACTCATTGTCATTTACCACCAACTTGTTCCTTCTGATGAAGCAATTCGTTTCTCCCTTTCTGCTGATAGGTGTTTTCCCAAAATCATATATTCTTCTTGTTCTTTTTTTATGAGATCGTGTGCGATGGTAATACCAGAACCTTTCAACTTCTTAACATTTTGTAGCACATTCTTTTCCGTTGAGTGGGAGATGAATTTAATTTTAACAGGACATTGCTTACTTTCTTCTAATTGGTATATTTAATTTATATCCTTGTGAGCAATATCAATCTCAAGACGGTTATTTAGTTCTTGAAGAACATATTATACTGAAATTTCCCCCTCTATATCTATTCCAAATATGTCAATGTCGTTTTCTTTACTACATTTCTCGAGAATTTCAACTTTATTCGTCAAGGAGAAATTTTCTTTTTGCAAGTTGTGAATTCTAGTTTTGACGTTTTCGACCGTCAGTAAGCTATCTAGTTTCACTTGCCTTGATTGCATTTTTAACCGACGAAACCAAAGAGGAGGAGGTTCTCTATTCGACCCGTATATTTTATGTTTTTCCATAATATTTTTTTATGTATGATCACGCCTAACTTTCTACTGAGGCGTCTGATTCCGATAATTCTTTTTTCATTGGATAGGGTGTACTTCGAATTTGGTCCCATTTGAATTTAAAAAATGAAATCCACCCCTAAGGGTAGCGAAATGAAGGATATTGATCACTCACCCTCTGAATTCTGGTCTGTTAACCGATTCTATCAGGCATAACTTTGTACTGAGTTCTTTGATTTGGATGATTCTTCTTTTAATAGATAGGGTATACCTTATATCTGGTTTCGAAAGGAATTGGCCACCCTTACGGGTAGAAAAATAGGGGATATTGATTTTTCACTAGTGAACATTGGCACACACATACGTAGTTGACAATGACAGATCGCTACTGACATTATTCTTGTTCCGTGAAAATCAGTATATTTTATGGGAGGATGGAATGATATACAAAGTAATGAAATAAACTAACCAGAACAACGAGAATAATTTATATTACAACAAATAGTAAAAGTAGATAATCATATTATTTAACTGGTAATAGTTGAAGTAAGGTGGGTAAGTAAGTATTTTGGAAGTAATAAAAAAACAAGTGGGTAGTAATTGGTAGATTTTAGCCACAAAAAATTGAAAAATTAAAACTTTTTAACAAAAAGTTAAACCGACGAAATACGGAACTGAAAAGTAAAAAATAAAAACTTTTCAACAAAAAATTAAACCGACGAGAAGCAAAAAATAAAATAAATCTTCTTAGTCTAAATGATAATTGAGCTCCTAAACTAATGTGAGTAACTGATTTTGAGTCGGCGCCAAACAAACTAGCAATTGAATTAGGTGAAGCATAAAATGATGGCAGCGAGATGCACGGCTGCGTTTTGATGACTTCTTTCATAGATAATGATCTTCGATAATTGTTTGTTTGGCGCCGACTCAAAATCAGTTACTTACACTAGTTCAGGAGCTCAATTATCATTTGAAATGAGAAGGTTTATTTTTCAATTCCTCTTTATTTTTTTGGATTTCATCTATTATTTGTTTATCGGCAGCGTCATTCAAAATTTTGATTGTTTCAATTATAGTATGGACGCCTCCAGTAAACAAGTATTGTTGTGGCCTTTTTGCAGAGTTCATCGTAGTTTTCTCCTTTCTATAGTTCAGCAGTTCATATAAAAAGCGACAGGTATATTTGTCTCCTTCGAAGAATTGGCTCGACGTGGAGCAAAAATGATATGGAATAGCACAGCTAATTCTTCAGATTATTCCATAACAAAAAGTATATATACTTGGATATTATAATCAGTCTACTCACAATAACATCAGCTGTACCTGGGTACTTTTTTCTTTCCAATCGTATACACACAACTGCGATATTTTAACACTATTAGGTGGAGAGATAAACGTACTACATGCTTCTCAGTGAACACATAAGGTGTCGGAGTCAACGGAACCGTAATAGGTACCATTTGAAACATTCGAAAGATACATTCCAGAAATATATCGTAAACATGTCATGTGCGGAGAAATGTATCTGTTATGTTTCAAATGCAGAGATAGAACATGTTAACAAATGGCAAATATCTGAATCATCCAAATATTTCCTATAAAATAACTGAAAGGAAAGTTATGTTCCTGACACAATAAAAATATACTTACAAAGAAGAATTCAAATAACCCGCGCTATTATGATTGTTTCGCCAGGCCACGGGGCTCTAGCGTATCACCTGATCACTTGTGACCAATGAGGACATTCCAACATTTACTTATCGGCCAATGCCAAGGACACCAACTGGACTGGCCATTTTGTGTCTTGTGACGTGACTCTTTTGTTTGGTTACTTTTATCATTTATCAGTTTTATCGATTGTGCTTGGACGGCATGGCCGTGAATTTCAATTTAAGGTCTAGTTCATTGTGTTGTGACTATAAATTCTCGTCAGAAATATCAACAGGTATGTGAATAACTGATATACGATCCCTAGTTATAGGTTACAGTTCCAATACAAATTATGAATTTGAAAGTTAAATAAAATGTGGTGGGATTCTTGAACTAGCTCTGATATGTATTTGTGTGCATCATAGACACCTATCTATAGTGTGCATGCTGTTTTTATATGAGAAGCTTGTTAATAATGTTTTGTTTATGTTTTATACACTATATGAATTATCAGATAGTGCGATTAATTTGTTGAATCAAAATGGTTATAATGGCTTAGTTATGTGTATTAATTCTAGACGATCTTCACTGCCATACTTGTGTGCATTGAAAATTCAATGACCAATCTTGGACATATATCTGTTTGTAATTTTGTTCATTATATTTTCATGAGTTGCATTTTTATTTACAGCTATTTCACTGATGATACAAATATGGATAGACAAAGAACTGAAGTGACTGAAAGGTGCACCTCAACATGGTTTCGCCAAAGCAGCCCTTAGATATAAGAGGGAAGAAAACAAATAATTTGCAGTCTATATATTGTATGACTAATATGTTGTTTGACTAATAAAGCATGATGAAATTCTACCTGTTTTTTTGACATTTCACACTTTTATGAATCAATAGCGATACTGGAGTCGATTTAGAAACTGTTAATATGTATGTTGAGCTCTTTTCCTCTCATGCATCATACATAGGATATGTTTTGTATCTACCGTGTTCCAGAAACGTGTCAGATGACACGTAAAATGATTGTTTCAGATATGCGTTTTTATATGTATTCATATTCAATTATGTGAAAAGCTTGCTGGACTTTAATAAATATAGATAGAAATGCAGTGAAACGTCAACTTCCCAAATTGAAATTTCCGGAAATGATTTAAATGATTTTTTCTGTAATATAGCTGGAAAAACTATGAAAGATCTTCCTATTTTCTCAAATGACGAATTGAATCATTTCAAAACGTTTCCTTCACCTTGTGGGTATTTCTTCTTGGAACCAGTCTGTCCACAAGAAGTGTATTCCGCAATAAACTCGATAAAGAACTCAAATTCTCGTGATATACATGACTTGAATAGTCAGATGATAAAATCGGTGGCTGATATACTCGTAGTGCCTTTAACATCGATAATAAATCAAATGTTTTCAACTGGAATATTTCCTGATATTTCAAAAATATCCAGGGTCATACCCTTGTTAAAAAAAGGCTGCAGAACCTCACCTGATAACCACCGCCCGATCAGCATTATTCCAATTATCGGAAAGATAGTAGAGATTATCCTAAAAAATCGGTTGTATTATTATTTCGAAAGTCACTTCTATTTTAGCAAATCCCAATACGGGTTTCGTAAAAATAGATCCACTAGTCAAGCTGCTTAACAAGTCGTGACGAACATAGTCGAGGGTCTTGATCAGGGTAAACATACTTCTTTAACCCTATGTGACTTGACCAAAGCTTTCGACTGTGTTTCCCACTCTATCCTCATTCAAAAATTGAGTTATTATGGCGTGAGAGGCACTGCTATTGATCTGGTAGGGTCTTATCTTGAAAAAAGGTATCAGTGCGTCGACGTAAACAATATCAAGTCAGATTCAAAGCCAATATGGCATGGCGTTCCTCAGGGTTCTATCCTCGGCCCGTTATTATTCATCATTTATATGAATGACTTATCATTTCACCAGCAAAATGTGTTTTGTTTGCCGACGACACAACCCTAATATGCTCAGACAAATCATATACTAGTTTACCTCAAATAATGGACGGAAATAACAATTTAGCAAACACTTGGTTCACAGCAAATAAACTGAAACTGAACGATGAAAAAACCCAGGATATTGTGATATCCTCAAACACCAGTGTTACTCTAGGAGACAGTGAGCGACTACTCGTAAGCTGTCCAGTGTTTTATTTGTTCTTAGACAGTTGAGGAATGCTGTAGCTTTGATGACACTGAAAATAGCATATCATTCACTATTCACTCAGTTATTTCATATGGAGTTTTGATTGGGGGCATTCCACAAACTCAATCACAATTTTCAGATGTCAGAAAAAAGCCATGAGAATGATGGGAAACGTAGGATATAGGAACATTGCCGTCCTCTTTTTATTCAATTTGAAATCATGCCACTTCCCACATTATATATTTATGTTGTGTTGTTGGAGATTCACAAGAATATTGAGATGTTTCCGAAACACTCCCACAATCATGATTATTCAACAAGATCCGCATGTTTATTGAATAATACAAGACATAGGTTAGCAGTTAGTAAAAAAATATTCGCTTAATTTGAATTTATACAACTGTCTCCATCCTTCAGTTAAATCTTTGGATTTCAGAAATTTCAAAAATAATATCAAGAGATATCTTCTCAACCACTGTTTCTACACAATCGAAGAATATGCTGCTGTAGCTGGTCAATTCATAGTTCTTGGAAAATGATTAGTGATAAAGCCTGTTCTCATGTTTGTTGACTTTTTTATATTCATATTTTATTTTATTCCCAATCATGTGACACTGTGATCATTTCAAGAAATTTTGTTATGCCAGTTTCATTTATAAAATTGATGGAGGAGTTGTATGCGCTTTTAGATTTGGTTTCAATAAATATCGAATATAAAATAAGTATATTTATTGGTTGAGGCGGGAAAGCCTTTGGGCTATATAGTGCATAAAAATAAAAATCACAAGCTAATTAATATAATTAATTAAATGAAGAAATAATAAAAATGCATGTTCTCTGATAATCTAAGGGACATGTGATAATAAATTCCACTCACTCGTCAGAATTTTATATAGAAGAACTGAGTTTTGTGAAACATCATCATATATGATTACCTATATATTGTGTAAATTATTCTGAAATGGAACAAACAACAAATCCTGAGCAGCAAAATGTCTGACCATACAATGAAACCAGAAGGGGGATATGTCAACTGAGAAACGAAACGCGTCAAATTAAAAAAAAAAAACAAAGAAGTAGGAATGTTATTCAAAGGGTAAGAGAATACCAGAGAAGGAAACAATTATGTTATTAATTTTATAATGATTTGAAAATGGGATTGAAAATGCTCTGATTCAAGTGAATTTGAGTGTTGACACAATCTTTATTCCTAGAAATTTCTCTCAACATTTCTAGATATTCCAACAGATCTAATTTAAGGTTATTGTTGTTGAGGTTTTGTACTATTATGAAACCATTGGAAAAATCGAAGTTATGGTTATGGTCCTTCAAATGAGCTCCAAAACTAGAGGTGGAAGGCCTGTGTATGTGTTGTTTATTGTGTATGTGTTAATTCTAGTAGAAATTTTTCTGATAGTTTTTCGGATATAAGAGGTATTACAGTTATTGCAGATAAGTTTATTGATGCCACTTTTGTCGCTGGGATTAATTTTATCTTTGTTGTTTACCAGTAATGAACCCAAAGTGTTGGAAGTTCTGTAGGAAATTCTGATGTTGTCAAATTTCCTATAGAAGAATTCAGAAATATCCAAAGGAATGTCTTTTGAGAATGCAAGTGGAAAATATTTTATATCTGTAGGAGAATTGATAGAAGAGATAGAGAAATTTTGTTAATCAACTGAGTGATGATGATATTAGGGTTACACCCATTATTACTGCAAATTGATTTAGGATATTCACTTCTTTTTCAAAATTGGGCAGATGAAGGGACGTTCAATAGTCTATATATGTAGGAATAAAGGCAGACATTTTATATTGAAACGGCTGATTGGAATATACGTGGATAATATGGTCGGTTTGTGAAAGTTTTCTAAATATGTCAAATAAAAGTCTATTTGGTTAATGTTAGATCTAGGAACTTCAATGAATTGTTGGCCTCTAATTCGATGTTAAATTCAATTTCAGTATGCAAATTGTTCAGTTGATCTAAAATCTTGTACACTTCCATTTCGTTCCCTTTTATGATACCAAAGCAGTCGTCTACATATCTAAACAAACCTAAGATGGAGCTGTTTGTGAGATGAAATCTTTTTCAATGTTATCCAAAAAAAGGTCAGCTGAAAATGTAGAAAGGGGGAGCCCATAGCTGAGCCTTCGGGTTGTCTGAAAAACTTTTTGTTAAAAGAAAAAAGTCTTGATCAAGGCAAAGTTTCAAAAGGAACAATATATCGTATTTCAGATTCATCAATGTTTTCATTATTAAGTAACTTAGAAACAAAGGAATAATTTCGTCCTTAGGAATGGAGGTAAATAAGTTAGTCACATCAAATGAGACCAAAATGCACTGTTCAGTTATTTCGAAGTTCTCTAAGGCATTAATTAGCTGAGAAGAATTTTTTATAGTAAATTATGGTGGAAAATTGATTAAGTTATTGATTAAGGTTGAAACAAAACTAGATATTTTGCTGACAGGTGTATTGATAAAACTTACCACTGGTCTAATGGGACAATTTAATTTAATTGGATTTTAGGTAATCCATAAAGTCGATGGGTGGAAGGGTTACTAGAAATCAATTTTGAATGTGGGTATTTATTGATGTTTTTTTCACAAATTTTCAACATAGAATTGGTTTTGCAGCTAAAGTGTTCGTTAAGTTATTTTTTATTTCTTTAAAATTCTTATCAAATAAAAAAGATTCGACCTTATCCACATAATCTGCATGGTTCATGACGACTACACAATCGCCTTTATCGGCTTTACTAACTATCAACTTGTTTGAAATGATCTTAGATTTGAGGGACTCAACCGCATTCAATTTATGGAGTGAATGTGACTTACGTTTGTTTGACTCCATCTTGTTCTATAAAAGTGTAGTATCTTCTCCTTATATCGAAAAAACTATCAGAAACATTTCTTCTAGAATTAATGAACACATAAACAGGCTTTCTACCTCTAGTTTTGGAGCTCATTTGAAAGACCATAACCATAACTTCGATTTTTCCGATGGTTTCAAAATATTACAAAACGTCAACAACAATAACCTTAAATTAGATCAGTTGGAAGATCTAGAAATATTAAGAGAAATTTCTAGGAATAAACATTGTGTCAACACTCAAATTCACTTGAATCAGATCATTTTTAATCCCATTTTCAAATCATTATAAAATTAATAACATAATTGTTTCTTCTCTGATATTATTTTATCTTTTACCCCTTGAATTACATTCCTACTTCTTTGGTTATTTTTAAATTTGGCGCGTTTCGTTTTTCAGTTGACATATCCATCCCCCTTCTGGTTTCATTGTATGGTCAGACATTTGTCTGCTCATGATTTGTTGTTTGTTCCATTTCAGAATAGTTTACACATTATATAGTTAATCATATATGATAATGTTTCACAAAATTCAGTTCTTCTATAAGCCTTACTTTCTGTAAAATTCTGACAAGTGAGTGGAATTTATCATCACATGTCCCTTAGATTATCAGAGAACATGCATTTTTATTTTTTCTTTATTCAATTACATTCCGTTCACTTTTCAGAATTCTCCTGATGATGATCTGATGATCGAAAACGTTAGAGAATAGCTTGTGATTTTTATCTTCATGCACTATAGCCCAAAGGCTTTCCCGCCTCAACCAATAAATATACGTATTTTATATTTGATATTTAATGAAACCATATCACATTTTTACCGTCAGTGAATATCTTTCAAA
The DNA here is from genome assembly GCA_018342105.1 of Gonioctena quinquepunctata. Classification (NCBI taxonomy): domain Eukaryota; kingdom Metazoa; phylum Arthropoda; class Insecta; order Coleoptera; family Chrysomelidae; genus Gonioctena; species Gonioctena quinquepunctata. The sequence goes on along the minus strand of JAFIRS010002236.1, from coordinate 162,243 downwards.
AAAAATACTTGGGATCCGCTTTCAACTGGTGTACCTACTGAATATTGTTCACCTTCCACGAACCTAATAGAACTAGTTGAAGCGTTAGGATTCATATTACGGTCAATAATTTTCTGAACTATGACGCAATCCTACCAATTACGTTCGAAACATCCTTACAGACCATTACACAATTCTAGCCCAAATAATTCTCAAAAATAGTAAGAGTGACAATAAAAATAGGGTACGGTACTATAAACAAATAAATGAAAAAAAGTTTGTTGATAACATAAAAAAGAAAACTGGGCTGCCATCTATCATTGTGACGATCTTGATTCTGCAACAAATGAATTAATTAAAATTATGAAAACTAACATTGATAAATGTACGAAATTTATAAAAATCAACAACAAACAGAAAACGCAAACAATGGATGACCAAATCCCTCGTCAATTCGGTGAATAAAAAAAATAGTATGTACCATAGATTGAAAGGTGATCCAAATAATACCGCCCTTTCTGAAGAATATAACAGATATAAAAAAAATCTAAATAAACTCATAAAGACTACCAAAATTTCATACATAGAAAACGTCTGGAAGCAGAAGGAAAAGATTCTGAAAAACTCTGGCAAACTGTGAATGAAGTATTGACTAACGAAGAACCTGCACCAATAAAATCGATCATAACTCAGAACAATGAACAAATCAATGAGAGCGTCGAAATAGCGAACAATTTCAACGAATACTTTATATCTGTAGGTGAAAAGCTAGCTAAAAATATAAACAGAAATCTAGATTATATGGAAAGGAAAAGTTTATGCGACCACTCAATTCTTCTACATCCTGTAAATGGAAATGAATTGATAGAAATAATATCACAACTTAAGAATAAAAGAGCCCCCGGCATTGATAATATCAAATCAGAAACCCTCAAAGCTATCTCCAACTATATAACAAAACCACTTTCTTACATAGTCAATGAATCGCTGGAACAGGGGTATTTCCCCACAGCATTCGAAACGGCCGTGGTGACACCGATTTATGAAAGTGGAATCGAGACCGATGTCGCAAATTATAGGCCTATTACCTTGATAACATGTCTGGACAAAATACTGGAGAGGGTTATTCAGAAAAGGTTAAGTAAATTCATCGAAAAATACAATATAATATCAAAATCCCAGTATGGATTCAGAGAAAACATGTGACACAAGATCCGATAAAAATATTGACTCAAAATATATATCAATGTTTAGATGAGTCTAGACCATCAATTGCTATCTTCATAGATTTGAGAAAAGCTTTCGATACCGTGGACCACTCTAGAGAAAACTCTAGAAGATATGGGGATAAGAGGCATACCACATAACCTCTTCAGAAGCTATCTATCAAATAGGCGGCAAAAAGTGAAAATTGATGACAGTGTGAGTGATGAAAAAACTATTTCATGTGGTGTACCCCAAGGAACAGTCCTAGGGCCAATATTATTCAATATCTACCTCAATAATCTCTTCTTATTGAGCACCCACTCGAAAATTATCAGCTTTGCCGATGACACAGTCATATTCTGCGAAGACGATGACGGGTTCAATCTGAAACTCAAGTTAGAGTGCGACCTACGCGAAATAAAGACGTGGTTCGACTATAGATTACTATCAATAAAATTTGACAAAACGCACTACGTACCATTCAGTAGCTATAATATATCATTGCCAAAATATGACATAGCAATATCCGACACCCCGTCATCAAACCTGTCAAAAAAATCAAATACCTCGGCATAATCCTAGATACCCATCTAAGATGGGACCAACAAGTATTACATCTTCTAAAAAAACTACGTTGCATTCTGCACAAATTTAGAAAAATAATTAGCATACTCGACCATAAACAAAAAATAATTTTGTACAAAAGTTTGGTAGAATCTCACTTGAACTACGGCATAATTGGTAGGTGAAGAGTCTCTAAAACACATCTACATACACTAGAAGTCATTCAAAGACGTTTCTTAGGATGTATTCTGCAAAAAGGATACAATTATCCTAGCAACCTCCTCTACTCGGAAACTGAAATATTTGACCCAAGGCAACTATTCTTCATAAACATAACCGCAATCCAATATAAACACAAACACGAATTGATCACCTACAGTCACAACTATAGCACACGCCACAAAAAAAGTATCGTAATACCAGTCATGCACAAGTCAGTCGGTCAAAGGAACTATTGTTACTTGGGCCCTATACTTTTCAGCTGTCTGCCTGAAACACTAAAATGCGAGCCAAATCCTAGAAAATTCAAAAACAAACTTAAACTTTTCGTTCAGAATACTTCCCGTGCAGAAATACACGAGAAAATCGAAAATTAAATGCGAGACTTGACTCTTTCTCATATACGATTGTCAAACACTTATTTATATCATTTTATAGATTTATTATCACTATTCGTTTTACTTCAAAATTCTTCAATACCCTAGTTTTATTTTGTGACAATTATATACCCTGATTTTTACACCATTCTCTTGTTGTTTGTATTAACAATCTTTCAATATTATATACCTTCCATAGTTAATTATTTATATCTCTAATGAATGTATATTATTGCACAATCTCACTATATTGTTAAACTTCTATTTTCTTACATACAACCAGGCATACCCTGCTTCGTAAGTATTTTCTTCAATTTATTCACCATTCGCCATTCCAAGAATGCAATTACACTGTAAAATTATAAATTATAAACTTGAGTGAATGAATTATTATTATGATTATCCTTATTTGCTGGCAATATTCAGTAATCTCCGCATGTTCCTCAAAATTTCCTACCCAGACTCAGTTCAAAATTTCCCGCAATTCGGGGAATTCCCCACGTATTAGTGGCAACCTTGCTACTTTGTCACACGGCCTACAAAAACTTAACATAGTGTAAAGCGACTCCCACTCTTGCTTATCGTTTTGCTACCGCGCATTTGGCGTTCACCCGGTTCACCGCTCTAGACTGTTTACATCTCACATTCGCATTTTAAAACCTAAGCATTTCCGTCAGAATAATCATCTGAGTGGCAAAAATACCTTATTGCCAACATGGATTCACTAATACCAGACAACATAATAGAAAATCTCATTTGCACTTCGTGTAACAAAGTTTTGTCAGTGGATCCTGTGAAAGTGTATCCAAATGGTGACATGAGGTGCGGGAGATGCTCTAAGAAGGGCGATGGTGGAGTGTTATCCCTTTTCAATCAGCTGTTTGATCAGTTCCATTTCAAGTGCATCAACAAATTCGATGGATGTCTGGAACGGCTGACTCACTCCCAAATTAGCAAGCACGAAGAAAATTGTGAGAGTAAAATCTACTGCTGCCCAATTTGTTCCACTGATTTTTTCACATTTTTAATTGTCAATCATTTCAAGAAAAAGCATCCTGAAGCATATATTGAAGTGCCAGAATTCATTGTCAACATAGAAGAATCCGACGTGGAGAAGACGTGTCTATACAGACATGAAGGTTTGTTGTTCTTGATTTTTTTCAAGTATGAAGTGATGAAGAAGAACATTTATGTCAACACTTTGCTTCTGGGTGAGAGTGACCTCGCACAAAATATAACGCAAAAACTCTTGATAAAGGACGTTGCCTTCGCTGTTCAAACTACCAATAAACCATGCGATGTTTATGGTTCTGGTGAAAAAGATGGTTTCTCAATCGAGTTAGGAGATTCTGAATTCAACGGGTGAGTATATATATATATATATATATATATATAATTTTCACGTTCTACATAGGAACTCTCTTGAGTTTCTGTTAACTTGCGTATACCCCCGTCTGTGTCTGCACGAGACACCATATCTTCTGAGGAGTTGATCTTTCGTACCCCTACGCAATCCTTCAAGTCCGGTTGTCTACCTTACAGCCATTTTTCTCAGAGATCGTTTGATAAAGAACTTTCGAGATTTGACATAAGAAAAATCTTACCCGGATATTTATATACTATATTTATAATAATAAAATGGAATATCTTCACGAAATTTCCACAGGTGCTTCAAAACATGGTAGAAACAGTATAGCAATCGATAATTTTGCGCGGAAACGATAATATTAGGAGATACGGGCCCTCGAAGATCCATTAAGAGAGGTTAAGGGATATCACTTTTGGAAAATGTAAACTGATATTAACAATTCCTTTTTACACTACAATAGTAACTGCAACTCATTCAACGTTTTATTAATATTAAACTCACTTAATTTTTGATAAAGTAATGAAAAAACGATTACTTTCCATATAATTTTACAAAAATCAAACGTTGGTGATTGTGTTATGTTTATCCAAATCTCGTGGATCTTGAAGTTTATTGATATGCGACGTTGCCTATGTCTCCAAGGAGAATGGAAAGTACTGAAATTCAATGCGAATTACATTTTTCAACAATCTTCCAACTGATCTAAGGAAAATTCAAAACAAACATATGTCCAAAAAAAAATTTAAGAAATATCTGCAAGAAAACTGTTTCTACAGCATTTCTGAATTTTTAAACTCGAGATAAAATGTAAGTTCTGTCTGTCTATATATGACATTTATTCTTTACATTTGATTTGTTTTAAATTCGAGATAAAATGGTAGTTCTATCTGTGAATATGTGACATTTATATTTTGTATTTTGGTATTTTGATTATTTGTCTACCTTTTTGTGTTCTTGACGTATCCTATATCATGTATTTGATCTAAAGGATTCAATAAATTATATTATTATTATTATAAATTATAACTGTTACAGCATGAGAGACGATCTGATAGTTCTGATGGATTATGTATCAATAGAAGTTGAAAATGCAAATAATATATCACCACGCTTCTTGGGAGTGTCTGATAGCTTTTGAAAATTAAGCATGAAGTTGATATGCCGCATTTAGAAAGTTACCAAACATATTAAAATAATGTGACTTCAGATTATTTTGTTTCAAATAATTGTATACCGGACTGAGGAACGCATTTGGTTTGGATGTTTTCTCATATGCCAGGCATAAGAGAAAATATCCAATCAATTTCTTACGTAAAAAGAAGGCACAAAATCTAAACTAACTTAGCTAACCTTGTTACCCAAGTTGAATGCAAGCTAATCAACCTTACAAGGCGACGCTTCGCTACGCTCGCGAACAATTCAATCCAACCAATTTCTTACGTAAAAAGAAGGAACACAACCTAACCTAACTTGGCTAACCCTACTATCCAAGTTGAATGCAAGCTAATCAACCTTAGAAAGCAACGCTCCGCTCCACTCGCGAACGTTTCTATCAAACCAATTTCTCACGAAAAAAGAAGGAACACAACCTAACCTCGCTTGACTAACCTTGTCATCCAATTTGAAAGATCAGTGTGAAACAGTGTGAAAGCAGCCATGAGTTTCAGCAATGAATCTGTCGCGGCGATACGAAGTGTTCTCGGCCGCCAGTGGTCCCTAAAATGTGTAGGAATTTCATGGCCAGAGCCATTAATTTACTATTTGATGCGAAAGTTTTCGTGGATGGGGATTTTTTTGCATAAACCTGTGCTTCTTAAGTGCTTCACAAGATCTATATATCGAAAACTTTTGTCGCACAAAAATTTGGCCCTTACAACGAATTAATTAATTTTCAAAAAAATTCCAAAACTCCTTCAAAGTTTTCGTAGATGGGGATTTTTTTGCATCAACCTATGCTACTCAAAGTGCTTTACAAGATCTATATATCGGAATATTCCGTCGCATAGAAATTTGGCCCCCACAACAAATTGAATTAATTTTCAAAAAAATTCCAAAATTCCTTCAAAGTTATCGTGGATGGGGATTTTTTTGCATAAACCTGTGCTACTTGACGTGCTCTACAAGACCTATATTTCGAAATATTTCGTCGCACAAAAATTTGGCCCCCACAACAATTATTAATTTTTAAAAATTCCAAAACTCCTTCAAAGTTTCCGTGGATGGGGACTTTTTTCGCATAAACCTGTGCTACTTAAAGAGCTTTAGAAGACCTATATTTCGAATTTTTTTGAAAATTAATTTAATTCGTTGTGGGGACCAAATTTTTGTGCGACAAAATATTTCGAAATATAGGTCTTGTGGAGCACTTCAAGTAGCACAGGTTCATGCAGAAAAATCACCATCCACGAAAACTTAAGGATTTTTTTTAATTAATTTAATTCGTTGTGGGGGCCAAATTTTTGCGCGACAAAATATTTCGAAATATAGGTCTCGTGGAGCACTTTGAGTAGCACAGGTTAATGCAAAAAAATCCCCATCCACAAAAACTTTGAAGGAGTTTTGGAATTTTTTTGAACATTAATTTAATTCGTTGTAAGGGCCAAATTTCTGAGCCTCAAAATATTTCGATATACAGATCTTGTAAAGCACTTTAAGTAGCACAGGTTTATGCAAAAAAATCCCCATCCACGAAAACTTTCCCATCAAATAGTAAATTAATGGCTCTGGCCATGAAATTCCTACACATTTCGGGACCGCTGGCGGCCGAGAAAACTTCGTATCGCCGCGACAGATTCATTGCTGAAACTCGTGGCTGCTTTCACACTGATATTTGAAAGCATGATAATCAAACTCACAGAGCGACGCCTCACTCCAACCAATTAGTTACTTAAAAAGGAGGAACACAACCTAACCTAACTTGGCTAACATTGCTATCCGAGTTGAATGCAAGCCAATTAACCTTACGAAGCGACGCTTCGCTGCGCTCGTAATCATGTCGTTGGCAGTATGAATTCTTTAGAAAAATATTGGTGGCCTTTTTTTAAATTAAAGTGATTCAATAATCTTCTTCAATTCACTCTATTCATCTTCATTTGCCATATGGATCAAATCGTTGGCCTGTTTTCGGGGATCGTAAAACCTCCCAGCTAATTCCAAAAACTCCTCAGTTATGGAAAAATGTAATGTACATTTTATTGTCTACATCAAGAATATTTTGCGAAAAAAAATTAATGTGCGAACGAATACGCAAATATGCTGCTAACAAACAGAAGGACAAGTTGGAACCCATCTACACATTCTGATATTGAAGAAGCGAAACCACACTTTTTTCAACTTTAAAAAGCCATCATTTCTAAATTATATTTTTCGCGCTTGAATTTCGATTGCTTAAGTGTTTTTATCGAGTTTTGAAACACCTGTGATAATTTTGTGATTATTTCGTGAAAATTTTGCGAAAATCCGGATTGGCCCAATTTACTTGTATAGTTGGCAACGTGGCATGTCCATAAAACGCCAAGATCAAAGCACAATGCAACCACCAATATTTGATATTTGACATTTCATGTGAAAAATTAAATGAAATGTAATCGGAGTTTTCTCACGACTTTATCGAACATTAAGTGATTTTAAGATTACTAATAGTGAGTTTATACAGAAAGAAAAATAAAATAAGAAATAAAATAAAGTAAAATAAGAAGTAATAATTTTCAGAGTGTTTATACAGCTGAGTAAATTAATGTAAGAAGTAAGAAAGCTGTCAATCGAAATTTGGGATTTTATGTTGTTACGTCAAACTTCAATGATGAATACTCGAAAATTTGTTATTGTTTATTGAGTAAAATATAAGCCATTGTTGACAACACTACCAATATTATAAAATCTAGTCATTCAAAGACAAAAAGAAATTTGGAAAAATGCCAGTGAACACACCGTTTTCCTGTTATGAGAACAAAAATATGATGACGACTGCTATTTATATCATGTCATGTATCATCCTATCTCGTCAATTTCTCTAAATTATTCAATATGTACATATGCCTAACAACTTGTCAAGTAAAATAAAATGGAAGATAAAAGTTAACCATCTTTTATTTTACTCCTTATTTTATATTACTTCTTATTTCTTATAAACCTGTTATGGATGTTGTTAGTTTTAATTTTTAAATTACTTTATTTTATTTCTTATTTTATTTTTTGCTGTATAAACTCACTATTAACGTTAAATGAGTGTACAGTTAATATTTTAGTGTGAAAAGCTATTCTTCAAATCAGTTTGCAGTTTCCAGAAGTGATATTCCTTCCTCTTCATAGACCTTTGGGGGCCCATATCTCCTAAAATTATCTTTTCCGCGCTTAATTTTCGATTGCTATACTGTTCTTATCGTCTTCTGAAGCGCCTGTGAAAATTTCGGGAAGACACTGGGTGATCTCATTTGCTTGACCTTTACCTAATAAAATAGTGCAACATTATATACAGGTGAAATAGTAATGCGATAGTATAAACTGCTTCCCAAGTTGACAAAAAAAAATTAAAATATTTTTAAACCAATTTACAGCATTCCTAATATCACCAGGAAAATATTTCAATGGTATATTGTGCAACAAGTGGGAAAAGTTCAACTTTTCACACGAGTGTGGAAGTTTGTGCCTGAAGGGCGAGTGCCGCAAACACACGAGTGAGAAAAAGTACTTTCCCCACATGTTGCACACTATACTTTTCCTACAACTGCACAAATTTAGAGAATACAAGTAATGTACCTTAATATTCATTTTTATGATTAGCAGAACTTAAATAACATTAAAGTATCCTACCTCTTAACAGTTAGATGATTTTTTTCAAATTATAGTTAATAGTAAAATTTGCATTTGCATTTTCTGTCTCCATTTCAGTGAAGAGTTCGAGTGGTTGTTCAATAGAGGTGACGATTTTATTAGCAACGTTAATTTTATTTTTGATTTACTACCCGATGTATCCTTCTGCCACGGTATTGAATTGTCATCCTCCGTGGCGCTTTACGGTTAATATGTCCCTTCCTGCATTCACTAAAATTGTTGCCGAAGAACGTCTGAAGCAGTGACCTGTATATAAATAGGGATTTTACAATTTGAAAAGAAATGGCTTAGCTATACTACCAAATTTGTTAATGCCAACTACCTGTCTAGTACATTTTCCTTGCTGGTAATTTAAAAAGAAACGTTTTTCTGGCAAATCAATCGGTCGAAGAGCAGCATATTTTATATATATATTTTAAAATTATCCTGTTACAGTGAACGTTCTTGGCTTTTTTGTTTTGGTGTTATCTAGTTTCACCAGTACAGCCGAATTTAAAAACTCTTAATTATCGGTTTTTAAATTCCACAACTCTTCTCTACGACATGCCCCTGCTTCGCCAATAGCCACTGCAACCTACAAATAAAAATATCAGGATGTAAAATTTTATATAAAAAAAACAGTCCAGCCCGGGTTCTGAACCCGGGTCGTCTGTGTGCCAAGCGGATACACTATCCATTGCACCACTGAGCGTTATTTCAAAAGTCTTGTTTAAAAGTACATACAGTGCGCGTCAAAATTATGGAACAAATAATATTTCGCAAGCCATGTACTTTTGACAAAAATCCTGAAATAGGTCGATTTTTATTTCAAAATGCCGATTTTTCAATGTATATTCTAAAGAGGTTATGTCACTGGTTTTGACATGGTGACTTAATCGGTAATTTTTTTAAATTGGAATAGATGTATTGTGATACCTCATCTGAAAGGCCTTTCAATACTGCATCCAATGATAATAATTAATCAGATATTTTTTTACAGGGTGAACAAAAATTTATATTTTATTTCAATAAGAGAATAACTTTATATCCAACAGAATAGAACAGTTAAATAAGATGTTCGAAATGCCATGCACCAGTCTCTTGACAATAAGCAAATCTACGGACACATTCCTCTTGCACATTGCGAATAACTTCCGGAGTAATTCTGTTAATTTCAATCCTAATTCGATTTTTCAACTCTTGTAGATTTTGCGGCCTATCTACATAGACCTTCGATTTCAAATAACCCCACAAGAAAAAATCCAGGGGAGTAAGATCTGGAGATCTTGGGGGCCACTCTATCGGTCTGCGTCTACCAATCCATCTCCTAGGAAAACAGTTATTCAAAAACTCGCGAACATCACGTGCATAGTGCGGGGGTGCACCATCTTGTTGCAACCAAATACTTTCATTTGGTGAGTTAGGATTGTTGGCGTTTGGAAAAATAACGGCAAGGCTAGGTATGAGTTCATTTCTTAAAAATTCCAAGTAACGCTCCCCTGTGAGATTTCCTTCGAAAAAATACGGGCCCATAATCCTGTTGTTTATTATCCCTGCCCAAACATTGACTTTCTGAGGGTATTGAGTATGACTTTCTGAGGGTATTGAGTATGACTTTCTGAGGGTATTGAGTATATCTGCAATTCTGACGATTTACTGAACCATTTAGGCAAAACGTAGCCTCATCGGAAAACAGAATTTGTTTTATAAAACGTGGATTGCGGTTACACAAATCCTGCATTATTTCCCAGAACTCCACACGGCGATCGGGATCATCATCATTGAGTGGTTGATGTAGCTGTACTTTGTATGGATGGTACTTTTCTGCTTTCATTTGACACTAACTTGCCTATTATAGCATCAATTTGTGATTGTCTTTTGTTTCCATTTTAGACTAGGAAATAGCTAACTATCAATATTTGGAAAGGATCCATTGGTGTAGTAGAGCAGTGACTCACTAGTTTGCCAAGGCAGTCTAAGGGATTAGAGCCTTTGCTCAAAAAAGTTAAATTTTGCATTTTTTAACATGCTTTTTTTATCGTCACTTGTAACTAAATAACTCACAATGTAATGAAATCTTGGAAATGAATATTCACTCACTTCCAATCTTCAGAATAATCTGAAATTTGTCACACATATCAAGGACCGATGACAATACAATAATTTCATAATCATAATGTGATGATAATAAAAATATATTTTTCCAAACGCCAACAATCCTAACTCATCAAATGAAAGTATTTGGTTGCAACAAGATGGTGCACCCCCGCACTATGCACGTGATGTTCGCGAGTTTTTGAATAACTATTTTTCTAGGAGGTGGATTGGTAGATGCGGACCGATAGAGTGGCCCCTAAGATCTTCAGATCTTACGCCCCTGGATTTTTTCTTGTGGGGTTATTTGAAATCGAAGGCCGCAAAATCTACAAGAGTTGAAAAATCGAATTAGGATCGAAATTAACAGAATTACTCCGAAAGTTATTCGCAATGTGCAAGAGGAATGTGTCCGTAGATTTGCTTATTGTCAAGAGAATGGTGGATGGCATTTCGAACAACTTATTTAACTGTTCTATTTTGTTGGATATAAAGTTATTCTCATATTGAAATAAAATATTAATTTTTGTTCACCCTGTTAAAAAATATCTAATTAATTATCATCATTGAATGCAGTATTGAAAGGCCTTTCAGATGAGGTATCACAAGACATCTATTCCAATTTTGAAAAACTACCGATTACGTCACCATGTCAAAACCAGTGACATAACCTCTTCAGAATATACTAAAAAAAATCGGCATTTTAAAATAAAAATCGACCTATTTTAGGATTTTTGTCAAAAGTACATGGCTTGCGAAATATCGAATTTGTTCCATAATTTTGACGCGCACTGTATATCTATTTAGCAGAATGTGAAACAGAAATTTTAATAATTATATAATTCTCTCTATCAACTGAAAAACGCACTGATTACAAAAAGCTATGTTAATTCGAGGAAAAAAGCGAAATAAATTCTGAAAATAATCCCTTCTAAATAAACTTACCTTTATAAGTAGATATTCCTTGTATGGAGCTTCGTTTAAAAATCTCTGCAACTGATCTGCTGTCAATATGTTTGATTTTTTGGGGACGTAATTGTCGGACTTTCTTTTAAAAAATGAAGGTAATTTTTCATACGTGGATATATCAATGTTATTTTTTATACTGATAGTACTTCGCAACATTGAATATTGTGACCAAAGTGTAGACGCCTCCGTAGTTTTCGACATCTCTTCAGAGTATACCAAAAGAACACTTTCCGAAAAAAAAAATATTTTTGTCTTTCTCAACCGTTTTCGGAATAATTGCAATTTTATAAACACATACATACGAATAATAAAAAACGGCAGGGTTTTTGAATTCCTAATTGCTGGTCCGTTTTGAAGTTTCTTGAGGAATAACAGACCAATGTTTCACATATTGATACTTTTTTCAGACATATTCATTTGTAGGGTCGTAGGAAAAGTTCGGAAATTTCGGAAAAAAAAACTGAGCTATGTATCACACTCTGAGTTGGTGGATAATGATTATATAGCTTCCTTTCTTCGGTTTATAGAGGTAGATTCGTTTGTAGAGCCGTCAATAATTTTCCAAAAAAATAGAAATCAACATTTTTAAAACTGAGCTATGTATCACACTCTGAGTGGATGGATAATATTTTGTATATAACCTCTTTTCTTCAGTTTTTGAAGCAGGTTCGTTTACATGTTAAGAATTTTCGAAAAATAAAACATAATTTTCAAATATAACAATATATCACACTCTGAGTGGGTAAAAATGTTTATAAAGCCTTCTTTCTTAGGATTCTGGGGGCGATCCGTTGAGATTGAAAAATCAGTTATATATTCCAAAAAAAGCAATGTATCACACACTGAGTGAGTAGAAAACGTTTATCCATCCTGCCTTCTCCACTTTCTGGAGGCAGATTCGTTTGTAAGGCCGTAGGAAAAACATTTAGAATTCATTATAAAAAGCGATTCTTTTAAGAGAGCGATGTAGGTATCACACTTTGAGCCCTATAAAATAAGCAAAGCCACTTACACAAATATCTATCAAATCAAACCAATATTTGACTCACCCAACAATTGTCGACTGACCAAAACCTTAATTGTCGGGCAAATTTTGAATTTCCTGGAGCAAAAACAAAAAAGGTTGAAAACGATGAATTAATTGGAAATTTCCTTCTTTGAAGTACACCCTGTATCTGGTTGGTTGTTTTTTCCAGCTTGAAACTCACCTAACAATTGTCGATTCACAAAACATAATTGTGTGGGTTTTTGAATTTCCTGAAGCAAAAAAAATGGACAATTAATTGGAATTTCCCTTCTTTTGAAATACACCTTTATCCCAGTTGAATATTGTTTTCTCCAGCCTAAAACTCACTAAGCAAGTTAGAACAACCAACCCTTATAAAAAAAAGTGCGCCGTCCTTCTGCATCAGAAAATTCAAGAACTCCACGACAATTATGTTTTGGTAATTCAATAATTGTTAAGTGAATTTTTGGCTGAAAAAAAAATTCTACCGAAATACAAGGTATATTTAAAAAATCTTATTATTTATTGTTCTTCACCGTTACTTTGCTTCAAGAAATTCAATTTTTTTTGGTCATGCGACAATTGTTAAATGAATTTTCGGTTGCGAGATATTATTTTCTCCAGCCTGAAACTCACTAAGCATTGTCGAATGACCGAAACATAATTTTCATGCAAATATTGAATTTCCTGAAGCAAAGAAAAAGGTTGGGAACGATGAATTAATTTCAAATTCCCCTTTTTTTGAAATACACCGTTTCTCGCTTGAATATTGTTTTTCTAGTCTAAAATTCAATTAACAATTATCGAATAACCAATTTCCTGAAGCAGAAAAACTGCACGACAATTATGTATTCGTCATTGGACAATTGTTAGGTAAATTTTAGGCTGGAAAAAAACAATATTCCATTGAAAAAAATTCAAAATTGGCACGACAATTATGTTTTGGTCATTCGACAATTGTTAGGTGAGTTTTGGGCTGGAAAAAACAATATCCAACCGAGATACAAGTTGTTTAAAAAAAAAGGTAATTTCCAATTAATTCATCGATCTCAACATTTTCCTTGCTTCAGGACCTTCAATATTTGCACGACAATTAGGTTTTGGTTATTCGGCAATTGTTAGGTGAGTTTTTGGCTGTAAGAAATAATTTTCATCTGAAACACAGTGAGCATTGCTGAAATATCATAATTATGCTTATATGTTTTACAAAATGTATTTTACTGTTTATCATGTTGAATGTATTTCGACAATTATTCGACAAATTTTCGTAAAAATATATTTGATATTCGACTCTCGTTCGTCAATTTATACTAGTGGCAGTGCTAACTTGATATCAAGTTAGAACAACCACCCCTTAAAAAAATATGCGTTTTTTTTCTGCATCAGTAAATTCAAACACTGCACGACAATTATGTTTCTAATTCGACAATTGTGATTTTTGGCTGAAAAAACATAAAAAAAAAAAAAATTTCCTTATTTTTTTTTTAAGAATTAAAAATTTTTTATTCATTTGACAATTGTTAAATGAAATGTTAGTTGTGAAATTGTTCAAGTGGAATGAGCATTGTTGAAAAAACTCAAATTTTGAAATTAATTATAATTTACAACAAATTCAAAATTGTAAACACATATATTTCGCCTTTCCATGTAAAGTGCACAAATCAGACTTTTATGTATACGATATTGCCACGTACCAAATGTTCACGGACACTAGGAATTATCTATAAAAAACATATTTTCTTTCAAATCTGTTTCAGTGCATTCTTGTTATGTTCAAGGATTTCGACAACTATACGACAAATTTCAATAAGTAACAATTTTTCTGGAATTCGACTTTTGCTCGTAAATTGACTTACTTTATCTCAAAACATCCCCTATAAAAAAAAGCACGACAAATTTTTGTATCCACGACAAATTTACGTTAATTATTCGACAAATATTGGGCTGGGTTTTATCGATTTTGGAGCAAGTGGCTTAGCGAACTTTCTTTCCACTTTCTGGAGGCTGATTCGTTTGTCGTGCCGTAGGAAAAGAGTTGAGAATTTTTGAATGTTTATTAACAAGCTTCCTTCTTAAAAAAATATTTATCACAATCTGAGTGGGTAGAGAATGTATATTCAACCTACCTTCTTCATTCGTTAAGGCAGATTCGTTTGTTATGAAACCGTACGAAGAAAGTGTGGATTAAACAAAAAAATATATATATTTTCCACGAAGATGTATCACACTCTGAGTTGGTAGAGAATGTTAATACAACCTTCTTTCTTCACTTCATGGAGGCAAATTCGTTTGCAGGGACGTAGAAAAACAGTTGAGAAGTTTTGAAGAAAATAAAAATTCATATTTTCCAAACAGACCAATGTATCTATCACACTCTGGGTGGATAAACATATTTATTCAAACGTTCGTTCTTCAGTTTCTGAAAGCAGATTCGTTTATAGGGCCGTAGGAAAAAAAATATTCATATTTTCCAAACAGAGCGATGTATCCACAATCTGACCTCTATAAAGTTAGCAAAGTCACTTGCCCAAAACTCGAAAAAACCTAACCCAATATTTGCCTTATAATTGTCGTGAATTTGTTGAGAATACAAAAAATTTGTCGCGCTTTTAGTTTGTGCTAACTTAATATAAAGTTAGAGCTGCCACTACGCTAAATGTTGAATTTCAGAAATATTGTTATTGATATTTGTCGTAGTATTGTCGAAATCTAATGAACATAACAAAAATGCACTAAAATCGATTTTAAAAAAAATATACGCCTTTTTACGGTTGTGTCCGTGAAAATTTCGAGTACTTGGCAGCACCGCATTCATATAATTCATCTGATTTGCGCATTTTACATGGAAAGGAAAAATTTAAGTGTATTACAATTTTGAATTCGAATTTTGGATAGTTTTTTTGTAAACGATGATTAATAGTAAAATTCCAATTTTTTCAACAATGCTCATTGTATATCACTGTAAAAATTTTTCTTACAATTGTCAATGACCAAAACATAATTGTTATGCAAATTTTGCATTTTCTGAAACAAAAAGAAAACGTCTGAGAAAGATTAATTAATTGGAAATTTCCTTTTTTTAAATACACCCTACTTATATATATTGTTTTTTCCAGCCTAAATTCACCTAATGATTGCTGAATGACCAAAACATAATTTTTGTACATATTTTGAATTTCCTGAAGCAGAAGAACGGCGCTGCTCATTTTTTTGTCTGCGTGATATCAAATCATAATCCGCAGTTTCTTAATAAACATTTTCCATCAACACACTTTAAAATGATATGATAGACAAATATATGGATAAATAAACAAACAGACAGTCGCTGACAACTAGACACTGAGGTGAGACTTGAGTAACTGAGGAATTGTTGATCGAAAAGACTTCACAGGCTACGTGTTGATACAAAATAGGTGAGGTAACTGAGAGTTATGACTGAAAATTGCTGGAGATGGATAACTATGTGTCATCGCACTGCTTGGAAACTAGGTATGGATTTAATTTTTTTGCGAAAACCCTCAATTATATTTTTTCCTACGGATCTATGAACGATTCTGCCATCAGAAGCTGAAGGAGACATGTTGAATAAACATTCTCAACCCACTCAGGGTTTGGATTGTTTTTTTTGTTTTAAATTACCAACTTTATTCCTACGACCCTACAAACGATTCTGCTTCCAAAACCTGAAGAAAGAAGATAGTACAGACACTTTCTACCCCCTCAGAGTATGATACACCTTATTTTGAAAACCCCCACATACCAAATCTGAAAATCGGAGGCCATAATTACAAAATCGTCTACCATCTTGGAACAGTCATCTAGAATTTGTGGATTTTAATAAAAAATTCATGATCTCCAACCCTGAAACACCCCACATACCAATTTTGAATAGAATCGGACCATAAACACAGATATCATCGGCCATCTTGGGGCGCCATTTTGATTTTATGTATTTTGACAAAAAATCTTCGACCCTGAAAACCCCCTCATATCAAGTTTGACACAAATCTCGTCCGCCATCTTTTGTTGTTTATTCTCTAACAAAAATTTCATAATGCATTGTCACGGAAATTATGAATACCTGCCAAATTTCATGTTAATCGGACAACTAGAAATTGGTCAAATTTAACTTGCAAGATTTGATAACAGACAGACAGACACGGGGACAGCACCTCTCGCGAGAGCCAATACACATAAAAAAAAATACCAGGTGATGGTTGGTTTAAGGTTAATATAGCTAACTTACAAAGGTTCGTAAATATAGTTCCTACTTTACAGGCTTTTTTGAAACGCCACCCACAAATGAGCCGAAGAACCAGTGAAGGAGAACCATGTGCCAGTTCATGTGTTTCGGAGGCAGATATTCGCAAATGGTTTGCTGAATTACAAGAATACTTAATTGAAAAAGATTTGTAAGATGTGATACCAGATCCTTCTAGGGTATTCAATGGATATGAGACTGGATCTCACATTTTCCTTCGACAGGAAAAATTTTTGCAAAGAGGTGCTCTGAAAATCTATACAGCTTGGATACAGCACCATCTAAAGAATGTATCACGGTTATGTTTACATTTTCGGTGAATGGTGCGATATGCTGTCCGATGGTAGAATTCCAGACAAAATCTCGTCTGGCCTGGATCCCAACTGGGGTATTGGAAGGAGCTAAAATGGATGGATGACTACAGAGACATTTCATCAAAACATCGCAAATATTTTTCATCCCTACTTACTTGAATGGAAATGGATCAAATTTCCCGTCATTCTTTTCGTCATGGTCATAAATCACATTGAAGTATGAGCTGAGTGTTCTTTGTAATGAACTGAAAATTGAAGTTATTGCTCTCTATCCTAATGTAACAAGAATCATACAACCCGCCGATGTTGCAGTTTTCAGACCAGTTGAAGTGGCATGGAGGAATGGTGTGAGAAAATGGCAAACAGATAATCCCGTCGAGTCATTGAATAAAATTACTTCTGCACCTCTTTCAAAAACAGTTAAAATCGATGGGATCAACTAGGAGACAGTTTTTTTTTCGCGTTCAGACCCTCAAATGGTCCCCCGGCCTTCTTTGAAAAGTCCCCTGGCACAATCCGCATTTCTCTACGACCCCCCCTTCAGGCTGTGCGCTTGCCCGTGGACTATTTTGAATAACGAGAGTAGTTTTGATTATATCTGTCAAACTAGATGGTCAATCACTTTGATTTTTTTCACAATATCTGTGATATCCTGCTCTAGCTCCTCCTCGTTTTTCATACACTTCTTAATTTTAGGTAGAAATAATAATGTGCTGTTTGCCTATGCATGGTCCATATGTTACGTCTTAATTGAGTCAACTTCAATTATATATATCTCGAGTTCGGGATAGTGAAACTTGTTGAAATTTTATAGAGGTGTAGATCACATGTTAAACACTACGTATGCCAAATTTTAATGATTTCCTAATTCAACTGTCTCGTGGCGGAACTACCTTGAGGTGGGCGTTTAGTGTAGTGTATTTTTATTTCAAGTTGCATCGAGAAACGGTTACACTTTGAGAACTCAAATTCAGTTGGTGAACTCAGAAAGGATTAGAGTACTAATTGGTTATATTGAGATTGAACTCTTTTCGGAAATTGGAATTTTTTTGTCGAAAATTGAAGGAAATAAGCCAATACATGCTTCTTTTTCATTGCAAACGAAAGACCCATGAAAATAGTTCAACTTCCGATTGAAAGCGAATCTCCAAACAATTTCTTTGGGATATTAACTTGTACTACAAAAAAGGCGGCGAATAGCCAAATTCAAACATATATCGATGAATAGTTCCAACTTTACCAAGATTCTCACCGATTTCTTAGTCCACTCGTTTTCGGATAGAGAGAGTCTTTGTAAATTTCATTCATCCAGGGCCTACTATACTATAATGAAATAGGAATGTGATTTTGATAACGTTTCAAGAAGATCATACATAATTGTATCATAGAGAGTAATTTGGGGAAGGATAAATGAAAACTATCAATCAATGACGGGGTCCGGAGGTTCAAACTGCAAAATATAACGAAGCCTTTCCTCACTGATGATACACACAAGATAAATGTTTTTTCTGAACTTCCTTCTGAGGGTAGTGATCCTCTTTGCCAGTTAATTTATTCAATGTTAGAAAAATTGTGTTTTTTCGAAACGTAATATTTTTACAAGCTTTTATCCAACCTGCCTTGTTTGTTTATCTGTGATTATTATTTATATCTCGATTTGTACGTTTGGGTGACGCTTTGCAAATGAATTTCGATTCCGGTGACAATCTATTAGGGAAATTTCAAAACATAAAAATCAAAATGGCGGACGAGTTTCGTGACTAAGGGGCGATTCGATTCAAAATTGGTATGTGGGCGTTCTTTGGTCATAGATAATAAATTTTTTGCCAAATTTCATTGATTCAAGATGGCTCCAAGATGGCGAACGAGTTTTGTGATTATGGCTCGATTCTATTTAAAATTGGTATGAGGGGGTTTTTGGAGTCGAAGATTACCAATTTTTTGTCAGAATTTAATAAGATGACTGATTTCATGAATGACTAGCAAGAATTAAATAAAAATGATGAAACGAATTAGAGACAAACCTTTATACAAATGCATTGAGGAGGAAAATTTGAAAATAATTAAAAAAATATTTTTAAAGATAAGTTTGAATACAAATGAACTGAAAGGCAAAACATGTCTTGATTGTTTGACCTAGGTTATTCTTGGAATAATAGATTCATAAGCGTACCGTGAATACAAAATAGGTATTCTTGCGCCTTGATATTTAGAGTTTTTAGGGGAAGGGGTTTTGTGATTTATTGTCCAGGTTTTCGGGGTCGGAGATTATGATTTTGTTGTCGAAATCAAAAATAATCAAAATGGCAACTTTTTCAAAATGGCAAATATGTTTTGCATTAAACATTTATCTCTGTACAATGCTTGTTACCATTGAACACTCATAACACAGTAATTCGAAATACGTAGGAAAACATTGTTTCTTCAAGTGTAGGTAATAGCTCTCTCGATATATGATCTGGTCATATACCACTCGTGATATATATTTTGGGTAGAGTACACTTTGATATTTTTCTGCCAATATTTTTGCAGAAATACCACTCGACCAAATTTCTTTTGAAAATACTTTTGAAGAAATTTGGTCCCGTAAATTTCTACAACAATATTGACAAAAATTCAGCAAACATCATATTGGACGTGGAAAATATCATTTATTTCTCACTATATTCTATCCACGGAGGTTGAAACATTTTTCATCCCTTGAGAACTGATTATTTTCTCCAGTACACAATCCATATGAAATATTTCTAACGTGGGAATATTTTTTCTCTCCACAAAATTTCGTCTCTTTCTCAACGAATATTGAGGAAGAGAAAAATTCAAGTCGTTCTGAATGAACCGTGAAAATCCACAGATATAGAAACTGCTTTTTTGTTAATTTGACAAAGTTTTGTTAAAAATGATTTGAAAAAAAAATCCCAGAAATTATGAGCTGCATCTTCCAACTCTGATATCTTCTGTTGTGAGAATTCAACCAGTGAAAATCGATTCATTCCCAACGACTCATTCAATTAAACTAACACAAAAGTCGCAATAAAAAAACATATATGAACCTGGGATTCAAAACTGATATATGCCCGGTTGACAATGCGGGATTTTCAAAACATTCACTAGAATAATATCAAAATTCAAAATCCAATAACGATTCTTCTACCGCTGGCGCTGGAATAATATATTCTGCCGTAAAATCCGTAACGAGAATTTTCTTATTTCACAACCCGACTGGTTTGTTGCCGAGCCCGCCAATATAATTACGAATCTCTAGGTTAATTTTTTACCCTTTTTTTGGAACCCATAATAATGGATATAACAACGTTGGATTTTATTTTCAAAGAATGTTATTTCGGAAAACATATATTACGAATCATTTCCTTCCTGATTGATTTCCAAACAACTGATATTTGATACTTTAAGGCAGCTATTACATGGACCCGTAACTTTATCGGCACCAAACTATATTTGTCGCCAACCTTAAATAATTCTGGAAATAAATCAAAGACAGTTGTCGATGTTATATGTTTTTTCATTTCTGCATATTGGAGTAGCCAATGTAACTTTATGTACTTTGGACGTTGAACTAGGTTCAAAAGCAATATAGATACATTTTCTGAATATTCATGCTAATTCAAATTCAACCATTTAAATGATTCAAGTATTGATCTTCATCAATCCAACTCATCAGATTTTTCAAAAATTGTGGTATACGTGCAAAATTATGTTTCAATATTCATTATAAATTTTCATTTAGTTTTCAGAATACCGTCAAAGTTCAACTCAAAATCGACCTGCCATGTGCTTCAGAAGAAAAAAAGTCAGCTTCTCGACATAAAGTTTCCGATTTACTATCTGATGTCACGGTATCACAGAAAATGCAGTCATGTATACATAAATACCATAAAACCACAAAATGGAAGACTTCTTTCACCGAAAAAGATTCCATATATTATTACCAACCATGCGAAATGAGAATAAGCGGTATATCATATTCATTCCATGGGCTGATGACCGATGTGACAAAAGTATTTATGTAAAGAAAGAGATTGAAAACCAAAAATGTATATACATTTATCCTCATTGTGGCAACTGTTATGAAATTTGTGAATCTGAAGATGATTACTCCAAAGGAGTTTATCTTAAAGTGATGCACAGTTTTCGATTCTGCTGCTTTTCTTGTTATCGCTACTATACAAACAATATGATCAGCCATGGAGTATTGAGTACCAGATCTGTCTTAGATTACAATGCTTACAGGAAAATTCAATATAAATGCTACTGCGATACAATGAGTCCGAGGGTCATCTGTAATACAATTAACTGTACACAAAATTCCGAGCGGCTTTGTCAGTGCAGCAAATGTGAATACAATGGAAATCTTCTAGGGATGGTGGAGCACGCACGTGAGCACGAGAACGAGAAATGGAAAACATGTTTGAAGTCGTATTTTTATATTGAACCAACAAATATCAAAAGAAGTGTGCATCTCTGGGTATCAAATTACTTCATCACCATCGAAATTCTCCGACAACCTTCCAAGGGAATGACCATTGAAATACTAGCCAATGGGTTTTTTTATACAAATTCATTGAGAACTTTGTTGATGACACGGAAAGGTGACGTTTTGAAACTCATTAAAGGGACCCGCTCCGACAACATAAGCCATACTGGTGGGATACTAATAAAATGTTTTTTTGTTAGGTAATTTACATTTTTTCATTCGTTATCACGTCGGGTTTGCATGATATCAAGAACGAATACTAATTAAAGGATTATGTTTCAAAAGATTCTTTCATTGGAGATGCACTAGGAAACTTCAGCTTTTTCCAGGTCTACATATATATACTAGCTGACCCGACAGACGTTGTCCTGTTCTAATTTCTATATTCCCTCAATTTGTTTTCCTGAAAACTTTGTCAGCATTGTAATAATCTTTGTATTCACTTTAACCTCAAAATTAAAAAAATGTGGTTACCTACAGAGTCAATAAAATAGCAGATCAAAATAAATGTCAAAACTTCGCGAAGTGTACCTGAATTCACGTTAAGCAATACTTTTCTCAAAATCCACAACGTTCAAAAACGATTTGTTGTGTAAAAATCGTTTTTAAATGACTATTTTGTATAGCACGTCAGTTAGACGATGGGTCCGTTTTTCGATTTTTCAGCTGTTCTTTTGGGTTTGCCAATCTGTTTTTGTTTCTAAACCTTTCCTGTATTAGAACAAAGAAAAACATTCAAATCGGTCAAGCCGTTTTTGAGTGTAAGCGAGTCTAACGAACATTAATTTATATATATATATATATATATATATATATATATATATATATATATATATATATATATATATATATATATATATATATATATATATATATATATATATATATATATATATATATATATATATATATACTTAAAGTTATGTTAGGAAGTATGTGTTGAATGTTTAGAGTTAAAATGAGAATTATTTAAAAGCCCATAAATAATGTTTGTATTTAGTAATCTATGCTATGTTATTTTACAGTTTTTCTGAGGATTCTATCGTTTTTCCTGAAACCTGATATGATATTAGTCGATACCTATATTTGAAATGAACATTTTTTCAACATAACAAGCAATTGGCATAATTAAAAAAATTATAGAAATCAAAATTTACTGATATATTTTGGAGCACAAGCAGACAACAAAATGTTAAAGTTAGAACATTCTGTATATGAAATTAGATCTGAACACAATAGCCAATGAGAAGCCAAAGAAGATCTTGATGCAAAATTATTAATATTGAAAATATGAAAAGCAAAAAACGTCCAAAATGATTTTTTATATATCATGTATATAGTATGTAAGGTATTTAGAAACGAATAAAAACTGTCAAATAAACGAAAATAATAAAAAGTGCAACAAAAAAGTGCGCGTAAATAAAAAAATCGAGAAGAAATCGAAGGTTGTGCGGTATCAAGGGAAAGGAATCAACAAGCTAGGATTTTGAGAAAAAATAATTTTGAAGAACCAACTCACGAAATTTGAATTTAAAATACCAAGCATATTTTCGATATGAACAGTTATTTGCCGATACAAAACAAGGAAATACTATAAAGAATTGTAGCTGATAAAAAACCCAGATGCAGAACGAATCGTACCTTTTCATTTGTGACATATACCAATACGAGGGCGAATTCATATTCGACAAGAGGGCTGCAGATTGGAATGGCAGTTTCCAGGAACGGGAGAGCGATCCAAGACACTGAACATTTTTGGTACAAGAAGCCACAGGTATAGTTTTACCAATATCAATTGCAGAAGCATAAAAAAGTCTTGCGGCGAAATCGTGTGAGCAGCAGTGGCGGAGATAACTAATTTTTATTTAGATATTTTAAGATTTTAAAAATACTTCATAAATAATGAAAAATGAAAAAAATTTAAAGACAAGCTTTTATTTATACAAATACATTAAGAACGAAAAATAATTTCTTTCATTGTTTGATGTATGATGTTTATTATATCCTAAAACGTATTTCGATCGGCACACACCAAGACCATAGACGCTACTGGTTTTTAATCTTTCAGAGCTACTGAAACACAAATATAACGCGTGATTTATGACTTCCCTTCGTAGAGACACAGCTTCCAGCATTATATCCAACTTGATTGGTCCAGACGAATCGGTTGTATACACTGACAGCGCTCACTCTCGTCCACGTGGACCATCGGCTCTTTTGATGTACCGTTTGCATACGGGAAAATGTTTACGAGTAGTACAGATTATTTTTCGTTCAGTTTGTTCGCGAATACGCTCGTGTTAGCGAAGTGAGTTTTTATTCGCTCCCTATAGAAACAGCTTCTGCAATTGATATTGGATGGACTATACTTTGAACCATAAAAAGTTACTTAACTCTCTTCTTTTAAGAACCCTTTTCGATAGAACACTTTCGTGAATTAGTATATAGACTACATAACCTACAAAAATAGGTTACCTTCCACTTTTATTATCACATAACATGACTTTTCATGTATATTCTGCTATGAAGCACTAATTTAAGTTAATTATCGCAGAATAGGTAACAGTCTTCCTGGATAAAGAGAATTATTTTTTTGATGAATTTCTGCTTTATTTTCAATGATTGATCATAACAATTTTGGCATTTTCTGAAACTGACATCAAGAACCACTAGAAGGTTCCACTGTAGAACTGACTCCAGAGATTCCATAGGCGTACCGATTGAGTTAGCTGAGGTGAAGAGAATAAGGTAAAAGTATCAGTGGAAAAAAGGTAAAATACATAGCCGGGCATTAAAAATATTTATATGGGTATTTTTTTATAAACATATTTAATTGAATTCAAAGGGCAACTAGCTAAGAAGATCTGAAAATAGTGAAAAATGTTGGGTTCGCAAGTTCTTCTAGTAGCTGGTTGAGACTGACGGTATCAAAAGCTTTTTCCAAATTAACGAACTTACATAAGGATGGTGATTTTTCATCAATATTTTCCCCGATTTGATCAATCAGGGGTGTTATTGCATCTACTGTTGATTTGCCTAGTTGGAATCCGGATTCATTTTTTGGTAGAACTTTATTTTTACAATCTTTATATTAACTTCACATTTGTATGTTTAGTTCACAAAAACCTCAGAACACAAATCTTGCAAGTGAATTTTGACCAACTTCTAGTTGTCCACCACCGTGAAATTTGGCAGGTGTTCATGATTCCGGTGACAATGTATAAAAAAAGATCATTAGAGAAAAAAACAAAATGGCGGATCCAATATGGCGGACGAGATTTGTGTTCATGGTCCGATTCGATTCAAAATTGGTATGTGGAGTTTCCGGAGTTGAGGATCATGAATTTTTCCCAAAATTTATAAAATCAAAATGGCGGCTTCAATATGGCGGATGATCTCTGTGATTATGGTCCGATCTTATTCAAAATTGTTATGTGGGGGTTTTGGGATCAGAGATTATGAATTTAGTCGAAAATTATTGATTTTTTGTCATAATGCATAAATTAAAGATGGCAGCTCCAGGATGGCGGACGTGTTAATCTTTGGTTGGTCTCCTCATTGAAGAACTAGATAGCCTAAAATTTACAGTAAAAAGGCCTTATAATAACGATGCTCCAACAAAAATGCATAGATACTAAAAAACATAAACTAAAATAATTAATGAAAAACATTTTTAAATACAAGCTTTTATTCTAATGCCCTACAAAGAACAAAATAATTGCTTTGGATGTGTGACGTAGGTTATTTCGTGAGTTAATTTTGTTATGGCAGATATCCGGCGGTGATTTACTACTTCTGGTTCATTTCCAGATTTCAATATTGGCGAAATGACTGCAATTTTGATTGGGATTGGACATATTCCACTACTGAGAGACCAGTTGATTAGGTTGATTATAATAATTAATAGTTTCTGCTGAAAATGTGTCAATTCCAGGCCATTTCCTATTTTTATTGGACTGAACCAAAGAGGTTCGCTAGTCGACGCGTATTTTTTTTATGTATGACCACGCATAATTTTTTACTGAGACGTCCGATTTCGATAATTATTTTTTCAGTGGATAGGGTGTACTTCGAAATTGGTCTCATTTGAATTTAAAAGAATGAAATCCACCCCTAAGGGTAGCAAAATGAGGATATTATTCACCCACCCCATGAATTCTGGTCCGTTAACCGATTCTATCAGGCATAACTTTGTACTAGGTTCTTCGATTTGGATGATTTTTTTTATCAGATAGGGTATACCTCATTGTTGATCATATTTGGATTTCGAATAAAATTATCCACCCTCACGGGTAGAAAAATAGGAGATAATTGATTTTTCACTTGTGAACATATGTAGTTGACAATGACAGATCGCTATTGTCATTATTTTTTTCTCCACATACGTCACTCATTATATTCATGGGAGGATGGAATGAAATACAAAGTAATGAAATAAACTAACCAGAACAACAAGAATAATTTATATTACAACAAATAGTAAAAGTAGATAATCATATTATTTAATTGGTAATAGTTGAAGTAAGGTAAGTATTGTGGAAGTATTTGAAAAACAAGTAGGTGGTAATCAGTACGTTTCAGCCACAAAAAAATTAAAAATAAAAACTTTAACAAAAAATTAAGCCGACGAAATACGGAACTAAAATGTAAAAAATAAAATAAACCTTCTAAGTCTCAATAACTGAGCTCCTAAACTAATGTTAGTAATAATTTTGAGCGCGCCAAACGAAAAATCAACGAAGATCATTAAATTCTTCAAAAAAATTATCAGAATGTCACCGCGCAACTCGATGCCATCATTTTACGCCTTACCTAATTCATTTGCTTGTTTGTTTGGCGCCGACACAAAATTAGTTACTTACATTAGTTTAGGAGCTTAGTTATTGAGATTGAGAAAGTTTATTTTATTCTTTACTTTTCAGTTCCGTATTTCGTCGGTTTAATTTTTTGTTAAAAAGTTTTTTTCAAGTTCAGAGTAGCTTATGAGATGCCATATGTATTGGTTTCTTCCAGAAAAATGATCCATCTTTCTGATTTCAGGGTGGCCTTTTTAATCAGGCTTTTGCTGTTTTTCATGAATCATGAATTTTTTATCATTATCAATTTGAATCTGTTTGATTAGATGAGTGAATTATTCATTGACCCCCATAGAATGAAATGTAAACAGCGATTTCCCAAATAATAAAGAATTTCGAAAAAAAAAACTATAACAAGATTTATGACCGTCGTATGTCATGATGAATTATAATAATAACAGCAAAATTGTGTTTTATGGAGATAATATTTGAATTGGGGGAATTCCACTTTCTTTTAATTCTGTGTGAAGAATCATATTCAAATAAACTCTTTTGGATGTGGAAATCACAAATTTTTCATTCATGCGGTACAAAGGTACTTTTCGATCACATTTTTCTTTTTCTCACATCGGAAACAATTCCACAATTCTTGAAAAACGAGTATCAGAAAATGTGTATACTCATCGAAAGAGTATCCATAATCCAGAAGCTATTCCACGAGAATCACGTCTCTTTTCCCGAAGGTTTGTAATTTGAAATAAAAAAATACAACAAGTCTTCAACATAAAATTGAACATTGTTGGTACATATAAAACCTCATGCTCAATATACCATATCACAAATAATGTAAACTTCAAAATGAGTTTGAGACTCCAAAAAATGTCAAACAAATCGAACTGGACTCCAACAAAGGGTGTTCGGTATTCAAACAATAAGGATTATGGCGCTTGTTGAAGCAATTCCATCCACCTCAGTAGCAGATGTTCGGTAACTATACCCTATTAGGGTGGATGGCAGAATGTTGGTGATGAGTTTCGCTAATGGAAATCGAGTTTGAATTGATTAATTTACAATTCATTCGAAACTCCAGCAGAATGATCAGGTCCAGGCCAACTCGAGTATTTCATGATTTTATAATTTATTTCTTGTTGTTCCCACTAAAAAGTCATTAGGTTAAGCTTGTTCTGCTCAAACCTTTGAACTTGAAGCGTGTGTACTTGCTTATTCCTGTTCTACAGTTTTCTATTCAAAATCTCTTCCTTTCTTGCTGCTCTGGTAGATGGTAATTTAAAATTTGTTTGGTGATAAATGATCAAGAATTACAAAATGTGAAAGCGATAAAAAAAAATATCGATGGAATCGACTAATCAATTATAGAAAAACCAAAAATAAAATCTACTGTTCTACAAATGATTTTATTGAATTTCGGTACAAAAATTTATCGAGGATTTCTCCCAATTTTGCGGTCCAGGGCTTAAAATTTTTCCGAAACCTGTGACAAAAATTTATGGGAAACACGAAGGAACATTATGAATAGATAACTTAGCATTTAATGCCAGCCATTATGAATGAACTTTTTTCAGCAGTTTTGTGAAAGCTTACAGAAAACAACTACTTCTTTGGCTAAGGCCATGCTGAATATTGAACTGAGTCGGATAGATATTTTGAAAACACCTTAACTCTGAAAAAAAAAAATCCAAAGGTAAACATTTGCATTTTCATTTGATTTTCTATTCCAGTCTCAATCAAGAACTCATATCCAGCATAAAGTTCGCAGCATATAAAAAACTTTTTTATTATTGATTTCTCAAAAAAAACATTCATGATAAAAACCTCTGCTTTAACCCAAACCTGAAATTCAAACACCAAAATTGAATTTTATACGACCCTATACGGAGTAGATAGAAAAGCATGCTTTGTTTTCAAAATAATATGATCCCATCACTTTATTTCTCACGATAGAATTCAAATTCATGGGAAAATATTGTCCAAAATTGAATGTTGATCCAGAAATTCGAATCATAGCCACCTATGACCAATTTCATATTTCAACTTGTTTTCCCATTTTTTCCACATCGCCCTGTACAACATAAGGAATATTATGCTAGACGAATGGTATATTGTTAAATATGATGATTTCACTTTCTGAATGTTTTCTCATTCCTCCCTCCCATCGGAAAATCACATTAATTGAATTATGTGACGGAATTTCAAAATTTTTTGCTGCAAATAGTAAATAAAACTCAATTATTTCCAAGGTATGATGCCAGTGTGCCAATTAATTTATTTCAACAATACAAATCACATATTTTG
Source organism: Gonioctena quinquepunctata (assembly GCA_018342105.1). Lineage (NCBI taxonomy): Eukaryota > Metazoa > Arthropoda > Insecta > Coleoptera > Chrysomelidae > Gonioctena > Gonioctena quinquepunctata. The sequence goes on along the minus strand of JAFIRS010002236.1, from coordinate 133,469 downwards.
AAACAGAAATGTCCTATGTTTTATTCTACGTGGAGTCCTCCAATCTCAATACACTACATAGTACGGCAGATCATTGCATCATGAACATTTCTTAGTATCTGGGGAGTTATTCCCCTACTACAATCCCTGATAGTATTCTCCAAATGACGTATATTTTTAAATGGTCTTCTTGAATATACTTTCTGTTTTAGATATCTCTGTAAGAAAAAATCCAAAGGAGTGAGGTCCGGTGACCGGGCGGATCAAGCGTTATTGGAATATCTTCCAATCCATCGATTTAGAAATGTTCCGTTTAACCACCTTCTCACTTCTAGCGTAGAATGAACGGATGCACTGTCTTGTTGAAAAAACATTCCAGCTCTCATGTCCAGAGGAATATGATCTAAATAATCGGAGAGAAATGTCTGCAGCATTCTTAAGTATCTTGCAGAATTCAGTGCTTGTCTGAAAAATACTGGTCCAACAATAATGTCATTAAGAATTCCGCGACAGACGTTAACTTTGAAGTGATATTGGTATCTACATTGTATCCTGAAATGGGGATTATTATCTGCCCACCACCTGCACTTCTGGGAGCTGACTACCCCCATTTGATGTAAAGGTTGACTCGTCACTGTATAGATTTTTTTTCGAAAACTGTCTATTATCTTCCATCATAGACTGAAACCAGAAACATAAATTCAAGCGATTATCCGGATCTCTCGATTTCAAAGTGTGTATGAATTTTGGTTTTTACGGTTTGGATTTATTATTTGCTAGAACTCTCCTCATTGATCGATCGGATATACTAAGATTTTCTCCTCTTTGCGATAATGACATTCTTGGATTTTCAATCGCAGACAGCAAAATATTTATAACAGTTTCTTCATTTTCAGTTATCGGTCGTTTTGTGTCACTGAGTGAATTATGAACGTTTTTACCAGGATGTCTTTCATTAAAAATATTGGCAGTGTCTCTACAAGTATGATAATTGTCACCATGTATCATTACAATTCCCATTCTCTCCTGTATACTCAGTCGAGCAGCCATGATTGAATTGAAAATTAATAGTTTAAAAAAATTAAAAACACGCTTTTATAGAAAACCAGACTTGAAAAAAAGAAAATGAGAAAAAAATTTATAAAAAAAAAAGTGGGGTGCATGGTATCGCCTCGGCCAACAATCACCTGTGATCCGAGACATTTCTTACTTTACTGCCCTAGGTGTGTAATGTACTATATAATTATTTATACCATGCAACCCATGCTTTTTTTTAAATTAAATACAAATTTTTCTCATTTTCTATTCTTTCATTCTGGTTTTCTATAAAAGCGTGTTTTTTAGTTTTAGTAGTATTATTTATTTCAATGTTTTTGTTTAGTTTTCTATTAACGAGTGTTTTTAGTTTTCCAAACTATTATTAATATTAATAATTTTTTTTAACTATTATTCTTCAATATTGAATAGAGTCGAACCATAATCACAAAACTCGCGGCCATTTTGGAGCCGCCATCTTGAATCCTTCAATTTTGACAAAATAATCATAATCTCCGACCCCATAAACCCCCACATACCAATTTTGAATAGAATCAGACTATAATCACAAAACTTGGCCGCCATTTTGGAGTCGCCATTTTGAATTTTTCAATTTTGACAAAAGAATCATAATTTTCGACCACGAAAACCCTCAAATACCAATTTTGAAGCGAATCGGACCATAATCACAAAACTCGTATGCCATATTGGAGCCGCCATTTTTTTTTTCACACAAAAATTTCTTAATGCATTGTCACCGGAATCATGTACACCTGCCAAATTTCAAATCATTCGGACGTCTGGAAGTGGGTCAAAATCGCGCCCAAAGGTGTCGGTTACAAACAAACAAACAAACATACAAGTGAAGCTAATATAAAGCGTGTAAAAACTACTGGAATTGCTCTACAGATTTGTGAGTTATTCTTGATACGTCAGAAATGGTTTGTTCACAATTAGAAATCAATTTGTTCAAAGCCAACTGTGAACGGCAAATGTTCTGTATCTCAATGTCGAAATTCATAAATAATAAATGAATAATTTCAGTGGATTAAACCTTAATTTTGTACGTTGAATGCTGCAAAAAATCAATAAAATATTGAAGATGCATTCTGATGTTTGCTTACAAAAAAAATATAGAAAAATTGTCATATTTTACAATTCCTGATTGTCTTACAAAATGTTATTCGTAGTGTGAAAATAAATTCATTTTCATTCTGGCATCATATCTTGGAGATAATTCAGTTTTACTTACAATTCACAGCAAGATTTTGTGAAATTCCGTCACATTATTCAATTAATGTGATTTTCCGATGGGAGGGAAAAATGAGAAAACAACCAGAGAGTGATATCATCATATCTAACAATATACCATTCGTCTAGCATAATATTCCTCATGTTGAACAGGGCAATGAGGAAAAAATGGGAAAAAAAATTAAATATGAAATTGGTCATAGGTGGCTATGATTCGAATTCCTGGATCAACATTCGATTTTGAACAACATTTCCTCATGAATTTGAATTCTACCGTGAGAAATAAAGTGATGGGATCATATTATTTTGAAAACAAAGCATGCTTTTCTATCTCCCTCGAATAGGGTCATATGAAATTCAATTTTGGTGTTTGCAATTCAGGTTTGGGATAAAACAGAGATTTTTATCACAAATGATATTTTTTGCGAAATCAATAATAAAAAAGTTTTTCATATGCTGCGAACTTTATGCCGGACACTTTATATGATTGAGAAAAAGAAAAATGATTCTCAAGAAATCTTTTGTAATTGATGGCAAGGTCTTCAGTACATTTATATATCACTCCGAAAAAAGTCTTATATTTTTCCATTTTAGCAAAGTGAGACTGCTTCTAGAAAATGTGTTCCTCAATTTTTTCGGTCGTCCTCATGATCGGGAAAGGGTGAAATAGATTTTCGTAGACAAAAATTCATTGAAGACCTCGTGAATGCGATGCCAGTCTTGCATCAATGTAACAAATGATTTCTGGTGGGAACTTCTTGGAGAGTATTTTTCTTTGTCTCATTCATCCATATAAGTTCCTAAATGAATGAATAATCGGAATGAAAATGCAAATTTTTACTTCCAGCGCTGTTTTGCAAAAGGCTTAAGTTCTTCTGAGGGGTTTCACTAACGCCCGCAGACATCAGGAACTTAGCTCCCAGGAAACTGATACGCTCTGCAAATAGTCTCGGAATCCCGGGTCTTCAATAGATGAAGAGTACTATACAAAAGACTTTACAGATCGAAGTACGGAGAGGCTGGAGAGCCACATCGGCCCCCCTACAATCTCCAATCTACAATGATAAACAGAGCCACTCGGTGGTGGTAGGTCCAAACGCGTTCAGCCGTTTGATTAAACGCGTTCAGCCGTTTAATTTTCTGATAAAGTTTTTTTTTTTCGTTTGTTTCAATGTAGTCTGCATTTAGACAATGACAACTGTATGAAAGTCGTCATATAAGAAAGAGAGAGATTCCAGATCTTAACCTAATAGCCACTTGCTTGACGAAATCTGGCAGAACTAATATGTGGATGGATTTCGATCGTTTCATTCGTGTTAGCAGATATTAATTATTTTCTGCTTGACCCACCCTGTACCGGTGAGGGGCAGTGAGGAACAAGATTTCATATCAGTTGGTAGTTTATTATTCATAAGGACGCACACGTTAGTCGAGGACGTATATGAAATGCTGGATTTTGTGGAAAGGAACATGAAAGTTATCCTTTATTCTCGTATTCAAATTGGGGATTCTAGTGTTTATCATGAAATGATCACGTTTTTGGAAAAAATGAGTACATGTTTCAAGCAGGAATAAACTTGTGAGTGTTGTAATATCCAATGCCATGGAGAGGTTTCGGCAGCTGACATCACTTGCAACATCAGCTATCGTTCTCATTATTTTCTTTTGAGCCAAGAACATATCACCCGAGTTAGAAGACCTATCATGAACTGGGACGGATGAAGAATTAAAAACCCCACAACTAACTTATCGTTATCGTGCACCGGCCCTACAATTATTATTTTATTTGGTCGTGAATAACTTATAAAAACTCATTGGTAATTTTTATAGAGCGGCAGATAAAAATCGTCCTCCCAGCATATACAGGGTGTTTTATAATTTAATGCTGATCCTGAAGAAGGATTATCCTTGCAATATTCTAAAAAAAATTCTTCATACGAACATAGGTCCGCAACCGCTTTATTTCTGTGATACAGGATGTTGAAATTTACCAAAAAAATATGTTCTTCCCCAATATATCTGAAACCGCTCTGGCTTTTTTTTCAATTTTGGTTTATGCAGAGTACGCATGAAGAAATACATTCCTTCCATGATAAAGGATTTCTTAATTTTCATCTGTGGCGTCCCTGTTAACATACCCTGCCATATTTTTCATCAAAATAATGATACGCCACTGTCTTTTTTCCAAATAAATATTATTTCTGTAATTGTCCTCTATATTCTCATAAAAATGGCCGACTACATTTTTTTTTGTCCTGCGAACGGTTTTTGAGTTAGAAAATAAAATGCATTCATTTTCTTATCGCTATGCGAAATCAGCCGTTGAAGAGTAGTAGTATCATCTAGTGGGCTAGAAACATCTAGTATGCTAGGAACACATTGTTTTCAACATAAACGATTCTGACAATTCTTCAGCTAGATACGTGATATTATTAACGTTATAAAAACTTGTTTATTGAAAAACAACATGGTAAATTTCACAAATACCGAATTAGCAGACATTCATTACTTGTATGGGTTTGCTGACGGAAACGCATTCGAAGCCAGACGACTGTATCAAGAGAGCTTCCAAAATAGAATGATTCCTGATACTCAAACGATTTCAAGCACCCACAGAAGGTTATCTGAAACAGGAAGTTTTGAGCCAAATTATCACTTGAAAGGAGCACATCGGACAGCAAGAACTCCAGCAATTGAGGTAGCTGTTTTCAATTCAGTTGACGCAAATCCTGAAATGAGTACGAGGCAAGCTGCCAATAATTTGAATTTCGCCCATATTCTAGTATGAAGAGTTCTCCATGGTTATTTATTGTATCCCTGTCACATTCAACGGGTGCAGGCTCTACTTCCTCGAGACTTTCCATTACGAGGGAATTTCTGCTAATGGTTTCTCCAAAAGCTACTGAAAACAGGATCAGAAGTTACTGAAAACAGGATCAGAAATTTCCATAATAATCATTTTTGGGCCAAGAAAAATCCGCTTGTAATCGTAGAATCTCATCACAAGGTGCAGTTCTCATTAAATGTATGGGCTGGAATTATTGGAGATTACCTAATTGGACCACGCAGATTAAATGGACATAATTATCGCCGATTTATTGAAGATAATTTGTCAATTCTGTTGGGAGATGTTCCTATTTTAATGCGAAATCGCATGTGGTTTATGCACGATAGTGCACCTGCTCATTTTAGTGCTCTGGCACGCGAATATTCAAACCAAAACTTTCATAATCGCTGGATAGGTCATGGGAGAACAGAGTCATGGCCAGCTAGATTTCCAGACTTACTCAGTTTTGATTATTTTCTTTGGGGACATCTCAAGACTCTGGTGTACACGTGCAGGAGGCGGACATTTTGAACAGTTAATTTAATTTGGGTATTTTTTGTTCATGATAGTCATGTGTTTTTTTAATAAAAAATTTATTTTTATGCGTACTCATTACAAAAACTGAATAGTAGTTACCATAAAATTATAAAAATCTTGCCTAGATCCTTTGGTTACCACAATTGTGAAATTGAGACTAAGAGAAAAAATCGAATGGGGACAAGCAAATGAATGTATTTTATTTTCTAAATTATGAAACACCCTGTAGATGTTATAGATTTTCAGAGAGCTGTAATCGTTCAAATTGTGAACCTCGCCAATCTAGTTGAGGATACTATGTAAATAGTTAAAGCACTTATAAAAACCAACAATCTATATTAATTAAAAACATTACTCCATCGCAACAAATGAACATACTACCTATATTATACGACATTCTAATCCATAAAACTTCAGTACTTCCATAGTACTGAATACATATTCCAACTAATGGAATACAACCTGGATAATAATTGCGTTACAACTGACGGTAAGTTGTATCATTTTTCCAAAGTCTCTGTATGGAAGAAATGAGATTTCAAGGTTCTAACAGTTACAGAAATGACTTTGAGATGAACAACAATTTTTCACGTTCTTTTCAGTTCCAAATTTCGTGTATGTTTTATGCGTTGATCAGTGGTGCACTCAACAGCCTACCACAAACCAGCATGGAAGGCCCGACTTTGAAACTAGTTTTCACGAATCGAAAGAAATAATTAAGTAGATATTAATACACAATAATTGTTTTTCTTCATCAAAAACATGTTGATTGGATAATATTTTCCTAAATAATCCAATCAGAAATGGCTTTGATTGGTTCAGATCATATCTTACTGTCAGGAACCAGAAAATATCATTGGGTCAAAATACTTCTGAGGAAGGAAAAGTTGTAAGTGGAGTTCCTCAGGGGTCTGTTCTGGGTCCAATTCTGTTTTTACTTCACATTAACGATATATCTTGCCTCAATATTTCTGGACACATAACACTGTTTGCAGACGATACCACAATTATGTGGTACAATGGAGACCATACGGCCTTGGTTCAGTCTATTACCGTAGATATTGGAAAAATTTAAAATTGCAAATGAGCTAACTCTAAATATCTCCAGAATAAATTTAGTCCCATTCATTCCCATTCATTGAAATATTGAACAAATTACTCTGGGAGAACAGCTGATTGAAAGCAAGTCCGCTACAAATTTTTTTTGGGTAAATATTGAAAACAATTCGGCGTTCCACTACCATATAACTGGTCTAAAGAAAAAAACATCAACTAGTTGTTTTGCCATAAATATAATATGCCCCGAACTTGGACAGTCGGCTTCATTTTGGGACTCTAGCAGCCAGGCTCTACTACAAAGTGAATTCGTTCTTCAAAAGCGAGCTCTGAGATTCATTTTCGAAATAAAAATGCCATAATCATGTAGATCAGTTAGATCTGACAATAGGATTTTGGATATATGAAATTTTCATTTTGGAAACGGTATGTTTGCTTCACATAGAGGAAAGTTCATAAACGTGAACAGGGAAAGACATACTCGCAATAAAAAAACTTGCCCATCCGTTTCCTGCTCTGCCTCTGACGAAAAAATCACTGATTTATGGAAGTAAACAGATTTACAACCATTCACCGAACCAAATAACAGTTATCCATGATCTGAAACGATTCAGAAAATCAGTTGAGCACCTCTAGTCCTTCTATGATACAGTAAACTATTAAGTTTTAAAATGTCGTTTTGTCATAATCTTTTATTGCGTTGATTTTTACTTTTCTAAATATGCCCCAATGTTCATTCATATCAAATTCATTTCATTTCATTCATTTTATAGGTATAATAAATACTAACAGTGTATTACTAGGTACTATATGGAAGAAGTTACCGACTTTCATTGACTTTGTCGACAAATTTCTTTCATTTTTGATAATAAAACTCATCTATCTATCTATCTATTTATCTAAGAACTTGATGATTCCTACAGTCACAGGCCTTGCTTAAGATCGCTGATTTGAAAAAGTTCCCACAAAATAGTACATAGAACGAAATTTTTGATGTCCGAATCATACTTGCACTTGAAAGTGTTTTTCACAAAGCGATGACTGATATTATTTTGTAAATGAACTCCAACCAAGAATAGAGTTTCTAAAAGAGGCATTTCATGTATAAATTCATGAGTGGGGAGTGAATGAGCGATTTCGGACAGATGATTCAAAATATATTTTTCAATTTTATTTTTCCATCGTAAAATCCTACGGAAAAGAAACGGGTTCTTATTTCTTTCAGTATTCTCATTCCCGTCAGAATTTATAACTCCATTATCCCAGAACTTTGTTTTTCATGAGCTACCCCCGAAATGGGGAAAAGCCAATATTCCCGATAGAAAATAGCGGAAGGCAACTTCATAGAAGCGAGAGTGTAGTAATAGTCGGAACTTCATGTGCCATCAAAGTCGTTTCTGATTTATTTTACGGGGTTATCACAGTCACAAGCATTTACTGGAGTTCCGTTACAACAGTTCGATTTGCGCTGATAATTTTATGCTGATGTTTTATGTTGTACATCTGAGGAGTAGACACATATATAAGGGGGTTTTTGGGAATCAATAAAAATTTGCTGAAATTTCAGAATGTTACACCTAGGGTATATTAGATTAATTTTACGCGACCACAATAGCAATTGCAGTTGTTGATACAAGGTGTTATAGAAACTTTCTATTTCTTTCCATGTAATAAGCGAATTTATTATAATAACTTGTAATGCTATTATCATGATCCTAATGCGGAATTTACATCTTTGTGCAACCATATTCAGGAGTAGTTTGTACTAGTGATTTTTCTGATGATTCTACTGAAAGGGCATTTCCAGCTTATATATTCCATCAAAATGCTGAAATGTAGATTGCCCAAAAATATTTTTCGTGTCACCACGAGAAGAATTAAATCAGTCCCCTCATCAGGGTAGTTCATAGTTTTCAAATGAACTTTATTGACCGAGGGTTTGGGAAGTATTTCATCGAAATGATAGAAGATTAATACATAAAACTTTTTTTTTTTGGAAGGCTTTGTTACCGGGGTTATCCAATGAATATTTTTCATCGAAACGCTGGAATATAAAACGTCAAACATATTATTTGTGCCATTATATGGAGAGTTCACATCACCTACCTTCTAAGGGTAGTTTACACTTGAGATTTTTCGAATAAACTGCAGACCGAGCCGACCGAGGGAACAAATATTGGAAAATAAACCTTATAATAAACAATTCATTCTCATGATTAATATACTTGAAAAATGAAATTAAAATAGAATTCCGAAATATACATCCAATTAAATAATTTTGGCAGAATCCGCATAGAAAATGAAATATAAATCAGAATTGAGCGGTCCAATTTCAATCTTAACATTATTCAAAAAATATATGAATGAAATGAAACTTTATCAAACAATGGCTAATCTCGACGACGATAGTCCCACTTATGAGGGGACTCATCCGAGTTTTTTCTATGATGGCACAAATAAAATTCGTTCGTGCAATCATATTCCTTTTTTGGAATTTTCACTGGATACCTCTGGTCAGAGAAGTTCTTCGAAAAATCGTAAGTACGAGCTACCCTCATGAGGGAGCTGATTTGTATTTTTCCCCTTGATGCCGCAAACATTTTGTTATGTGCAATCATCTTCTACCGTTTCAATGAAAATAGCTTCACTAAAAACTCTCGGTCAGCAGTTTTTCGAAAAATCACCACATATTATTATATTCAAGAGAAAGCTGGTTTTGACCCACTTTCATCCCATCGAGAATTACCATGTTAAAACAAAATATTTTAATTTTATTTGCATTTGAAAACTACCATTGTTAGTTAAGTATATGAGAGTATTAAGGTACATATAATATTTTGAAAGAAAATGTACCATTTGAATAGAATAATGGGGAACTGTTACATATGTAGCACGAGGAGTCGTGTTTTTCATAAAATACATATTATATAGAATATCGACTCTAGAAGAAATGAACTAGCCTTATTACACATATTACGATTTGGATTAAATGATCCAGATTCCAGAATGTGTTTATCCTGTAACAACAGATTAATGAAGTTACTATCGGTCGAAATAAATATTGTTTGTTGAATTGCATTTCATTCATATATTTTTTAATATTGATAAGATTGAAATTGTACAAATTCTCATATATATTTTATTTTCTACGCGGCTTTTGTCGAAATTGTTCAATTGGATGTATACATGGGATTTTATTTTCATTTAATTTTTTATATAAGGTTTATTGTCTAATATTTGTTTCTTCGATCAGCAGTTTTTCGAAAAATCGCAAGTGTAAACTACCCTTACAAGGTAGTGAGTTTTCCCTATAGTGCCGGATAATATGTTTTGTCCATATATTCCAGCATTTCAATAAATATATTCATTGGATACCCCCGGTCAGCAAAGTTCTATGAATAATTTTCTACCGTTTCAATGAAATAAATTCACCGGAAACCCTCGGTTAACAAAGTTTTTCGAAAAAAGCAAGTGTGAACTACCTTTAAAAGGTAACTGATGTGAATTTTACCTAATTGAGACGAATAATATGTTTTGTGCCATCATATTGAAAAAAAAACCCCTATGAGAAAATGATTGGATTTTTTTATAGTGGCACAAATTATATGTTTTATGCATCATTTCCTACCGGTTCAATGAAATATATTCCCGGGAAACCCTCGATCAACAAAGTTTCTCGAAAAATCGCCGGTATAAACTACCCTGACGAGGGGACTGATTCGATTTTTTTTATGGTGACCAAAAAATATACTTTGTGCAATCTACATTTCCTACAATCCCTGGTCAGCTCAGTTATTAGAGAAATCATAAGTATAAACTCTCCTAAATGGGCGTGGGTTGAATTTTAACATGGTGGCACGATGAATTTCTTCATAGATGTCAATTTGCATTGTGATGAAGAAATAGAAAGTTTTGATTACACCCTGTATGAACTGATGCAATTGCCATCGTGGTCGCGTAGATTCATTCTAATATACCTTAGGTGTAATTTACTAAAATTTCAGCAAATTCTATTGATGCCTAGAAACCCCCTTATATATGTGCCTTTGCTTACTGAAAAATGGAATATTGAGTCATCGTGACGGTTTATATCCGATTTTTGAGTCTTCTCAAAAAAGATGATTTCAAAAATATCTCACAGATGAGCTTTCATGAAAAGGTCGTCAAAAATGACAAATGGAGTATGGAAAAATTCGGAAAAAAATCAACCACAGTATAAAAATTAGAATTACCTACTGAAATTATTTTCAATCGAAAACTTTGTGACATATGTTGAATACTTCTGATTCTATTATAGAAATAAAATATGTTCAATTTACCCGCTTTTCCATTTTTGTCTCCCTAGATTATGGGTGGCTCTTTGACACATTTGGTTCTTACCTGAAAAAAAAAAGGGAATAATTAGTTATGCAGTCCCAACTAGAATTCATTTTTGTGATCGGGGATATGAAAAATATATGTTTTGAGGAGCAACTTGATATAAATAAAGTTCTAAAATCAAGAGTGGATACAGACAATACTCGAGTTGATGTGGTTAGGTCTTGGATAGGAATGCGCTCTCCTCAAATATGTTCAGGCCATTCTGTGGAAAATAACTACAGCAAGTTTTATTTCCATAGCGCATGCATTTTATCTTATATGAATTCGTGAACCTCACAGTGAGGTCCCTCCGTTGCATGAGTTCCCAACAAGACACCCCTGTCAGAATTGCCACCATATCTTCTGATGGAATGAAGTCCTAAAAGGAAACATCATAGGACTTGAGTAGGTAGCAGACTGTAAAACGACTGGATACCCGGATTGAATAGGCATGACTGATGACAAACTGGAAATTATCGTGATATCCTACAATAATCCGTCACCGCAGAAATACGAAAGCGCCATGGGATTCATTACCGAGGCAATGGAAGTTTTTCAGTCCGCACGAACAGGACGAATCAAGCTGGTCCACTACAGGATAGACCATCAGTCAAACCCAACCAGTTCGACAACCATCAAGATGATTACCATTTGCCAAACAACATGAGATGGAAATGCTTGTCGTAAAACTGACCAAAGATGGTATAATCGGAAAATCATCCAGTCCATGATCGACTCGGTGGTGAAGGTTTGCAAAAAAGGATGGATCTACAAGATTCGATGTGGATTATGAAAAACTCAGTGACACAATAATCATATTGGCAGACTCACAATGGTTTTCATCGTTGGAATTGAAATGCGTTTACTGGCTAGTAAGCTGACATGAAGATGGCAAGGAGGATGCCTATATTTATTACAGGCAGCAGACTATATCAGTTTTCCATTATGCATCTTGGTTTTGTTATGACTTTTGGTCTGTGTAATGTTTCAGCGAGAGATTGATGGAGCTAATATTGACGTTCCTATTATGTAGGAATCAGAAGGCAAGGAAGTTATGGATACTTGGCAACAAAGTTATTTGATACTCTACCAATAAGATTACGAAGATAACGTCACCTGAAATACTACAAGAGAAAAATATCCATACACACCAATTACCTCCAAGAAACATATATACATATCTCAGAAAACTGAATCAGCTTTGATTTAAATGGAGCTCAACAAACTGCTGTGAAATTTGTAAGATAGTATATAGATATATTATATATTGAATTCAGCAATAAATACATGTCTTACCATCCACCATTTTATCATGTGATTTCTCTGTATAGTCAAAACAGTTTCAGTCAAAATAGTCAAAACAGTTTCAGAAATGCTTCAGCTACCAGAGTGTTGAAATCAATGTTGCTCGTCAACTGAAATCAGAAATTCAAATCCATTATGGTTTCATTATCATTTTATTCACTTCAGTAATTCTTTCAGGCTTCTTTTTCATTTTTTCTGTTTGTGATACAATTTTTCGATTGTATTTTTTTATATTTCATTTTCTGGCACACATTGTAGTGTAAATATACTCCTGAGGGCTGAGTGGTAAAGCAATTCAGTGGAAGGAACTGATTTGAACTACCCTCTGCTTCTGGAAATATTGTCATATATTACTAGTTCAGTACCATTTCATTCAAAAGTAATGAAGACGTGTAATGATAAAATTATCATCTGGCCTCCCCCGTAAAAACAGTTCTAGACAATCCAAAGGTAGGAACATCGTAAAGCGAATTATCACTATTTCACCAGAAAACACGTGACCTTCAACTCGGTTGTTCACTGCTCACTTCATATATTTGTTCTGACTGAAACTTAGCTAGATCCATCAGTGGATAACGCTGAGTTATTCAGTGCTGAGTTTGATGTCCGATCGAAATTTTGCAATTAGCGACTCAAGCGGGGGCGGGGGTGTAATTATTGCTGTTCATGAGGAGTACATCTCATCCCAAATAAATCTTGAGAATAATTCAACTCCTAGCTTTAGATTTATCAATTTTAAATAAGTAAAAATTAAATTGTACGTAAATAATCTTTATATATGTGCATTATACATTTCACCGAAAACTCCACTAGAGGAATGTGAGACTCTGTTTGAGTGGTAACAATCACTAACATTATGGTATGATTCGAAATTTATGTTGGTAGGCGACTTCAATCTCCCTGATTATTCTTCATCTCTTCATAATTCATGTTCCAATGCTAGATTAACTGCTCTGAATAACCTCGCAAACTTTTTTCATTTATCTCAATTTGACTTTATTTTGAACCATAATAATAAGCTGTTAGACTTTGGTATACCCTAATCTGATCTGTACCGTAGTGAGATCTAACGACCCATTGGTCAGAGAAGACGACCATCATCCAGCATTTGAAATAGATTGTACTCTGAATGAAAGGTGCTACAACTTATGTACAGCCAATTTTCTACTATTATAGAAAATGATATCCAATATTGACTGGACGTTATTATGTTCGATTCAATCTTTGGTCTTCGAAAACGAGCAATACAATTCATGTCACGAGCTGATTACACTGCCCATTGTGAACCCTTGTTCATTAAACACAAGATTCTGACTTCAATCTCTATTTTCATACTGGAGACCACTTGTTTAGTACATAAACATAGAGCGAACACAATTGATACTGATCATCCAGCAGAAATCCATAATACACGTCAGGTAGCAAAACAAAATATATTCCCCGATCAGAATATACATTCAATAATGTATGAAAGTATTTTTTTCAACAAACTGCCTATAGCGTTGAAAAAAATCCCGGACACCAGCTGTTTCGGAAGAAAGTCAAAAAAATACTTTCATTCAAAGCATACTATGGCCTAAAGGAGTTCTATGATGATAGTCAATTCTCTTAATGACGCAATATCTGTCTTCGTCTATATACCTACCTATACATCTTTTCATTTCTTTTTGCATCTATTCTCATTATTGTCTGTTTCTGTACTTCTGTGATAATATATACGAATTCTAGTTTTGAGTACGCTTTGTAGATAAGACTTATTTTCCTTGAAGATACAGTATATAACTTTTTATTCTTGGACAGAACATTTCAATACTGATTGCGAGTTAATGTGTTTCGTATACTTTTTATGATACTTGTTCAATTTTTATGACCACCACAATAATTCAATAAGTTTTTAACATTGTAAATAAATCCCTTTTTTTATTTCTTAATTAGAGTATAGTCACGCTTTGTCAATAAGATTATATCTACGACAATCAAGTATATTTGATTGATTGATAGATACCTTCACTGAAGCAGAGAACACCTGCACATACTTCTACGGCAAACCATACAGTGCGGTCCAAAGGTATGGAATGAATTAATTTTTAGCGTTATTATGTATTTGTTTAAAAAAACCTGAAACTGGTCGATTTCTATTGTCAATTTGACAATTCACACTATGAAAATATGACCCTTTCCTTGCACCCCCTCTGAATTATGAGCACTCTCCCAAAAGGGGGGTCGTGGCACCTTGTTCGAAAGGGATTTTCATTCTCTGTTCAGCAATATTGAGTTTTTCAAATTTGGCGCAATCATAACTGTTATTTTTATGTAAAAATTGTATACTTTACGTAGAATGAAGAAAATAATGTCACATAATGTATAGGAATTATTTTTAAATTGATTTTACAATTGAATTGAATGTTCAAAATGACCACCAATCACTTCTTGATAATGAGCAAGTCGATTTTGGAATTCTCGTACAACATTTTGTAGGACCTCAAATCATATCAAATCAAATATACTTTATAAAGCTCAGATGGAGACACTCCATCACATTTTCTTCAATTGACCCATATATTGTGTAATGAAACCTCCTTTCCTGAACTCTTTAACAAATGTCACTGATTTAGCCCATACTCTTGACCCTCTTCAGTTGATAAAGCTAAAACCATTGCTACGATCTTTCCTTATGAACGAATGAAAGTTATTCTGTGCTCACCAGTATAATATTTTCTACTACTTCTTCATCTCTATGTTTGTTTCTTTTTCCACTTGTTTTTATGATTGTACTTCCCCAATATTTTTTTGCTCTGTAATACATATGTATGTTTATTTCTGTTTACTGTAATATCAGGTTAACATTATCATTATTAACTATTAGGTTTAACACACATCCACTTATTCGTCCTGTTTAATGATAACTCGCACCCTTGCCATGAAATGTATTTTTTAGAGGCAATAAATCTATTATTATTATTATTGTCTGAAGATGATAAATCTCATCGACTAAGGCATTTATAAATAAAAGGATGAGAACTATAACTATAACTATTGGGTACAAATATATATGATGAATAAATTGGTACAAAATAAATAATGAATAAAATATACACAATAGGCCCACATGTAAATCAGATGAAAGTTGGTACATTTTCACCGTGCTGGTTGATAATAAACATGCTTAAAAAATAAAATACTTGTACACCATTTATATTAGAATTATCATAATTGAAAACAGTTTCGTATTATATCAATGGTGCTATCATTCAAATATATTAAAAATATATTACAATTGACTCCTGAATAATTGGAGATGGGACGACAAAGTTGAATTTCACAATACTAAAAGTTCGCACAGTAGAAGTCATCTAATGAGTAGAAAGCATTCGCCTGAAGAACACTTTTTACATAATTTTCAAATTTTCTTGCATCAGCTATGATTTTAATCTCGTTGAGTAGGTGATTATATAAATTTGACCAGTATAAATAATGGAGTTTTTTATTTGTGTCGATGTCGGAATTGGTATGGTTATATTAAGTGTTTGTCTAGTGTTATATTGTGTAATTTTATGGATTTCGTTTTGAAATTTCTCTTGAATGAGACATACTGTTTCTAAAATAAAAATACAAGGTAGTGGTAATATTTTATGTTTGATGAAGAGTGGCTTGCAAAAATCCCAAAACTTAGCCTTGCACATACACGTCAATGCTCTTTTTTGCAAGACAAAAACCATATTGACTCCAAGATCCCCAAAAACAAATTTCGCGTCTCAGTCGACTATAGCATATTTCACACATTTGGCCACATTAGTTCCCATGAAGTGGTTCTCACAACAAAACATTCTGATGCAAGTTTATTTCAGAGTTTTTTAATGTGATCCTCATATTTCAATTTATCATCAATATGTAAACCCGGAAACTTTGTTTCTGTCATATTACTGATCACTTAATTTCCTAGATGAAGCTTTCGTAAATCACATTTGGCAGTGATGTTAGTTTTTGAGATATTGGAGGATAGCTTATTAGCGTCACACCAATCTTTCACTTTACTGATATCATTTCCAATCATTTGATGCAGTTTGAAGGCATTTTTATCATGCCAAAATATTGTGGTATCATCTGCAAATTGGGTAAACTCTCCCGAAATATCAATTTAAGCTAGATCATTTATGTACAGAAGAAGAAGCGTTGGTCCCAGAACCGACCCCTGAGGAACTCCCCATTTGATTCCCAGTTTTTGCGATCAGCTGCCTTGAAGAGATACGCTTTGAGTTCGTCCAGATAAATAAGACTCAAACCACTGGATAACCACATCTCTTGAACCATATTTCTCCAATTGTTGCAACAGAATTTTTTGGATAACACAGTCAAAGGCCTTTGTCAGGTCACAAAAAATCACTGCATCAACTTCTCTATCATTCAGTTTCAGATAAATATTCTGAAGAAGATTAAAAATAACATCATTCGTTCCTTTTTCTCTTTGAAATCCAAATTGAGTGGGATTAATAGAATTGTGCTTATTCAGATATCATTATTTTTTTTCACGAATTTTTCTATTATTCTTGAGAGTGTGGGTAACATTGAGATGGGTCTTGAGTTTCCAGGGTTATCAGTATCACCACGCTTATGTAATGGAATGACTATTGCGTTTTTCAAACATGATGGAAACACTCCTGTAAGAAATGAAATATTTACTGCTTCAACTAGTACCGTAAGGGCGGAATCGGAGAGATGTGAGTATATTTTTAAAGATAAGTTGTCCCACCCAGATGCATTTTTATTTTTTATTTCATAGGAAATTTGTTTCATCCCCTCGATGTCCATAGGCGTGAAAAGGAATGAGTCGGAGGCAGAGATGTGATTCAAATAACTCAGTGATTCCGTTTGGGGATGGATCTCTTTGGAAACAGATTTTGCAATTGAGCAATAATATTAATTGATATCGTTACATCCTGAATTTGTTTTTGCCGGAATAGAGTTGTTTTTACCTCTTTAGTCATTAATAATTGCCCAGCTTTCTTTTCGCTATGTCTTGCGTTTTCTATTTGGTTCCTGTAGTGTAATTGTTTAGCTGATCTCAGGGTTCTTCTATAAATGGATCTATAATAATTATAAAAGGAAATGAAACTTTCATTATCACTGGCAGTTCCTCTAATCAGATGAAGGGATCGTACATTTTTTGCGAACATTTGGAAACCTTTTGTTAACCACGGTTTTTCAGCTTTATTCTTGATGTTCTCAAGCGAAAAGCTCCTATTGACAACATAATAAAGCATCAACTGAAATCTGGTCATAGGGTCATTGCATGTCAATGCTTCACTCCAGACAAGGGTATTACAATGATTCCTGAATTCATCAAATTTTGTTTTTTACTAAATATTCTTCCAAAACGTTTTTTTTTCTACCAGGTAGTTCAAATACTCGAGGTACGTAACATAATATTTGATAGGAATTTGAAAGAGACCACAAGCCGTCCCGATGATTGGGAAACCATGAAACGGCTGTTTGCGGATGGTGTGCTCTCTTGGATTCGTAACAAATTTATCCTCCTCTCGTTGTTTGTTTTGCGTCACTTTGAAATTCATATCAAATCCTCCAGTAAGCATCATAGATGCATTGAAAGAAAACTGTGAGAGCAGAATTTCCAATCTTTCTGAAAAATTACCAGATAATGGCGATCGGTACAAACAAATAATGAATGAATTATGATTTTTACAATATATACATGAAAATTCAAATTATTTCTCAACCAACATGAAATTATAGTTTGTAAACTCAGAAAAATCACTTCTTTCAATAGAATCGATATGTATGAGGATCAATGTGCCCCCATGTTGGCTGTACAGCTTTGAATATTCTATAATAGTTATGTAATTAGGTAGGGGTTATGTTGTTAATTCCTTCCGTTATCCTAACTCTCAAATCTGCAATATTGTCTGGTCTATTTGAATATACTTTTGATTCTGAATAGCCCCATAAGCAATTATCAGCTATCTTCTCATTGTTTTGCTGAACGGCAGGATAAAGTCGTTCAAAACACCAAAAAATCATTCACAAAACCCACATAAATAAAGTTGCTGACACAAGTCAGTATATTTGAAAATATTTGTGTGTATTTGCCATATATTGCAATTATTTCGGTCCACAAATTCAATTTCTGTGAGTGTTTCATTGGTTGGTACATACTTCATTCCAAATAGTAATAATGATGAAGTCTCCTAGAGTAAAACACTCCGGAAGCAAAATACCTCTCCATTCGGATTTCCGGGCGAGAGGTACTCGAGGGGACTCAACATTAAAGATTAATTTTTGCAACATCCGCGGACTCAACAAGAACATCAATGACGTCCACCATCACCTACAGACGAAAAAACCGGATATTCTGGCTCTAACAGAAACACAAGTAAACTCGTCCACCAACAAGGTCCATATGCTTTGTCCTGGTTACGAACTCCATTCTCGATTCAGGTTCAAAGGTGGAGTCTGCCTTTACGCTAAGGCTAACCTTTCATGCCAGCGTGAAGAGAGTTTGGAACCGAAAGACTTTGATGTAATGTGGTTCAAGCTATCTGATACCAAACTGACTAAGTTCCTCTGCTGCCTTTACCTATCACCTAATGAACCTTCATATAACGACCTCTTTGAGTTTTATCACTCAAACTGGACTACATTCAGGAGAACCATCCAACAGCTGAAACCATAATCATGGGAGACTTTAATATACATAACGCTGCCTGGCTCAAATTCTCTAACAAAACAGATGATGCGGGTCGTCAAGCCGAGGCCTTCGCCATCACCCATGGTCTAGAACAACTGGTCGAGCTATCAACCCGCATTCCTGATGTCAACAACCAGTCTGCCAATACACTAGATCTTTTCCTCACCACCAATCCTGACCCGTATAGAATAGAAGTTTGTGCCCCACTTGGAAACTCTGATCACACCCTCATCTCCACAACATGCTCTTTCCGAGCTGCACAATACCACCCCGTCTCATGTGGCATTACAATTCGGCCGACTGGGAAGGTCTTCGTATGTTTTAATCAGCGTTTCCATGGAAGAGAGTTTGTTTCTCTTCAGTAGATCCAACACGATGTGCTGAGACAATTTCTGAAATCATCATGTTGGGGATGCAAACTCACATACCGAATACCGAAAGAAGAACATCATCCGATAAGACCTGGTTTAACAGAAACTGCTCTAGAGCTGTTGCTTCCAAACAGGCAGCATACCATCGATGGCTGAAAAATCCGGCCCTGAGACCAGAGCAGCATATGTCGAGGCTAGAGGCATATGCAAAGAGACAATAGAATGCTCAAAAGATGCCCACAATGCCAAAATAAGATTAAAACTTGCTGAATGTCCTAACGGATCCCGTTCATTTTGGTCTTTCGCCAAAGCTGTGGGAAGAAACTTCACTTCCAGCTCATTTTCTCCTCTAACCAAAGAAGATGGAACACTAGCAACGACTGCCCAGGAAAAAGCCAATATCTTTGCGCACCTATTTGCTGAAAATTCCACTCTGGATTCATCGGGAAAACAACCCCCGAACATTACACCTATTGACAGTCACATGCCCGAGATCACCTTTCGCCAACGTACTATCGGAAATATTTTGCTGGGTCTCAACACCAACAAAGCCTGTGGATCTGACGGAATCCCGTCGATTGTTCTCAAGAAATGTGCCCCCGAACTAACACCTGTTCTTTGCAAGTTGTTCAACCACTCTTACAATTTGGGGGTATTTCCGTCCAATTGGAAAATTGCAAGAGTACAGCCAGTCCCTAAAAAGGCAAAAAGGCCCTACCTAGCAACTACAGACCTATCGCACTGCTATCTATTATTTCAAAGGTCATGGAAAAAGCCATCAACATCGATCTGGAAGACTCAGGAATTGTCAACGATAGGCAATATGGCTTCCGCCATCAGAGATCAACTGGTGACCTGCTCGCTTACGTCTCACATATATGGCAGCTATCTATTGAAAAGTATGGAGAAACTTTAGCTGTGGCATTGGATATCTCCAAGGCGTTCGATCGAGTTTGGCACCAGGGACTCCTCGCCAAGCTTCCGTCTTATGGCTTGCGCCCTCAGCTGTGTTCTCTGCTTGCTAGTTTTCTCTCAAACAGGTCTATCCATGTAGTGGTCGATGGAGTTTCATCTGACACTCTACTCATAAATGCTGGTGTTCCGCAAGGATCTATTCTCGCACCAACACTATTTCTACTTCACATCAACGACCTGTTGAAAGCAACTTCATGTCCAGTACACAGCTTTGCCGATGATAGTACCCTCCATACCGCTTTCTCTTCCAGGGCCCCTATATCAGCCCGTGAAACCAGAAATGAACGAGGAAGAAATGTTAATAATATAAATATGGACTTAGCAACAATTCTCGAGTGGGGATCTAATAACTTGGCAGAATTCAATGCAAACAAAACACAAGCATGTCTTTTCTCTAGAAAAGCCGATCTCACTGTGCCTAACATAACTTTGTCAGGAGTAACCATACCACTGAAGTCATCCATATCGATGCTTGGTATTACTATCAGCAATAACCTTTCCTGGGAAAATCACGTGAGGTCCATTGCCAAAAGTGCATCCCAAAAACTTGGTTTTTTGTTTCGTGCCAAGAGCTATTTCACCCCCACTCAGCTGCTTATGATCTATAAGGCACAGATCCGACCTGTCCTGGAATACTGTTCTCATATTTGGAGCGCGGCACCTAAACATATCCTGAGGCTATTGGATTCTGTCCCAAAAAGGGCAATTTGTTTCGTCGGTGATGCCTCGCTTACAAACTCGCTCACTTGTCTGGAACACCGTAGAAAAGTTGGCGATTTGTCTCTATTTTATAGATATTTTCATGGGCGATGCTCTTCTGAAGTATCAACAATCGTTCCTGCTTTGGCAGTCTCTTCGAGACTAACCCGTCAAGTCCAGTCATCACACCCCTTCGTGGTCACTTTGGAGACCTGCAGAACATCACTTTCCAAAGACTCGTTCATCCAACGAACAGCGAGGCTTCGGAACTCATTGCCTAGGGAGGTGTTCCCCGAGGCATACAATCTCCAGAAATTCAAGAAGAACACCAACTCCTACCTTCTTTCCCTTGGTTCCCACGATGTTCTCTGAACATTACAGGATATCCCTTTCCGTGAGAACCAGAACAAAAAAAAAATATCCTTATCTGAAAAGTTTGTGTTGAATTCCCCTAACAAAGCCTAGTAGTGCACCTTCCCACTCTTTTTTTCCATTGGATTTTCGTTAACTATTAATTTCCACTCCAACAAAGTAAAATATATCAAAGAGTTACCGTTACCCTTCAATCAAAATCCTGCTGAATCCTCGAAAATTTTCCACTCAGGTACAGCTTTGAGATTGACCGAAGTATACAATATTGCTCCCATCATCAACCCAGGATAATCGCGTCGACTTGGCCGTTTTGCTTCACCTTAATCGACTCGGGAGATTTAGCGATATGAGAGAGGTTTTCCAATATAACCGATTTATGAAACGATTCGAGAAATCACATGATCCATGGAGCGAACGGGTGTCCAGCGAATCGAATATTTCGGCTGAATCACCGGATCCCGTGGGATGGAAACCGAAACTCAGAAAATTTCCAAAGTAGAAATTGAAGGGCTGCTACAATAGGTGAATTCAAGTCAGAGAAGTCATTTTGTATAGCATACGGGCTCGATATGAAAAAACTCGATAGTGCTGCCACTTGGAAAGGTATATTTCACAATTCGTTGGCGATAAATTGGTGACGTTTGGATCTTGTTCTTATTATCAATCAGATAAGCAGGGTGTGAATTCAGAACGTAGACAAACTCCGAGGGGTACTTCGAATAATGATTTTTTTGGTAGAAATTTTTGAAATTTTTTCATAATCTTTTTTATTAGCGCAGGAAAATCGTGGCATATCAGACAGGAATCGAACGTGCGACCTCTAAATTGCTAGTCTATGCTCTTACCAACTGAGAATAGAATGGAATTTATTGGTGTTTTTGAATATTCCTTTCATTACACACGTCAAGAAGTTTGGAACATTTCTGTAGTTGAAATAACATATTATAGGATTATTGTGAACAAAACGAATAAAAATAAAACATATATACATACACAGCAAATTATGGTTTACACAACAGATTATCGTTTAACATATGTTTGAGTAAGGTGTAAAATATCTTCTTATGGTAATATTGTGAACATAACAATCGATAGCAACATGTATACACACATAACAAATTATATTTGAAATGAGTTTGAGGTAGAAAAATGGGTGTTTTCATTTATCGTGGTGTTTACGGAATATTGAATTCTGTTAGATCACCTGACAAAAATTAACCTACCGAGTAAAAACTATGTTCCAATAGAAGGTGTTTGATGGCTTGTTTGAATTCATAGTAGCTGAGTTTTTTGAACGATTCAGGCACTTTATTGTATATATTCAAATTGATTGAATTTTTTAATGATGTATTGAGACGAAGTCTGTGATTGATGAGCTGAGAGCCAGTTCTGGTGGGATATCTATGCAGATCTTCGTGTTCGGTATAGCAATGAATATTTTTATGTATTTCAATCGAACAGAAATATACATAAAGTGCAGGAAGTGTTAGAATTTCTAATATCCTGAATAAGGGTTTGCAAGAGTCTCTGTAATCTGCTTCGGCAAAAACCCGGACTGCTTCCTTCTGCTGAATGAAGGCACGATTTGCATGGATAGAGAAATTACGCCATAACTTAAGTGAGAGTGAAATAGAGAAAAGTGTGACATTCTCAGGACTTTCTCGTCCACAGTGTTTCTCAGCCATCTAAGGACGAAGGTTTGACTTGCCAACTTTTCACATATTAAACGAATGTGTTAATCCCATTTTAGTTTGGCTGTCTAGGGTGATGCCCAACAGCTTAACTGGTACCTCTGAGGCAAAGTGGGTGTTGGAAGAAAATGTGATTGATTGATTTTTTGTGTCGTTTTGAATCAGGTTGTCAGGGGTGAGCCACTCACTGATTTTGTCAGATGCTTCGACGTCCTTCTGGTGGAGTTCTGTCGAGTTCAAGGTGGAATTGTAGAAAGTAACGTCATCAGCGAACAAGATACACTCTGCTGGTTTGATGTGGTAGAATGTGTCATTTATAAATATTATGAACAGGAGTGGCCCAAGGATTGATCCTTGGGGCCCTCCTGATGATATTGGTTTACACTCTGACGTCTTGTTGTTGTACGTATTGAGTTCTCCCACATATATATGTTTCGAAAAAAGAATAAGCTTTCCCTCATAATTCGATAGTGCTGCCACTTGGAAAGGTATATGTCACAATTCGTTGGCGATAAATTGGTGACGTTTGGATCTTGTTTTTTTTATCAATCAGCTAAGCAGGGTGTGAATTCAGAACGTGGACAAACTCTGAGGGGTACTCCTAATAATGATTTTTTGGTAGATATTTTTGAAAAGTTTTCAAATTATTCATAATTTTTTTTATTAGTGGAGGAAAATCGTGGCATATCAGACAGGAATCGAACCTACGACCTCTATATTGCTAGTCTGTGCTCTTACCAACTGAGAATAGAATAGAATTTATTGGTGTTTTTGAATATTGCTTTCATTACACACGTCAAGAAGTTTGGAACATGTCTGTAGTTAAAATAACATATTATGGGATTATTGTGAACAAAACAAATAAAGAATAAAACATATATACATACACAGCAAATTATGGTTTACACAACAGATTATCGTTTAACATATGTTTGAGTAAGGTGTAAAATATCTTCTTATGGTATTATTGTGAACATAACAATTAATAGCAACATGTTTACACACATAACAAATTATATTTGAAATGAGTTTGAGGTAGAAAAATGGGTGTTTTCATTGATCGTGGTGTTTACGGAATATTGTATTCTGTTAGATCACTTGACAAAAATTAACCTACCGAGTGAAAGCTATGTTCCAATAGAAGGTGTTTGATGGCTCGTTTGAATTCATGGTAGCTGAGTTTTTTGAACGATTCAGGCACTTCATTGTATATATCCAAATTGATTGAATTTTTTAATGATGTATTGAGACAAAGTCTGTGATTGATGAGCTGAGAGCTAGTTCTGGTGGGATATCTATGCAGATCTTCGTTTTGGTATAGCAATGAATATGTTTATGTATTTCAATCAAACAGAAATATACATAAAGTGCAGGAAGTGTTAGAATTTCTAATATCCTGAATGAGGGTTTGCAAGACTCTCTGTAATCTGCCTTGGCAATAACCCGGACTGCTTTCTTCTGCTGAATGAAGGCACGATTTGCATGGATAGAGTTACCCCAAAAAATCACGCCATAACTCAAGTGAGAGTGAAATAGAGAAAAGTGTGACATTCTCAGGACTTTCTCGTCCACAGTGTTTCTCAGCCGTCTAAAGACGAAGGTTCGACTTGCCAATTTTTGTATATCAAACCAATGTGTTCATCCCATTTCAGTTTGCTGTCTGGGGTGATGCCCAACAGCTTAACTGGTACGTCTGAGGCAAAGTGGGGGTTGGAAGAAAATGTAATTGATTGATTTTTTGTGTCGTTTTGAAACAGGTTGTTAGGGGTGAGCCACTCACTGATTTTGTCAGATGCTTCGACGTCCTTCTGGTGAAGTTCTGTCGGGTTCAAGGCGGAATTGTAGAAAGTAATGTCATCAGCGAACAAGATACACTCTGCTGGTTTGATGTGTTAGAATGTGTCATTTATAAATATTATGAACAGGAGTGGCCCAAGGATTGATTCTTGGGGCACTCCTGATGATATCGGTTTACACTCCGACGTCTTGTTGTTGTACGTATTGAGTTCTCCCACATATATATGACTCGAAAAAAGAATAAGCTTTCCCTCTTATACCATATAGTTCAAGCTTGTCAAGTGAGCCTCGATGTGGGACGCAGTCGAAGGCCTTGCTGAGGTCACTCAGAGTTACCGCAGTAGGTTGTCCATTTTCAAAGCCCTCGGCTATGTCCACCACCTGTTTACGAGTGGCTTGTATTGTGGAGTGGTTTTTCCTGAATTCAAATTGTTGGTCGTTTATAAAACTATTATATCCAAAGTACGATCACAGCCTCGTTTCAATGATGACCTCAGAAATCTTACCAATAATTGGAATTATCGAGATCGGTCAATGATTTTCTGGTAGGACAATACTGCCTTTTTCAGTTATCGGTATTAATTTGCTTTTTTTAAAAACATCTGGGGAAACCCCCTCACGAAAGCATAAATTGAATAACTCTGTGAGTGGGTCAGCAAGTATATCTTTCATGTTCTTGATAATTGAACTGTTCATATTATGAATGTCATAGCAATAGGTGTTTTTTAGGGAGTTTATGGCTTCAAATACCCCGTCTTTGCAGACAGGAAAGAAGAAAAATGAATTTTCATTGCTTGGTAGTGTTTCAAGGAAAGAATTTGCTTCTTTATCAGTAACCGTCAGGCGTTCGGTTATCAAATCGGCTGCAGATGAGAAGTAACTGATGAACTGGTCCGCTGTTGATTTACATTCGGGAAAGTTTGATTTTGAGTCTTTGTTCCGTTAAAAATTTATCAGTTTCCATGCATCTCTGCATCTGTTCTCAGAGTTTTGAATGGAGTTAGTGTACGCTATTTTTTTGGACTCGTTTAGATCAGTGTTATATTCACGTTTGTACATTTGTATATGTTTTTGTTCATGTCACTATTAGTGGCGTCACTGATTATCTTTAATTATGTTAGGATACTTCTCATTTCTTTTATCGGTGGTTGAAAAAGTAAACGGGTTGTGGAGAGTGGTCTCCTGGTTGGGCTTTGAAGGAAAAGTGATTATCAACGTAAAAGTTCAGAGTAGCCATCAGTGTTTCTGATAACAGCTCTACGTCATTAGATTGTTTAAAGATATCCCAATTATGGGAAGCAATGTCTTTTATGAATGCCTCAATTTTGTGGGGAGTACGTCAACTTCCTCCTCATGATTACCTTGGGTTTTTGACAAAGTGGTTCATTGATCAGAATATATTGTGCTCGATGGTCAGATAGACAGGTTCCTATGACACCCGATTCTTAGTTGTCAGGGTTGTAGTGAGTGATGATGTCGCTATATCGAAGTCGCAGGTTCATCTTCGTTTTCTATAATTTGATATAAGTTTAGATGGGTTATGAAGGTAAAAGGATCTCATCACTATCAGTGGCCATCCAGATCAATTTTACGTTTCACACTATGCGTGACCATGGATTGATGGTTTCAGCAAACGTTGGGGCGTTGATCTCCGATCACTAAACAAGATTACCAAATATGAAATGCGATGGAAAATAACATCTGCGAAGAAACAATTGTGCATTCAGACAAATTTTGAATTCCAAGAAAATTAATCTTCGAGCAGAAACCAAAACCTGCGACCTCAAGATTGCTAGCCCTATGCTTCCACCAAGTGAGACAGGTTCCATCAGTTTTTGAAAACAAAACTGTTTTTGTCTATAATATTATGTTAGTTATCAGGATGGGTTATGAAAGTAGAAGGATCTCATGCACTATCGCTGGCAATCAAGATCAACTTCACCGTTTACACTGAGTGACAAATATAAAATGCGAAGGGAAAATAACGTCTGTGAATATATACATATATATATATATATATATATATATATATATATATATATATATATATATATATATATATATATATATATATATATATATATATATATATATAACATATATAAATATATATTATATATATATATATGAATATGTATACATATATACATATATACTTTATACATATATACATATATACATATATACATATATACTTATATACTTATATACATATATACATATATACATATATACTTATATACATATATACATATATACATATATACATATATACATATATACATATATACATATATACATATATACATATATACATATATACATATATACATATTTACATATATACATATATACATATATACATATATTCATATATACATATATACATATATACATATATACATATATACATATATACATATATACATATATACAAATATACATATATACATATATACATATATACATATATATATACTAGTCTAGCGTAGCTTGTGACATCCGGTAAAAATATTGACGTTATGACATCCACGGGGAAGAGAGGGGTGCTATAAGGAGGATTTCTTTGTGACATCCAGTATATATCTAATATACAATCACACACAGTCTACTTAGAAGCATCCTCAAAACAAATTAGCATATTGTGACATCCTCAGAATGTTGCCACGATTCAAATAAAATAGTCAACTTGGGGTTGAAAAAAACACATTCCTAGGCAATAATAGTAGTAACACGCAAATGTTCCGATTTTTTTTTTTCAGTCTAGTTCTAGCAGTTTCCGAGGAGCATTCATCGAGGGAATGAAGGAAGCGAGGTAAATCTTCTTTTTTCATTGTTTTACGTCAAACCATTGAAAAGTTAACAGGGAGGACCATTAAAAGATGCAGTGTATATATATACTCTATCCACTACTAGCACATCATTATCATATAGGGTGTTTCAAAATTCAGTATAGAAAATTTCGGAAGCATATTTTCCAGGTCAAAGTTAGACTTTGTTTTCCATAAACATGTGTCTGCAAACGCATTGTTACCGATCTCATGACATTAAAGTTTCTAGTTTTTGTCTTCATAGTTCTTTCAGTTGCTGCGATATTAAGATCAAATTTCAAAATATATGTTACGTTTTAGGGTTTACATCATCCAGTATCCTAGTGATTGTAGAATCTACAGGTAGATATTTTTTTCAGGGTCGATCAAGTTTTTCACCTCATGAAATTTTTTTGTAGTGCGCCGCTGGAGGATTCTAACAGATGAAAGAATTCGTTGTTTAATTTTTTTCTTTTTTTTGTAATTGGGTTTGAATTTTTCAACGAAACAATGAAAAAAAGGGTTAGTGGGCTTTGACTAATATTTTCATTTAGGTTTTGAAACATTTTCACATTATTTGAAGTTGGTGGATATCTCATCGTGTATTTGTTTAACATTAAAATGGAAAATGAACCATATTCATTTGAACATCTGGCTGACATATATTTTGTTTATGGTATGGCTAATGATAACGGACTTAAAGCTCAGAGGTTGTACGCCTTAAGATTTTCTAATCGCCAGCTTCCCAACTATAAAACTTTTATAAATTCCCATCAGTACCTTCGGTATCACGTCAGATTTCCAGACCCAGTAGAGATGAAGAGATTTTGAAAATTATCGAGGAAAATCCTGGTATGAGTGCTCGACAAATAGCACGGGATTGTGATATTTCTCATTCAACTACCTGAAGGGTTTTACACGAAAACATGCCATACCCATATCTATCTAGCGCGTCCAAGGTTTGCTTCCGCGAGATTTTCCACGGCGCTTGCAGTTCTTCCGATGAATACTGCGCAACTGTACTAGAGATCCTGCATTTTGATCTTGTATCCTTTTACCGACGAAGCTCACTTACACGCGACGGCCAGGGATCGAACCTGGGATCCTTCGTCACAACTAAACACTAACCAACTGCGCTAATCCCATTCAAATGTTAATAAGTATGAATGTCACTTATAGCTCTCATGGAATAACATTCCAAATGAGACGAAAATTCATGAGTGGTTCGTTCGAAATCAACTTGTAGACTCTCTTTTTGTTTTATTATCCAAAAGTGGGAAAAAAACGATTTCCCAGGTCGAAGATATAATACATAATGGTGTATTTTAGAACTAGTAGTAGAAAAACTATATTTCTTTTTTCCCCAGAGCTCTTCACTCTGGATGTTTTGAAAGTTATTAATTCAGTCATTGTTTGTTTCCATGAGTCGCATTTCTTTTTGACTTGAATAGACAGATTGGAGAGTTAGTTGTACATTGCCTCGTCGTCTTCATTGATTTGAAGTACATCAAAATATCAAATTTTAAATCATTAGAAACGTAAAATAAATATGAATGAGTGAGTAAAAAATAGTGAGAACTCATGATCAATAACTAAATCAACCCTTGATACTAATCCAATGGAAATATAAAATATCGAATAAATATATAAATTTAAATAATTAATTGATATAACCATTGGGATTTGGTTAGGATATGAAATAGCAAAATTTGAATTTTTTATGAATTAAAAAGATATAAATATTTAAATCAAGAAGATTGATTTGTTAGAAATTATGAGCAGGATGTTCATAAAATCAGATGTGGAATCATCTGCTACTGAGAGATAAACTTTAGTCGCTATCTTCCTTCGTTCAAGATAACCCCTTGGGGGTATTCATGTTGAAAAGGGAAATATTCTCAATTGAATAGAAGGATTTTTCAGAAAATTGAAAATCCACGACACTAATGAAGTTATTTTTATAATATCTAACGAATATTCTGATAGATATGAGAAAAGACCCTAACATAGAAGAAAAATCTGAAAGTGAAAATTTGCATTTTCATTCAGATAGTTATTTCATTTTCTATTCCAGTCTCAATTGAGAACTCATATTGATGAATGAGGCAAAGAGGAATGTTATCAAGAAAAAAAGTCCACAGTCTTTTCTCCTTGATAAATGTTTTTATACACTTGATGAGTTTTTATATGATCCACTGTGAACTCACAGAATGAACTGTATTTTATTTCCTTGTATCTCTTAGGTATATTTTCATTTTACATTGTGTCTTATACGTTTGTCATTGTCCCCCTAGCATTAAGTATTTTCTTGATAATTCCTATACAAATTTGTCATTTGTCATTTGAAGGAAATAAACTGAATTGAATTGAGAGCACAACGGGCTCGAGATGCTTTATCGAACTCTTGTGTGGTATTCAATAGATTATTTTATTATGTTACGATCATAAACACATTTCCTCGCACAGTGATACAATGCACTGAACCAGTTTTGATTCATTTCTCACTTTTCATGCGAATTGATGACAGACGTCAAATTAGAAATGTACGTTGTTAGACAATAAAAACAAAATACCTCAAATTACTTCCGCGGCAATTTTCTAGGTATAATATTCCCACTATGATAATGTTTTGATTGGTCAAAACTTCTAATTCAAATCATTCATGTATGAATGATTTGAATTGAAAGTTTCCATTGGTTTTTAGAAATGTCACAAAATAATCTGTACAATTGAAATGAAAAACAAACGTCAATGAAACATATTTATTGTTTATTTATTCATTTTTTTCTGAACACTTGTCCAAGGAATCACCAGACAAGTTTTTTAATTTCAAAAAAATATGAAATTGTAATTGGAAACTATTATAGTTTTAATATTTATACAATTGAAATGAATATCTACAATTGAAATGAAAAACAAACGTCAATGAAACATATTTATTGTTTATGTATTAATTTTTCTGAACACTTGTCCAAGGAATCACCAGACAAGTTTTTTAATTTCAAAAAAAATATGAAATTGTAATTGGAAACTATTATAGTTTTAATATTTTACAAGACCCTCAACCACTCATCGGTTCTCTCGATATTCGATATGTGACTAAACTTCACCGACATTAGGAAAATATATTGTGTTGAACCCTTCCAAGCTAATTGATCATGTAAAATGTACTTCAAAATCAAAAGTGCAAGACCCCCAATGAAATTGGATTTTATACAGTAAAATTGATGGAGAATATTTAAAACAAATTAATATCCCAAGCATAGTTTCTTTATATTCTGCCTTACTTCTCTTTTATCGATAGAAACACATGGTCCCTTGTTTTCTCCATTTTCTTGATCAATATAACCATATAGTTCCTTGTGTTTTGTCTTTTCATTCTTGGCCTTTTTCTTTCCTTCATTTTGGGAATTTCCTGAAAGCTAAAAGATCTTGTGAATTAGTCATTCATTTTAATATATTTTTTACCTGCAAGATATCGTCACTTTCGTCGTCGACAGGTTCTTTCCATGCCATATTTACATTTGATTTGTACTCTTTGATATGTTCTCTACTTTCTTTTCGCTACAAGATGGGTGGTCTTTTGCGCTCAGAAATTCGGAATATCAAGATCAATTTCTTCAAAGATTTACCACGGTATTCTCCTACTGACTTGTTCTCCATTAATAATAGAAGCTTGGATACCTTAGCAATTTGAAGTTTATCATCAGTCTTTCTATAAAAATTCATGAAAAATGCTTTTCATGCCCAAATCAGTTTGATAACTGTTATAAGTCGTTGTCCCCCATAGAAATTAATTGTGCAATGGTGGCTATGTGTTTTCTCAAACACGTAGCAGTTATAGCCTCAATATTTTCAATATTACAGGCCATAGCCATTATTTTCAATACTTTATTGGACCACAAAAAACTATTTTCAGTGCTTGGGTTAGCAAATAGGTAGGAATTTGAGGATGCAATTAATTTTCTGGATTCTAACAGCACTTCAGTATTTCTTTGCATCTCCTTGGTGAATATAACAGGAACAGCTCTACCTTTCTTTTCACTAATAGTGAATCTTTTAATATTCTGCACTAACACTTTTCAGTTACTGTGAGCGATTCATAAATATCTTGGACTGCCATGTCTTCCTCCTTCCTCAGATAATCATTTATTGTGATTCTTTGAGCCTCCCCTGAACGCTTTCTATTAAGAAGAATGACATGAGCTAGTAAAAGCTCAGTTAAATGGCGCAATTTCGATATATCTCTTGGATCACATTTCAATTCCTCAGCACACTTCTGCTCCTCTTTGGCAATGAATTTACTGATCTTGATAACATCTTCTGTCAAAGGTAACATACTTCCCTTTTTCCATTTTTTTGAAGATAAATCCTTATTCGCGTTGGTTGAAACATAAAATCAAAACGAGTATCTATCATTTGTTTCAATGTTGCAAATTCTTCATTTAGGCGATCTCATTTTTCTTTGAGGATATGAACATAGCTATATAACACAGCTGTTTCAGGACAGTCGCCCATCTTAGAGCCAGTGAAGGACTTTTGAATGTATCTAAATATGGATCATAACAGACATTTCGTTGGTGGCATTTACTAAGTCATCAAAATGAACGACACTCTATGGCTTCCTGGAAGTCACACAATGCACTGACAGTGGAGAAAAATAACAATATACATATTCTAAAAATAGAATATTCAAGAAATGTTTTCAGGTGTTGCCAATTGTTGGATGTCACAACTCATCACGGACTGATTTCACTGTATACCTGCAGGATGTCACAGAGTAGTATATGTTCACTAGAAATACGTTCTCATTGTATACAAATATACAACATCCGAGAATGTATGTGAACTTCTTCTATCATAGATTCCATACTTTGTGACATCCTCTCAAAATAGGTACCCCTCACCCTTCATCGCCCAATGGACTTAAAAACATAGAAAACGTTGTGACATCCAAATTTGGATTACACAACGTCGCAGGATGTCACAATGTGGGTGAAATTTTTGTATTTGGATGTCACAAGGATGGGAGGACGAATCTATACATATATACATATATACATATATACATATATACATATATACATATATACATATATACATATATACATATATACATATATACATATATACATATATACATATATACATATATACATATATACATATATACATATATACATATATCATATATACATATATACATATATCATATATACATATATACATATATACATATATACATATATACATATATACATATATACATATATACATATATACATATATACATATATACATATATACATATATACATATATACATATATACATATATACATATATACATATATACATATATACATATATACATATATACATATATACATATATACATATATACATATATACATATATACATATATACATATATACATATATACATATATACATATATACATATATACATATATACATATATACATATATACATATGTACATATATACATATATACATATAAATTTAGATATAACGACTGGAAATTGGTATGAACAGTGGGGAATAACGGGGATCTTCAGTCAGCACAAACGTTGAACTATGAAAAACTCTTTAATACGATGGACCGAGCTTTCGTTTCAATTTTGAAACTCCTTCAGGGTCCTAAAATATGTATTTTTTTCACAATAATGTCATTTACATATTTTAGGACCCTGAAGAAGTTTCAAAATTGAAACGAAAGCTCGGTCCCAATTATGGGAAGAAATGTCTTTTATGAATGCCTCAATTTTGTGGGGAGTACGTCAACTTCCTCCTCATGATTACCTTGGGTTTTTGACAAAGTGGTTCATTGATCAGAATATATTGTGCTCGATGGTCAGATAGACAGGTTCCTATGACACCCGATTCTTAGTTGTCAGGGTTGTAGTGAGTGATGATGTCGCTATCGAAGTCGCAGGTTCCATCTTCGTTTCTATAATTTGATATAAGTTTAGATGGGTTATGAAGGTAAAAGGATCTCATGCACTATCAGTGGCCATCCAGATCAATTTTACGTTTCACACTATGCGTGACCATGGATTGATGGTTTCAGCAAACGTTGAGGCGTTGATCTCCGATCACTAAACAAGATTGCCAAATATGAAATGCGATGGGAAAATAACATCTGCGAAGAAACAATTGTGGCATTCCAGACAAATTTTTGAATTCCAAGAAAATTAATCTTCGAGCAGAACCGAACCTGCGACCTCAAGATTGCTAGTCTATGCTTCCACCAAGTGAGACAGGTTCCATCAGGTTTTGAAAACAAAACTGTTTTTGTCTATAATATTATGTTAGTTATCAGGATGGGTTATGAAAGTAGAAGGATCTCATGCACTATCGCTGGCAATCAAGTCAACTTCACCGTTTACACTGAGGACAAATATAAAATGCGAAGGAAAATATATTTATATATAAATATATATATATATATATATATATATATATATATTTATATATATATATATATATATATATATACATTTATACATTTATACATATATACATATATACTTATATACATATATACATATGAACATGTATACATATATACATATATACATATATACATATATACATATATACATATATACATATATACATATATACATATATACATATATACATATATACATATATACATATATACATATATACATATATACATATATACATATATACATATATACATATATACATATATACATATATACATTTATACATATATACATAGAGATGTACACCGTCATTGTGAATCCCGTGAGGCATATGAACGAGACGCAGTTTAGCCCGGAGTAACTCTGTTAGTCCCGATATAGGGCTCCACAAAGTATCACCCTGTATCTCTTCACTGGGTGATCAGAATTGAATGCAGGTCATTTCCCATGTTTTAGATCGGGATACACAATATACCATTTCCATAACCAACATACGCGATATAGTGCTTTGGTTCGAACCGTAGGGGCGCTTTCCGTATATAGGGATATACACTGCAGAATTATATACTTCTTTGTAGAGCCCACAAACTTTTGTAGCGTTTTGTAGCCCTAAGTTTGGCAACATCGTAATCGCTGCCTTCATGAATGTAATATATGAATTGCTGGATCCGTGATCTGTCTAGCGCAAGGACTAGTTCATAATTGAATATAAAAATATTTATCGTTATTTTTCAGATTAGGGAATTTGAGTTTGAAATATTTACAATAGTTTGAAGATATATTCACCAATTCTTTTTCTAAGGGGAATTTTGTGCGATCAATCCATCTACATAAAGGATTGTTGGAAAAAAGTACAAAATAACCAATATTGTCTTAAAAGCCTTATTCTTCAGTTTTCATCGTAGATTTAATTTTTGTGCGTCAAACGATAAAAATACATTTACACTGATGTAGACCATATAGGGGAGACGGTCTACCAAGGATATTAGGCATATATAATTTCCAACTGAGGAGCGATATAATGATTTCAACCATGGTGAAGATTGGATATCGAAATTCTCAACAATTTTTTGAGGCAAAGGAATTTTTTTATTGACTTTCTTGAAATTCAATTTTGCGGTTTTTTGAAAGTAAAATTTATAGAACTTTTCATGTTTTTTTTGTTTTTAATTCCACTTACATTAGTTGATAAAAAGGGGGTAGGAAAGAACAGTTCACCTATACAAAATAGGTTGAACCACCTGAAATCATCACATTAAATTCAAGCCCAGATTAGTCTTTTGAGGAAAGAGATTCTGCATTGTACACAGGGATTACTCTCATTAGTTTTAAATTTCGGAAAAATATATACACATAAAGTTCCGGTTCATTAATTGATTTTTCAATCTTAGAAAGCTGCAACATCGACAATAGTGAAGTTATAACTCGACAATATGTATTTTTTTGTTGGTAATTCAAAGATCTGGTTGAATGTTCATTGGTACCATATGGGTACCATTGAAAAAATATTTGTTCTCTATAAAATCTGATTTTGTAATGCTTGATTAAGATTATCCCTGTTTTATTTGGATAATAAAAAAAATTACTATCGGGAGGTGCTTAGAGATCGATCGTGAATAAATGACAAAGAATTAAAATACAAGTAGTATATATTTCGTCCCATTGAATTAAAATATGCAGAAATATATGATGGAAAAAATATATCAGGAAAGCTAGTTTC
Organism: Gonioctena quinquepunctata; assembly: GCA_018342105.1. Taxonomy (NCBI): domain Eukaryota; kingdom Metazoa; phylum Arthropoda; class Insecta; order Coleoptera; family Chrysomelidae; genus Gonioctena; species Gonioctena quinquepunctata. The sequence continues at coordinate 97,506 of JAFIRS010002236.1, read as the reverse complement.
AGGAACAACTAGTGATAACAAAATTGAGCAATTGTTTTTTTTTGTCCATGTTTTCGACCATAGATATCTTTTGATGTGGGGAACGAATCAGAACCAAACAAAAACTGAACTAATTGCTGATGAGTACTCAATATTTTTTGGGGTATTCCAATCACATGAAACCATTAATTCACTGGGCATAAAACTAAAATCTATATTTTCACAATTAATATTTCCATGGAAAACTGTCTAGAACAATCAACAGCAAATTTTATGTGAGCAGCAGTTCGTAGAGTAATATTTTTTCTTTTATCGGAAAGTTTTATTATCTTTTGAGTATTGATATTAATGAAATATTGAACAGAGATTATTATCCACTTTTTTCCTATCTTACTTCCAAATTAATATTTATAACTCCGAAATTACAGAATGAACTATCAATTTCATGAATATATGAGATATAGAATTTGTTGTTCCTCCTTTTCGCCAAGGAAGCGATCGACTGTACAAAAAGCCTGAACAAACAATGGGATGAGAGATTGGTCATCTTATTTTCACTCCATATTTGACCCTGAATGGAGGTAACATTATGTTCTCATGAAGTTCTGATCAGTTCTATTTTATGAATTATTCATAAAAATAATGTATATTATGCCGAATAGGATTCAATCATTCAGAAATACTTCCGAAAATTCGGACCTGAAACGGTACTAGGTGTTTGTTTGTAGAGGGAGAAAAATACAAGGAGTTGAATATTCCAGTTTCTGATGAAGGTACAGATTTTTTTATTCTCAAAACTTTCAGAGAATTTTTCATCTATTGATATTTTATTGCAAAATTTTGGAGAAAAAATATTCGTTTGGAGTAAAACTTGAAATGATCGAAAAAAAACAGTTTCGGTTCAATATTTTTTCCTTGGAATCATTTGCCGAATGATAATGAAAAACCTCATTGAAAAAAATAATTATATATCACTTTTTTTCATTTTTTTATTAAAGGATTAGCGCATCAACCACTAGAGTTATTAGCGCAACAATACATTACATTTAGATTGAGTGGAACATATTAATATGTGTTAAGAATGACATGAGGATTAATAACATTACAGTTTTTTCCCAAAGTTTCATGTAGATTTTGCGAATTTTGGTATTTGTTTCTTCTTCTTGAAATTTGGGACATATTTCCAGGATATGTTTCACAGACACTGTTGTATTACACACTTCACATATTGTTTGTTCAGAACGTGACAATAGGTAGTCGTGAGGCCCATACGTAGACGGCAGAGATTTGTTTGATGTTTTCTCCATTTTGGGAGGTGACTCCAGGGTTTTACGTATGGTTTTATTTGCACAGTTTTGAACTTGACTGCTGCCATTCTTCAATTGCTTTACTTTTGACGGATGATTTCATGTCTGAGTTGGTTGTTCTGGATATTATTTTCGATTGATGGTCGTTTATTGCTTCTTTGGCTGCTATATCTGCTTTCTCATTACCAGCAATCCCAATATGAGAGGGGCCCACATCATGATAACTTTTCCTGAGTTCTCAGATACATTGTTGTTCGTTTTCCATCATAAAAGTAAGATTGGGTTGTCTGTGTATATTTGTTGCATACCCTTGAGTGCGCTCAAAGGGGGTCTGATATGATTAGAAATTTTCATCAAGGGTGATTCTTCACAAAATGTAATGCTTGTAATATAGAAAAAAAGTTCAGCGGTGTTTATACTTGATGATTGGGTTAGTTTTAATTTCAATGTTCCATTAGGTGTTACTAGAGCTGCGCCAACTCCTGTTCTGTTTTTGAGGCGTCGGTATACAGTGCTACATAGATTTGATATTCAGTCAATTTGTGGGGGAAAGGGGGTTTAATAAAATTTGGGAGGCGCTTCATTTTTGTTGAAAGCGGATAGGGGTGAGGTCACATGTAGGGACATTGATCAACCAGGAGGATAGGAGGAAACTACAATTCGAGGAATACTGGAAGGAGGGTCAGTTCTAGACTTTGTGAGAGCTTATTGATTCTTTCGTAGAAAGGAGGAGCTGTTCTCAGGTGTCCTGTGAAATTTTGTTTGAAACGATTCGAAAAACGTTATCACCAGGTTGGATGCGTTGGTTTGGCAGCAATAGGAGAAGCGTATGAGAGACTCAGGTGTTGTCGACGGTATCTTAAAGGGGGTTCGCTTGCTTCGCAGCAAATACTCTCTATTGGGCTTGTGCGGTGAGCACCTAATGCTGATCATAGTGCTGAATTGTGAATGACGTCAAGTTTGCGTAATGTAGATTGGCCTATTGCTTGAAGGAACTCCTTCATTGACTTTTAGGATTCGACTCTATTGTTAGATCATTCAATATTTTTTCTTACTTGAACTCCCCTGAATGGGTTCATTCTTGGAGTATATAAATAAACAATTAGCACAGATGATTTTCGAACAAAAAATCTTATATGAAATGAGTTTTCGAGTTAAATGAAATGATTTTTATCATATATTTCTTCAAGAATAATGTTTGATGCGATATTATACACTTTTCTTGCAAATTTTAATTGTGTTAATATTGTTTTCTCAATATTGTACACAGTGGAAAAACTTATTCATAGTTATGATTTTTGAACCCGTAAAATAAGGAAGTCACCTGAATAAAAACACATTCATTATAGAACACATTTATTGAATTTAACATTATTAAAACAATTCAGAATGAAATAAAATATTGATTTGTTTAAAAATATGAACAGGATGTTCATGAAATCAAATGTTGAATCATCTGCGACTGAAAGATAAACTCAATTCACTATCTTCCATCGTTCAAGATAACCTCTTGTAGGTATCCATGTTGAAAAGGAAATATTCTCAATTAAATATTCAATAGAAATATTTTTCCTGTGAAAAAAAAATCCACGATATAAATTAAGTTATTTTTTGTGAATGACTAACAGAAAACAACTACTCCTCCGACTAAAACCACACTGGACATTGAACTATATCTGATAGATATTCTGAAAAGTCCCTAACTGAAAAAAAAAAAATCTGAAATTGAAATTTGCCTTTTCATTGAGATGATTATTTGATTTTTAATCCAGTCTTGATTAGGAACTCATAGAGATGAATAAGGCGAAAAACAATGTTTTCCAAAGAGAGTACTCACCCGAAATCATTTGTAACATTGACGCGAGAGAGACATCGCATTCACTAGATCTTCAATACATTTTTTGTCGACGAAAATCTATTTCACGCTTCCACGATCATCAGGAAGACCGGAAGAAATGGGAAACACATTTTTTGGAAGCAATCTCACTTTGCAAAGATGGAAAGTTAGAAACATTTTTTTCGGAGAACACTTTGAAATCAGTGTTTTTGTCAATAAAACCTGTTATGGGGTATGATAGATTGATTTGGTTGAAAATATTAACAGGATGTTCATAAAATTAGATGTGGAATCATCTGCGACTGAAAGATAAACTCAAGTCACTATCTTCCATCGTTCAAGATAACCTCTTGTGGGGTACTCATGTTGTAAGGGAAAAAACCTCTCAAATGAATATTGAACAGAAATATTTTTCTGTGAATAGAAATATCCACGATAAAAATTAAGTTACTTTTGTGAATGTTCACAGAAAACAACTACTTCCCCGGCTCAAACCACGCTGGGCATTGAACTACATCGGATAGATATTCTGAAAGACTCTCAAAGAAAAAATCTGAAATTTAAGATTTGCTTTTTTACTCACGTTGAAAGGAAACACTCTCAAATTAATATTGAATGGAAATATTTTTCTGTGAATTGAAAAATCCACGATAAAATTAAGTTATTTTTTGTGAATGTCAACAGAAAACAACTACTTCCCCGGCTGAAACCACGCTGGGCATTGAACTACATCTGATATAAATTCTGAAAATACTCTCAAAGAAAAAATCTGGAAATTTAAAATTTGCTTTTACTCATGTTGAAAAGGGAAACACTCTCAAATGAATTTTTGAATGGAAATATTTTTCTGTGAATGAAGAATCCACGATAAAATTAAGTTATTTTTTTGTGAATGTCTAACAGAAAACAACTACTTCTTCGCCTAAAACTACGCTGGGGTGAATTACATCTGATAGATATTCTGAAAGAAGACTCTCAAAGAAAAAATCTAAAATTTAAAATTTGCTTTTTATTAACATAGTTATTTGATTTTCTATTCCAGTCTCAATTGAAAACTCATATAGATGAATGAGGCAAGAAGAATTTTTTTCAAAGAGAGTACTCACCAGAAATCATTTGTAGCATTTATGCAAGAGAGGCATCGCATTCAATAGGTCTTCAATACATTTTTGTTGACGAAAATCTATTTCATGCATCCACGATCATCAGGAAGTCCAGAAAGAAATGGGAAACACATTTTTTAGAAGCAATCCAAATTTAAACCCATCATGGGATATGATAGATTGATTTGCTTGATAATATGAACAGGATGTTCATAAAATCAGATTGGAATTATCTACGACTGAAAGATAAACTTTAGTCACTATCTCAATCGTTTTGTAGTGCAAGAGCTGATGATATATTTTTCGAATCATCCGAGGCAATATGCAGACTCATGTAAAGAGTGAAGGATAGGTATATAGGAGTGTACCTTGTTGAACATTCGAAGAAAAATACTCTGTTTGCCTAGTCTGATCAATATTCAATTAATTTACGTTTTATCGAGAGTAATATCACATGTGCTAGGGGTTTTATCGCTATTTTTTTGGAAATTTTCGAAAGCATTCTGCCTGGAAATTTTTACTGACTGCGATTTGCGGTCTCATTATCTGGCCGCAAATTGCAGGGTAAATTTCCTAGAGGCCAAAATGCTTGAGGAAAAAATTTCAAAGATAGGATTAAATCCTCTAGCACGATGATATTTGATGAGAATATTTCCCAAATAACATTTGAAACTGGATAAAATTATCAGAATTCATGTTATATTTGAATTTTCAACGGGGAAAATTACAACAATTCTTCTCGTTCCAAAATTGGAAGGAATCGTGTGTCCGTTTCTAAATGCTTGACCCTTGACTAATGTGGCCATTCCATAGTTATCTTTGGTCAATCTATCTTTCCAACAAATAATTTGAGAATATAAAAATTCATTCAGTATTTTTAGTTTCGTAAATAAAATCTATTTTCTCAAGAACTGCTGTGCTATTTGTTCATTTTATTGCATACTTAGGGGTGTTTATCCCCCCATACACTGAACACTGAAATATGTATGTCTCCATTTGTAACGAATACTCAAATTCCAATTTTATGATCCTCACTTGAAAGTAACAGAAACCCCATAGAAATTTCCAACCCCTATATCACCCTTTGGGGTTGAATTTCAGAAAACACTGAAATACGTATTTATGTATTTGTAACAAGACCTATAATTCCAATATTCATGAACTCCCTTCAATAAACTAACGGTACTCCTATACAAACTTTCAACCTCACTTTACCTTTAGTGTTAAATTTTAAAAAATCCTGAAATTTGTGATCTATATTTAAAAGATAAGCACAAATACCAATTTCCTTGACTCCTACTTCAAACTTTCACACCTCTTCTCCCCCCGCCCCTCTCAGGATGGAATGAGAATTCGCTGAGGGTTTATATGAAATACTTCATAATTTTTACATATCTAGTTTCTCCAGATACGAGAGTTTTCCTGAACCTGACGAAAATTCCAAATTTTTGGAGCTATTAGGTTTCCTCATACGATAATCAACCTGATAATACAAAAAAAAAATATATTCATCAACTTCAAAAGCGAGTCGCTTATTATTAAACATAAACATTATACTGAATACGAATAATGTTGTAATGTAATTCTCAAGTTATAATTTTGAAGGGTCATCGCCACAATCTGTTCTTCTCTACTGGACATTTCCAAGTCACCGCGCGCTCACTGATTTGAAATCTCAATAAATATTTTGAACTGGAAAGCGCGAGGCGTAGAGGCAACGCCGCCAGGACACACAGAGCCGTTTGAATATAGGCAATATACGTTTGGGATTCATAGCGTAGTGAAAGCATAATTGGCTCTACAACGTTTCAAACTAGTATACAAATGTTTAAATATTGAGAATTGTTACCCCTCTAAGTATGCTTCGACGAATAATTATGGAATGATGTCATTGCACTGGAATATACTCTTCGCCCATTCTGAAAAGTGCGGGTTCAAGAGCGACCCGTTCATTTGGTGGGCTTCACAAGCTACCGTGTACAACTATATATATATACATATATACATATATACATATATACATATATATACATATATACATATATACATATATACATATATACATATATACATATATACATATATACATATATACATATATACATATATACATATACATATAAACATATATATATATAATATATACATATATACATATATACATATATACATATATACATATATACATATATACATATATACATATATACATATATACATATATACATATATACATATATACATATATACATTTGTACATATATACATATATACATATAAATTTAGATATAACGACTGAAAATTGGTATGAACAGTGGGGAATAACGGGGATCTTCAGTCAGCACAAGTGTTGAACTATGAAAAACTCTTTAATACGATGGACCAAGCTTTCGTTTCAATTTTGAAACTTCTTCAGGGTCCTAAAATATGTATTTTTTTCACAATAATGTCATTTACATATTTAAGGACCCTGAAGGAGTTTCAAAATTGAAACGAAAGCTCGGTCCATCGTATTAAAGAGTTTTTCATAGTTCAACACTTGTGCTGACTGAAGTTCCCCGTTATTCCCCACTGTATATACATATATATATATATATATATATATATTGTAATGAAATAATGATATATCAAATAATTTGTTATTATAAAATGATGATTGCTAATAATTTCTGTTCGTAGTTGGGAACCAAATTGTTATGAGATGTGATTTGTAAAAATAATTTGTTGTTGATTTTTATCCCTCTTGGGTTCAAATTGATATGATATATATATTTTATTTTCGCCCTGTATTATATATTTTGTAATGTAATAATAATTGCTAGCTAACGTCACTGTTCTCTCGTCACGTTGCTGCCAATTGTTATCACTTTTCTTACCACAGCTAAACTCAGTTGGTACGCCTCTTGTTCAGGTCAGGCAATTGAGCCACTGCTTGATGTCAAATCTCAATCTATTCAATGTTTATAAATACGATTGCTGATAATTTTGGAAAACAAAACGACAAAAAGCAATTATTTCCTTTATTCAGGAAAACTTAAATTAACCTGGCCTACGATAGATAACTTATTATATGATCATTCTACAAATTTTCATGGACAAGCATGAGAAACGGTAAAGGATAAATATACACAACCTCACTTTTACCTTGAAGGTTGAAAATTTCTTTAAAAGTTCGAAATCAAATGAAATAAAGTTCTTCTGATGTGATATGAGTTATTAGTGAGGTTATTCAGTTCGTGATGTGCACTAGGAAAGTTTATGCCTGACGCTGGAACTGTCGCTGTTCAATACACACCCAGAATTTGGATCCCCTTTCAATCCACTGCTCTCAGGGATTTCCAATACCAAAGAAGGAACCATACAAATCCAGAAATCAGCTTTGGAATATTTGTATATGGGGTACATACAAGGTAATGTTGTTTGCTGCTTATATTGATGAAATTACTGTATTTTTCTTTTTCTCCAAACAAAACGTGGCATTCTTTCTCAAATTATTTTCAATCTCTCCGTGGCTTTGTTTTCTCGTCTCCTGGATACGATCTCTCCTTTTTCCCTATGATTCGAATTTTTGAATTCGCGCACTTCAGTTGTCACATTTTCACTGTTTGGGGTTATTTGTCAAAACTTATAAATACAAATATTTTTCTTTTTTTATAAACTATGTACAATATTCAGTGATAATTGTCTCTGACACTTTTCCGTTCTTATTTTCTCACAATTTCAAATCTTACATCTGACCATACTGTTTCCTGATTGGCTATTGTCATCAAGAAGTTTGTTGTTCTCCCATTGGCTATTTTTAGTTAGATACAATTTCATATACTGTATGTTTGAAGCTTATAATTTTGTTGATCTCATTTTATTCAGAATGTTTTTGTCAATCTGGACTTTTTTGTTGTCTTTTGAACAATTATGGGTTATAATCATTATGACAGTGTATGACATTGATTGTATTATAGTATTTGGATATTTTAATCTATTAATATTGAACAGAGGCTTCATAAGGGAAAAAGAATTTCAAAAATATGTGAAAACAATATCTCTTGAACAAATAGCTATTGAGTAATTATTTTTTTTGTGGGTTTTTTATGAAATTGTTTCCTCTTTTCCTTTTAAAATATATTTCTGGATGTTTATCAATGGCAACGTTTCGTCCCTGGCCGGTGACTGCTTCAGGTTTTTTTTTTGTTTTTTTAATTTTCTGGAAAGTGAGTTATATCATTAGGATGTTTAATTATAATTATGTGAGTATTTTTGACAGGAAATTTCTTATAACTGGTACATACCATGGCAGTATTGAATGCGTACTAGGGGGGTTTTCTTTATATATTTTTTTGTTCATCATTTACACGGACATTTTGTTTATATTGAAGTATTATCTGCTATGATCTGTGTGCAGCGTTGTGGAAACGGTGTTGTCGAGCTGGTCATTTGTGAATTGATGTAGGTTATAGGAAATGAGCATGCGTGAGATAAATTTGTTGGTATTGGGTGCCTTCTTTGCATATCACTGGGATAGGTGTAAGGGGAGTTCATTTTATGAGTTGTGTAGATAGATTTGATTCGAATTGTTGATGTCTGTTCTATAGTTCAAGGCATTTGGGTATTTTTTATATGTATTATTTCTTTTATGTTTCATTTTCCTTTGTTTCTCTTGAAGGCTAGAATTTTTTTCTTTAAACTTTGGGTTGTGATCATCTCGAATAATAAATTAACTATTTATTGCCCAACAGAAACCATTTACGAGGCAATTAAATATTGTAAATAATATTTGTTTGAGGCTGTATTTGAATTTTTGACCGTTGAGTAGTTTGTCCAGTAGTTGTGAGGTCATGCTTATATATTCTTTGTAATAGTCATTGCATCGAAAGCTGTAGATGAGGTTCGAACTCAGTTTTAGGTATAAGACGTCATCCTGGGATTTCCATAATCAGAGGCAGGCGGACCTGATCCAAGAGAAACTGATCGAGGAAATAGACGGAACCTTCGGGGTGCCAAAATCCGATTCAGTATGGCTCCAGGAGAAGATAGAGGGTATGAGCCAACTGTGGGTTTGTGGAGTCAATAGATTACTCAGAAAGGCCCAGGGTCCTAGAATTCTTTCCGGGCCTGAAAGTGGAAAGCTGGCTACTCCTGAGCAGGAAATCGGAGAAGGGGGGAAATTGCCGGCTATTCTTCAGGGCTTTGGAACGGGACCAGTCTAAGGCCAACTATAAGCTGAACAGGGTGACGTACCGGGTGTTGAAGAGTCTTGATATTTCCAAAATTACCACTTATACTTTCAATATTTTCAACACTCCTAATATTTATATGTTTTTATTTCATAATTCCAATTTCACGTATTTGCAAAAAATTTTCAATAATGTTATGTCATTTCTTTGTACATCTCAATCTACATTCATCTGTTTACCTGTTGAAAAGGAAAATATTCTCAATTCAATATTGTATAAAAATATTTTTTTGTGATTTCAAAACTTGTTATTTTGCGGATATCTAACAGAAAATAACTACTTGCCCGACTAAAGCCACGCTGGGCATTGACCTACATCTGATAGATATTTTGAAATGATCCTAACGCATAGAAAAAACTTAAAAGGGAAATTTTCATATTTTCAAAGAAATCAATCTGTTTACCGGTTTGTACATGTATTTTCATATACTTTTTTTTTAATTCTTTTGGTGTTTCAACACTTCAAATATTTAAATGAGATCCATAAAAACTTCTCTATACCACGGATAAGCTGAAAATTTCAGTTCATGTGTTTTGTTTTGTTATTAATACTCATACTCCATTGGAATAGATGGTTAAATACCGAAATTATCTGAATAAACATTATTATCATAATTATTATAATAAAACCAAGTAAATACATTTCAATTGAAACATTTTTTTACTTCATCAATTTATTTCTGTGAAAAATATCTAGGAAAATGTCATTAACGAATTGCTCATAATTACATGTTTTAATCCTTTTCGTTCAATAAAATATAACTCATTGCATGAAATCACATCTCATCTGAGACGCCTGTGCTATAAACTTTCTCATGAGATCCGAATTGTCAGTCCCAGCTAAAATGGAAGTCCTACAATATATTATCTCAGACTAGACAAAATCTAATTTAATATGTTCGAGCAGTATTTCGCCGCTATACTGGTACTTTTCGTGATATATCTTCACCATTTCAGACTGAATACGGCGCCCTATAAATTATCGCATACATCGAGAACTAGTCATTCGTTCCAGTTCCGCAATTATTTCAAGAAATTGGTTATGGACAGAAATACGTTCTTCGAAGATTCCAGGATATATCAGCTGGAAATCGTTTGCAATTTACAACTTCAGTTTCGAAAATTCAGGAGATCAATCGTTACACAAAAGAGGGCGTCTTTCATTTCAAATAACGTCTGAATGTTTTTTGGGTCTACCAGAAAATTGTTTTCCATATTTTAGGTTGTTCCCCTGGAAGTAAAAAAAAAATATAATTATCTGTCCTAAGAAGGGCAAATTACTGAAGTTGACCCTATGCGTTACTCCGTTTTTGGTAGTTTCAAAATGTATTGAAAAATTTCAAATTTGTCAGTAACGTACCGTTTGAAAATAAATTGCCCAAAATATTTCACAACAAAATCAATATTGGAAATTCTAAATACAAAATAGATTTCCTTTGATGACGTTTCGAGAATCACCTCTGTCGCCTTTCTCAAATTCTGGTTTTTGTAAAGTTAGCACAATTTTGAATCTCTCTTGAAGTTTTCGGGTTATTCTGATATGCTCCGCAGAAGTTCACAGGATGTTCAATTTGAAGTGATCTATTTTATATCCCTTTTTTTCAGTATGGACATCTATGTTGGATCCATATAGGGCTTATCATTTCCGTGTAACATGTTACAATGAGCTTCCTTAAAATTTGTTTCGTGTCATGTTGTTCATGCATGATAATTTTCGTGTTGTCCCAGTCCGCCATATAGGGCCCTGTTTGGGTTAGTACACAGGGTGACTCAAAAGTACTTTGACAAATTTCAGGAGGTGATTCCTCACAATATTCTGATATGAATAGTCCAAATAAATTCATGGCAACGCTTCGTTTCCAAGATACAGGGTGTTGAAGTTTTATTTTCGTTTTTTTCAAACAACTTTCGAAATACTGACCCTAATCAAACCAAAATTGGTATTGGTAGGTTTTTTGTGAGGTAAAATTTGCACCCGATGTTATTATTGCTCTCACTTGTAGGGGGCGCTACCTACACGTCTTTTTCTTTTTTGAAGATTCGTACTTCTAGCACATTTTTCAGTGGAGAAATCAATTCTTCTGTCATATCTACGTAAAAAAGCTACCCTTGTTACGAGTCGCTATAAGCAACCGTTTTCTAGATATTATATATATATATATATATATATATATATATATATATATATATATATATATATATATATATATATATAGGGTGTGCAATAAAAACGACGATATTTTTTTTTTTTTCTCTCTGTCCAAAATATCTCAGAAGATGTCCCAACAAAGCTCCTGTTGAAGCGAGCTCAAAATTCCAATTCTAAGAGGTCCTCCATCGAACTTAAAGTTTTTCCGTTTGAATAACATAGGGAAACATGATTTTTTATTAGTTCTGTGTCCTGCAAACTGTGATGAATTATTTAAGAAAAACGAATGAGTGGACCTTGTTTGTTGTTAAATTTGTACAAAAATTCTTTTGAGTCGAATTTCTATCTTCAATATTTGATTTGTTATAAAGCTTTAAAATTAAAATTTCTGGTTTTTTGCATTTTTTAGCTAAACTGTAAGAGTTAAACTAAAATGTTAATTTTGATATTCTATAAAAAAGTTCCTGTCAATTTTTTTATATCATCAATAACAACAAAGTTACAGGCTCATGTATATTTATTTTTTAAAATTTTTGCTTTTACGAACTGAAATATCGATAATTGAACAAAAAATTTGGAGCAAATTTATTAACACATCAAACTTGCAACAAAATTAGGTGAGTAAGATGTTTCGTAGTATCAAACCATAAAATTTACAGACTGAGTAAATTTTTATGATTTTTCAACTACATTATAAAATATATTGATGAAGGATATTAAATTTGATTAAAATATAAAAACCTTAGTCAATTTACGGCAAAATTTACCTTTGTAAATTTTTTTATTTGAAAATGCAAAAAACCGGAAATTTAAATTTCAAAGCCATATAACAAATCAAGATATTGAAGATAGAAATTCGACTCAATAAATTTTTGTACCAAATTCAATAATTAACAAGGTCCATCCATTCGTTTTTTTAAATAATTTTCATCACAGTTTCAGACAAACTAAAATCATGTTTCCGTATTTAAACGGAAAAACTGAGAGTTGATGGAGGCCTCCTTAGAGGGCGCCACCTACTCCCTTTTGAAGACGAAGACTTTGTTAGGGAACATCTTCTAACAGTAAGCTACCTTTTGGACTAAGCAATAAAAAATATCTCGTTTTTTTTATATATTACTATATATATATATATATATATATATGATAGGAAATTCAATGTGAGAACTGATAATTTGCCACTGGTTTCCCTTCTAAAAATGAGTTGTTAAAATGTTAAGAATTCTATGGGAGAGAGTGGAATAATGTTTGTTTGAAGGTTGTAGACGATGTGTTAACTTGATTACTCTCGTTTCGGACGTCCATCGTCTTGATGGATTTGAAAGTTTTTCACGACTGCTTGTATCTGCAATCGTCTTCAGGTGAATGCTAACAAGTTTAGATGCTACTCACCAATTTATTTGTCTGCCGGTGCAATGATGCGTGTAATTCCGCCATGTGCAGTCGTGCGTATAATTTGGCGCGGTGTAGTGGTACGTGAAGTTTCGCGCCTCTGCAGCCCGCCAGAAAGAGCAATCAGTGGTTGCCATATGTTTCCAACGCTTGGTTGACTGAAGGCGTTATTGGCTCCGATGTAGGCGGCCTCTTTGAACTTCCGTTTGAACCAATGCTCCTCTCTATGTAGAACACTTGCGTCGTTCCATAGAATTCGATAATGCTCAGTCCAGGCATGGTCAGCAACTCCCGAATTTGACGTTTCTCCACGTTGAGTCCATTTCCTGTGCTCATCCAATCTAACCGATAGCGGCCTCTTTGTTTCTCCAATGTAGGAATCTCCGCATTCACATGGAACTTCATGAATGCAATACTTATTGATTTCATTTTTGTTGTCAGGTTTGGTCTTGGTGAGGAAACTTCGTAAATATATATATATATATATATATATATATATATAAATTTAAAATATATACATATTGTTATGTTGGGAAATGTTTATAAGAAATAAAACTCATAATTTATTAGATATTTATGTTATCGTGGTTCATGCTATGTTTGTTTTACAATTTTGCTATACTTTTTACTGTTCTAGAATCTTATACCATGTTCTAGTCAACGCATATGTCTCAAAACATCAATACTGAAGTATCTCTATCGTCATAAGTATGTTATCAAAAATACATTCATTTTGCACAAACAATAAAAATAATATGGAAGTTTAAATTCACGAAAAAACTTTGGATCTCAAGTAGATGAAATGGTATCAAGTTGGAACATCCTGTATGGCAAATCATATCAGGAGGAACCCAACAGCAGATTTCAAAAACTATGTGAGGAAAATAATAAAATATAAAAATTATGAAAACAGAAAAATGTCAAATATTAATTTTAATCAAATTTGTACATATGATATATTATCATAAGCATAAGTCACGGTCTCAACAGCCTAGAGCACTCTAAGACGCATCACACTCATTTCATTGAATCATAATTGGCAAGAATAGGAAGACTGAAAATAAGTTGCTTCGGTCTATTAAGAATTTCTGAGTGTTCAGGTCTCCAGCACCAAACAATATTCTTTTTCAATAACTCCCTCATTGGAGCCGTAATATCAGCGAAACATGGAATGAATGATCGAAGATAATTCAGAGCACCTATAATTTTCTGCAACTCGTTTGCATTACTTGGACTTTTCAAAGACTTGATAGCTTCCACACGAATAGCATTAACTGACATCTCATTTTTATTGAAGATGAAACCAAGATATTTCACTTTTTTTCAATAATATTGTACTTTGTTCGGATAAAACTTCAAATTCATCAATCTTGCTTGTTTTAGTACACTCTTCAAAGAAATATCATGCTCTGTTTCAGATTCTCCTGTTATAAGCAAATCATCAAAATAAACGTTGACATTTGGAATGGGACCAAAAACAGAAGAACTTATCTCATAAAACTCTTCTGGAGCATTGGAAACTCCGAATGGAAGTCTCAGAAATCTGTAATATCCAAAATGCGTTGAAAATGAGCAGTGCCTAGACGATTCATCATCCAACTCAAGATTATAAAATCTATCTTTTAGATCAAAAAAACTAAAATAAGATGTTCCACATAACATTGAACTTACTTCAGAAACTGTGAGCAATATAATTGGTTCTCGAATAATAGCCTTATTGAGGTCAATGGGATCAAGACAAAGTCTCAGAGTACCGTCTGTTTCCTCAACTATAACCAAGTTGCTGATCCATTTAACTTGTTCTCCATCGCCTTTTTTACAACCCTGTAGGATTAAAGCATATCCAACTTTCCTTTTAATCTATCTTTTATTGCAAAAGGAACACGTCTAAGAGGCCTCATAGTAGGTGATACATCTTTATCTATATTTATGTGGCAGACATAACCTTTCAATTAACCCAAGCCAGACAATAAATCCTCATTTTGACTAACTAAATCTTCTTTGGTGAGTATAGAATCAATCTTCTTATTAACCTGATTCAACAATTCTCTGATTTCACTACTACAAATGGTAACAACATTTTTTCTTTGCTGTATCTGGACCTACAAAGTGATGAAATTTTCCTCTCACCAAACACTTCCAATATTGTAGATGTTCTATTGAAATTCACACCACCTACATCCTATGAACCATGTATCTAACTTACATTTCATTCCTACATTGTTGATATCAATGATTTCGACCCCCTCTGTATCGCTTCTACATTTTTCCACCACATCAACAAACAGTATATTATTGTCTTGATTATATTTATTTCCTGTGTAATTGACACTCCCACTTTCAGAAACATTTGGACTTCTTACCGAGGGGCTCCCCAATATATTCTCAGAATCATTATTGCTACCGAAATGCAAACCACTAACAACTCTCATTTTCTCAAGAGGACACCCTGTAGAAAAGTGACTTTTTTCATAACAACGTTAATATGTTTCACCAAAGACTGGACAATTTCCATAATCATAGTTTTTTCCACACTTTCTACAGGAGAATCTGTTCGAATTTGGTGTGAAATTGAAATTTTCATTATCGAAACTATACATTTTCCAGCCAAAAGAACCCATCGCTATTATGGGACTCCATGTCCAACATTTTCAAAACTTTTTTAGCAATATTATTCTTACTTTTCACGGCATTCACTTCACTTTTACCATGACATTGAATAGATTGAACTTGTCCCCTACTCACATCTGCTGCCCATATGAACTCAACTACCTTTGCCAACGTAACATTACTTTTCTGAGAATCATTTCCTATAAGCAGCATCTTCCATGTTCAGAACAATATGGTCTCGGACAAAATAATCTTCCCACTCACACCCAGCAGCCAAAGTATTCAATTGCGTTGAATGATTTTCAACAGGTTTTCTTTGCTGCCTCCTGCACTTGAAAAATATATGCCTCTCAAACAAAACACTTGTCCGTACTTTACAATATGTTTCAAACTGTTGGACAACTTCGTCAAAATTTGTCCGGTTCTTTTCTTTATAATAAAATTCGAAAGTATAATATACCCCCAACGCTTCTTCTCCCACTAAATTCAATAGAATAGCCGTCTCAACTTCATTCCCTTTACTGTTCTTTTCAGTTGCGAGCAAGTAAAACTGAGTCTCTGATAGATCGTTTCTCAATTCTCTTTCAAATTTCAACTCAGAAGGAACTTTGAAAACTAATTGATGATGATTCATTTTAAACTTCTGACACCATGAAGAGTTTTTCAATAAATAATACAGAACTCAACCAGAATATGTTGTATTTTCTTGTCAAAATCCAAATATATAACAAAAGCCGATGTCATACTAAATCTTCATTTTCTGATGTTTTTTCCTAGAACTGCATTCAACTTATTGTAATTAGTTCACTTACTCATTTCAAATTCATTTTACTAATGAAATTTGTATGCAATTAAAAATTGATTTGAGTCTTTTTCAATATGCGTTCCGCATATATCATTTTCTAAGTACATTATATCACTTAGTAAGCTTACCTTGTGTTGTCTCAGAAAACTCACTATTTCTCTAAGTAAGGCATGAACAAAATCATGTTTTATTTTCTGACTTCCACGACTGAAGAATGGTAATTCAACTCGAAGGATAATTGTGTTATCCCTACATCTACATCAAGGTGGTGCAATTTTCTGTGTGTGCCAACTTTTGTGAAAATCTTCAAAATTCCTGAAATTTTTTGTTTAGGAAGGCCCATCTATACCTTTCCTTGTAAATGACTTCTGAATGGTTTTTGGGCAGGTATACAAATTTTATTTTTCATACTTTGGGTTAAATCTCCCCTGGAAGTTGAAAAAAATTTGATTATTTGTAAGAAGGGCAAATCACTAAATTTGCCCCGATAAGTAACTGCCTCTTTGGTTTTCTAAAAATGAACTGATACATCTCAAATTTGTCGGTGAGGTAACGTTTGAAGAGTATTTGGCTAAAATATTCCATAGTAAAATTAATATTGGAAAAGATACACATATTAACAGATACCTGAATTAAAATTTCATTTACAAAATGAGTATAAGAAATGGTGTCATCAAAACCTTTGACAGATCTGAATTGGTTTACTCATTTCCACAGAATATAACCACGATTCCTTTATTTGTAACAGAAAACACCAATTTTCATAACCCTAACTTGGAAACTGACGGTAGTCTATACCAACTCTCAAACCCCATTTGACCTCCTTGAGGGTTGAATTTTCAAATGCCATAAGTAACTTCAAAGATAAGAGATCCACTATGCAAATTTTCACTTATGATCTCCCTAGAGCATAAATTATTGTCAGAAATTTTTTGAGTACATGAATTTTTTTAAATTATATCGAGTCGCGAAGCGACGAGGGATAATTTTCTTTAAAAATTCATGTACGAGACAAATTTCTCACAATTAATTCAAGCACGTGGGGGAGTCGGTAAGAAAATTTTATGACGGAATTATATTTAAATAGAAAAGATTAAGTAAATATTTATTTTGACGTTATTCACAAATAAATAGAAGGCTGTGTGTAATGGGAGTTTTGGGGGAAATTTTTTTCTGATTTTCCCCGTTCCCTAGTGAAATAAAATATATAATATCAGATAAACTATATGTGAAATTAATTGATTTCATACAATTTTCTTAGTAGGTTTCAGGAAAATGTTAATATTGACTAAAAATTAAAGTGGATACGTTTTATTGCGGAGATATTTTTTTATTTTCCCCGTGCCCTAGTAAATAAATATATAATATCAGATGAATTTTTATATAAAATTGATTGTTTTCATACAATTTTCTTACTGGGTCTCAGGGAAATGTCATTATTGTTTGAAAATAAAAGTGGATGTTCGTATTGCGGGATATTTTATTTTTATTTTTCGCGTGCCCAAGTAAAATAAAATTTATAATATCAGATTTATCATTATATAAAAATAAAAATGTCAATATTGACTACAAACAAAGGTAATATACAGCAAAAAATATATAACTATACTATACTATACATATATACTTAAATATTTTTCATATTCTTTTAGGTTTAATTCTGAGGAAAATTAATATTAGCGGTAATAATTTGTTTTTTGAATAATTCAGGAAATCGGGATATTTCATTCTCCATTCTAAATAGAATGTTGTTGGCGTATGTTGCCGGTTAAGAATATATTTCGTAAAGTTAGCCATGGATTTGACATTCACTACTCCTGTCAATCAATATTTTATTTGTGGCATTATAAGTTCCTCATAACATTGTATACAATCATAAGTTAGTAAAAAAGTGATAATAAAATGAACTTTCAATCGTATGAATTGTGTTCCTTTTGCAAAAAATCACAGCACATTAGAATGGGGTCGGCTGTATGGGGTCGGCTTTAGAATAGCCCCATGGTAAATCCTGCCTGTCGTAAGAGGCGACTAAAAGGATAACCGTAGGTGGGAGATGGTCTCATCGCCCGGTGAAATACCACCATATCGACTTTGTGTGCTGTGAAATGGATCGTTCCATGTTTCAGTGTTCGGTCGATACTTTCCGGTCTCCCTCTTTCCTTTTCCCCAATTCCTCCTTTATTTTCAGGTGCATCCTTATAGTGATAATGATGAAGTCTCCTAAAGTAAAACACTCCGGAAGCAAAATACCTCTCCATTCGGATTTCCGGGCGAGAGGTACTCGAGGGGACTCAACATTAAAGATTAATTTTTGCAACATCCGTGGACTCAACAAGAACATCAATGACGTCTACCATCACCTACAGACGGAAAAACCGGATATTCTGGCTCTAACAGAAACACAAGTAAACTCGTCCACCAACAAGGTCCATATGCTTTGTCCTGGTTACGAACTCCATTCTCGATTCAGGTTCAAAGGTGGAGTCTGCCTTTACGCTAAGGCTAACCTTTCATGCCAGCGTGAAGAGAGTTTGGAACCGAAAGACTTTGATGTGATGTGGTTCAAGCTATCTGATACCAAACTGACTAAGTTCTTCTGCTGCCTTTACCTTTCACCTAATGAACCTTCATATAACGACCTCTTTGAGTTTTTATCACTCAAACTGGACTACATTCAGGAGAACCATCCAACAGCTGAAACCATAATCATGGGAGACTTTAATGTACATAACGCTGCCTGGCTCGAATTCTCTAACAAAACAGATGATGCGGGTCGTCAAGCCGAGGCCTCCGCCATCACTCATGGTCTAGAACAACTGGTCTAGCTACCAACCCGCATCCCTGATGTCAACAACCAGTCTGCCAATACACTAGATCTTTTCCTCACCACCAATCCTGACCCGTATAGAATAGAAGTTTGTGCCCCACTTGGAAACTCTGATCACACCCTCATCTCCACAACATGCTCTTTCCATTTACCATCGAGCTGCACAATACCACCCCGTCTCATGTGGCATTACAATTCGGCCGACTGGGAAGGTCTTCGTATGTTTTTCTCAGCGTTTCCATGGAAGAGAGTTTGTTTCTCTTCAGTAGATCCAACACGATGTGCTGGGACAATTTCTGAAATCATCATGTTGGGGATGCAAACCTACATACCGAATACCGAAAGAAGAACATCATCCGATAAGACCTGGTTTAACAGAAACTGCTCTAGAGCTGTGGCTTCCAAACAGGCAGCATACCATCGATGGCTGAAAAATCCGGGCCCTGAGACCAGAGCAGCATATGTCGAGGCTAGAGGCATATGCAAAGAGACAATAGAATGCTCAAAAGATGCCCACAATGCCAGAATAAGATCGAAACTTGCTGAATGTCCTAACGGATCCCGTTCATTTTGGTCTGTCGCCAAAGCTGTGGGAAGAAACTTCACTTCCAGCTCATTTCCTCCTATAACCAAAGAAGATGGAACACTAGCAACGACTGCCCAGGAAAAAGCCAATATCTTTGCGCACCTATTTGCTGGAAATTCCACTCTGGATTCATCGGGAAAACAACCCCCGAACATTACACCTATTGACAGTCACATGCCCGAGATCACCTTCCGCCAACGTACTATCAGATAGATTTGCTGGGTCTCAACACCAACAAAGCCTGTGGATCTGACGGAATCCGCCGATTGTTCTCAAGAAATGTGCCCCGAACTAACACCTGTTCTTTGCAAGTTGTTCAACCACTCTTACAATTTGGGGAATTTCCGTCCAATTGAAAATTGCAAGAGTACAGCCAGTCCCTAAAAAAGGCAAAAAGGCCCTACCTAGCAACTACAGACCTATCGCACTGCTATCTATTATTTCAAAGGTCATGGAAAAAGCCATCAACATCGAGCTCATGAAATATCTGGAAGACTCAGGAATTGTCAACGATAGGCAATATGGCTTCCGCCATCAGAGATCAACTGGTGACCTGCTCGCTTACGTCTCACATATATGGCAGCTATCTATTGAGAAGTATGGAGAAACTTTAGCTGTGTGTAGATATCTCCAAGGCGTTCGATCGAGTTTGGCACCAGGGACTCCTCGCCAAGCTTCCGTCTTATGGCTTGCCCCCTCAGCTGTGTTCTCTGCTTGCTAGATTTCTCTCAAACAGGTCTCTCCATGTAGTGGTCGATGGAGTTTCATCTGACACTCTACTCATAAATGCTGGTGTTCCGCAAGGATCTATTCTCGCACCAACACTATTTCTACTTCACATCAACGACCTGTTGAAAGCAACTTCATGTCCAGTACACAGCTTTGCCGATGATTGTACCCTCCATACCGCTTTCTCTTCCAGGGCCCCTATATCAGCCCGTGAAACCAGAAATGAACGAGGAAGGAATGTTAATAATATAAATATGGACTTAGCAACAATTCTCGAGTGGGGATCTAATAACTTGGTAGAATTCAATGCAAACAAAACACAAGCATGTCTTTTCTCTAGAAGAGTCGATCTCACTGTGCCTAACATAACTTTGTCAGGAGTAACCATACCACTGAAGTCATCCATATCGATGCTTGGTATTACTATCAGCAATAACCTTTCCTGGGAAAATTCCAAAAGTTCATCCCAAAAACTTGGTTTTTTGTTTCGTGCCAAGAGCTATTTCACCCCCACCCAGCTACTTATGATCTATAAGGCACAGATCCGACCTGTCCTGGAATACTGTTCCCATATTTGGAGCGCGGCACCTAAACATATCCTGAGGCTATTGGATTCTGTCCAAAAAAGGGCAATTCGTCTCGTCGGTGATGCCTTGCTCACAAACTCGCTCACTTGTCTGGAACACCGTAGAAAAGTTGGCGATTTGTCTCTATTTTATAGATATTTTCATGGGCGATGCTCTTCTGAAATATCAACAATCGTTCCTGCTTTGGCAGTCTCTTCGAGACTAACCCGTCAAGTTCAGTCATCACACCCCTTCGTGGTCACTTTGGAGACCTGCAGAACATCACTTTCCAAAGACTTGTTCATCCAACGAACAGCGAGGCTTTGGAACTCATTGCATAGGGAGGTGTTCCCCGAGGCATACAACCTCCAGAAATTTAAGAAGAACACCAACTCCTACCTTCTTTCCCTTGGTTCCCACGATGTTCTCTGAACATAACAGGATATCCCTTTTCGTGGGAACCAGAACATAAAAAGAAAAGAAAAATGTACCATAAAAATGTAAAATATCTAACATACCTAGTGGAAGAATCTGGATTAAATCCTGAGCAAGAAAACGTATTTTAAAGGAATTGGCAACATTCTGCGTGATATTGTGCCTTCTTTTGGACCCAAATCTAATACTCAAAGAAATAAACTGGTGTCTCAGTATTATTTTTATTTTATGAAACATAGGAATATTGTTAAAAAAAACACCGGTTCTGTGTTTTATTAACCACTTAGGAAAGAGGAGGTAGAAGTGGAATTTTTGAAGAATTCAAAATTAATTAATGATATTATAGAATGTACACTTCGATAAATTGTTGTAATATTTCCAACTTAAAAAGTAAGTAATAAAAAATATGTCAATATTATTTTTGTCTGATTATATGATAGCTGTCACGTGCCGTGAAATTTCCACTTATTAATTTTACGTCTACATGCTAATGTGAATGAAAAATTTTCAGAAAATTTGCTGGTTTCCTAGTAACAATGTCGAAATAAAGCATCTGATTGGTTGAAAATACTGGTATAGAATTTCACTCTCATGTCACTCCTTTAGGGCTTTCTTCGAAAACACTGAAATACTTATTTCTTTATAAGTAACAAAGATATCAAAGTAAACTTCATTACGATTTTCACAAAAAATTGGTTTACAAAACCCACACACGTGTTTCGCTATACTATAGCTTTTTCAAGTGGATATCCACATTCAACTGATACTGAAAATACTATAATTCGAGACGAGTCAATCTCCTTGGTGTCAAGATAAATATAGAAAGCCAAATATTGGTTATCGACAATATATGTACTTATGCATTCCCAAATCAATTGAGAAGATATATATTCTACCATTCATGTTTTGCGTTGATTTCTTGGACAAACTGCGAGACTCCACAAGAGATGGAGGAATAGCGTGCCATTGTCTGCCACTTGGTATCCGAATTAATAACGAAGAATCCTCCACTTCCATAATTGCAAATATTTCATAATAGTCAGCGAGCATTAAAAAAGTAATCACCGAGCTCCCTACAAATGAATTACTGTAGCATTGGCTAATTGATGGAAACTCTCCAGAAAATATCCAGCAACTTCCGTAGGAGATTTACGGAGAGATACTTCAAATTCAATAAATTAATTAATTGAGGAAGTTGGGAATCGAGTTCGGAACTCTCATCCATAAATTCTCCCCTGGAAACGATATAGAATTGGTGTCGAAGGAAAATGTGGAAAGTAACCAATTCGAGCGATATTTATTTGTATCCAAAATTCGGTGCAGTTTTCCTGCAGAGGAAGTGGAATGAGAATCAACTTCACCCAAATATATGGAAGTCGGTGGTGGACTGACAGATCACTGTATTTTGCGTATAGTCGAACCTGAAATTTGAAATAGAAGATTGATCTTTGAATCTCTTTTTCTATTCATTATATCTAAAAGTTTGGTTTTTCGATATTACAGTTTTAAAGGGTTATCAGAGGGTCGGAATCTCTTCCGTGGATGAAGTATACCACTGAGAGGTTGTAAAGGGGTTTCTCCCCCTATTATCAAACTTTGGCGCTTTCCACTATTCTCGGTTTTTCTTGGGCGCCACCTTTCGGTTTATAGTGGAAAAGACCACTTTTGCTCCGGGCAGTCTCAGTGAAGAAAGACACTCCAGGGGTCAATATAGTCGTGACACTGTAACAGGGCCAGCAAGACAGGCTTTAATTGCCTTTAACTGGGTTTCACACCTGGGTGTCGACTGCGCACTAGATGTTTAAATTCTACTCAAGATTGTAAATGAAAGAATACTAAAAACAGGATAAACAGGTATATTAAAAATAAAGAAATACAAGAAGGGCGGCTGATGGCGGCCTCAAGTTGTCACAACAAATAAACATATGGCAAGCACTATATACAGAGAAAGCGGGGAGGGCGTTTTCAAGCAAGCGGGGTAAACTTAGCAACCAAAAGCTTTCGCGGTGGGGTATCGTACGAACTCGTATGCAGAAATCACCAGCACAGCATTGAAATCAATATGTGCCTCTTACGATCATGCGCACATTGCATCTGTGGTACTTACAAACATTTCCTGATGTCTTTCACCTGATACAACATATCCACCAAACTCCGATCTCACTGCTTCGGCAAGGCCCGGGACGGTCGTGGACTGCTTCGGTCTTTGGCTCACACTCTGGATACTAGTCGGACGCGTGACTGCTTCTGCTGGGCTCGGCAAGCTACCAAATCTTAGAAATATGTCGAAACGGAACTACAGCCGGCTTCCCCCTCTTTTCCGAATACATCTCGACCGACTTATATGCGCGCGCCGTTTTGTGGTCGATTTCGATACAAAGTATACTTCCACAGAATAATTACCCAGCTTGTGAAATCCTTCGTGCTGTGACGTCAGCTCGGTGCGTGCGTCTCTGTCTCGACTCAACTGTACTTGGTGGCTTCTATCGGATGACTGAATGTGTTCCACTCACTGCTTGTGGAATTTTCCTAAGTGGGAATCCTCCTGACGTGACGTCAGCTCGGTAGCGTGTGCTCTCGGCTCGACTGGACTGCTGGCGGGGGCTTCTATCGGATGACTGAAATGTCTCGTCGGCGTTTAAACATAGCCCAATTTGTTTTATAAAAATGTTTTCTCGAGAGTGGATAGCCGGCGCAGGTTATACTCGTGCGTGCTATTTTAGCTACGCCTGGCGTTATTTTCCCAGAAGGCGTTTAGTCTGTTTATTAGGATATATGTAATCCACGGATTTATCACGAATGGATGCAGATCAAAGCTACAGTTTTCCAAGGAAGAACTCGATAACTCAGGCAAAAAAACAAACCGAATTGATAACAATCTGATTTTCGGAAAAACTACCCAAGGTGGATCTAAGCCATGTGCCTCATCTGAGTGGTTATTTATGAATAGAAATAACTATAATTTTTGTCCAGTTCGATTTTTTACGCATTGAAATCGAGAAGAGAACACATAGAAAGTGACCTTTTATTTTTAACTGTCAATCCATTTTGGGATGGGAGAAATCAATGGTTTGAAAACATACCTATGTGGCAAAACGAGATAGCAAAGTGAACTAAGAAACAGACGTGGAAAGAACAGAAATTACAATCACTCATTGAGGGCAACAGCGGTGTAAATTTGGCAAAGAGCGGAGTTGCTGAGCAAGAACTCATCAAAATAACAGGACATGCCACCTCCAAATCTATTGCGAACTATCTACAGATAGATGGAGAACACCATCAGATTATCGTTGAAAAAAAGCGTGGCAATGAAAATTTACAACCAAGCGCGCCAGGAGGAGGTTCAAGATCAACTTCAGTTACGGAGAAG
The DNA here is from genome assembly GCA_018342105.1 of Gonioctena quinquepunctata. Lineage (NCBI taxonomy): Eukaryota > Metazoa > Arthropoda > Insecta > Coleoptera > Chrysomelidae > Gonioctena > Gonioctena quinquepunctata. The sequence continues at coordinate 72,581 of JAFIRS010002236.1, read as the reverse complement.
ACAAATACAAATGTTTACAATATTACTTAAAATAATTGTAGTATCAACTATAACACTAAATAATATGAATTTTTTTGTATTGTTGAAATTTTCTACCGAATACCATTCGTTATTTGAAAATTAACCAAATAATTCTGAAAAAACGTGTTTTTTTGAAAGAACTGCACCTAATTATTTTTTTCGTTGTTCCAAAAAAAAATTATGCTACAGAACACGTTTTTTTCAGAACTATCGGTAATTTTTCAAGCACTTATAGTATTATCCCCGATAATTGACCCAGTATATGTTTGAGATTCTATAATTCATTTCACGATATGCCAAAAAGTGGAAAACGAATCAGTCCGAAAATCTCATATTCCGGAAAATTCCTCTATCGGAAAAATAATAATCCCTATGGAGGCAACTCAAATACAGATATTTCTCCTGAATGAAGAGTTGTGGTAACCTGTTAAAGAAAACTTCTGTCCGTTTCGCACAATTTAAGGCCTAGAAAAAACAACTAACCCGCTGTTTCGCTCCCGTGTCTCGCTTGATTTGAAAATGATGGATCTATTTTATTTCAACACACTGCTATGTTTCGATTGAATTCACCGAATAACTCACTCATATGTCGGTTGGCTCAATGTGGGTTCAATTTTTGAAGAATACCAGCGAATTATCGAATACTCCCTGAAATAGTTGGACTCGACTTAGCATCGAATCTCACTGGGACTTCCTTGATTACTCATTACTAATCTCGATAATCTGGGTGAATGTTCGATCGTTATTGCAGCGTATACCCCGAGGACATTTTTAATAACATATATTTACATACTTTTCTCAATCCTCTCCAAAAGGGGATCCGGTCATCCCTCTGCTGGATATATCAGTTTTTCCTTCCCCTGTATGTTTTCGGCGTTCACTTATCATCAGAAGTCGACCGTACCTCTGGAGAAGACTCCTTCAATCTCCAGTATTCCTCAAGAAACCGAACTGATTCTATAGATGGCTTTCATTGGGGAGATTGATTTTGTGGATGAAATAATTACGTAAAGAAAATAAATTGAGTGAAACTTTGTAAATCAAGACTAGATAAAGTAAAGAACACTAGGAAATCAATTGAGTGAACTTTGTGAACGAAAACTTAGTTGACTGAATAACCTTCTGCAACCAATAATTCATGATATCAAACCACACGAAACTCAGTAACTTTCGTCAGTTGGAAAATTCTAAACAGTTTCGGGTGAACGAAATTTGGTAATTATCTGGAAGGATTCCCCCGTGAAACCGACTAGTTTCAATGAACGGAATACTTACTCACACTCCTCTCTAGCCCAACCGAAAAGAAAAAGGAACTACGGACTTGAATAAAATTTCTGGTAAGTAAGTTCAACCCGGGCCACGATGAAATAACAGCTGACTATTTTTCTGCCAGAATCTCCTACGTAAAATTTATCTCACTAAGTTCTTTGAGAACCCCAACTTGAGTCAAATTTCGACGGATAAAAATAATTTCAACCCCCAATTTTACAACGTATTCGTACTTGAGTAATCACCTCCACAATGGAGTGGGATTTTGCAAAACCTTCAAGCCAATTTGTAATGACCCCTACGAGCAATTGCGATTCTAGTCGTGGGTGGAGCCATTAATGGATTTGGGCGGTACTACTTCGAACTATGGAATTATCTGTACTACTTCAGTGGTTTTCAACAATTATCTCTCTCCTTTAGACTGCTAAAAGTGACCATTCTGTACAGATAGAGTTTTCGTGTTTTCATTTGGAAGAGAATGGCCATAAAAACTCTCACCTTCGACTCGTTGCAGCCTAATAAACCGTTATTCTAACTACCAATAATTTTTCATGTGGGGGCCTATTAATTACGCCAACGGAAACAAACAGATTCTCCAGTTGCATAAAATTTGTTACAATTACCCGCTTCGGCTAGTGAACCTATATTATTAGCAGACGAAGGCAATACATGGGTTTTCTCCTGCAGATGTGTTTCCGCCAGGCCAATTGGACCCGCTTGAAATTTTTATTTATCCTTTGAGATGGTTGACAAACAACCGGCTCGCAAATGTAGAAATTTGTTTTCAAGAATTTCGTTTTCGACTTCTTGCACAGCTCACCTGCATTCCAGATGTCACTCACTCAAAACCAACTGTTCATGGCGTCGGATTTCTACACCTTAAAAAAAAAGTTTTAGGACCCGAGTGAGGAAATCTGCTATTGAAAATCGGTGATATATTCTTAGTGGATGTTTCCTCCGATTTTGTAACATTATTTATGGTTCATTGGTGGGGGAAGGGAGGTTTGGGATGATATATATTCGAACTGTTTGCTTCATACTTTCATGATTGACCTTAACCAAGATGAGTTCGTTTGATCTTTCGATTGTATTTCGGCTTATAGTCCCCTTATATCAATAATAGTCAGATGTTATTTGAAGATATTTTAAATTAAAATTTTGTCGTATTGTGCAATCTTATAATTCTTTGAATTTTGTGATGTGAACAATAACAACATGATTGGCCGTTTGACGCGCTGGTGCCAGTGAGTTGCCGGAAGTTCAATGGGTATTGGACCAATCAGAATATTAGTTTTCAGGCAGATGTTTCATTCACAATTTTCAATGTTGGGCAGAGTACTTGAAATTTTGTTGGTCTGCGTTTGATAATCATATCGAGTGGTTGTCAAATTACTCGTCCACAATGTACCCTGAAAGAAGCTCTACCGGTATATACTACGTTTGTATTATTCTTTCTGATGTGCTTCGATTGTTCGGGTATCTGTCTGAAGTGGCAAAAAAGTGGCAGATCAAGAAGATTAATTATCGCCTGTTTACGCGATGTGATTTCAGGATAAAAACGAAGATTGCCACAACGTTATGCGTTTAACGGAATTTTTCATCGTGGCCATTTGGATACATGGGAAACATCACAGAGTTCTTCGAATATATTCTGCGAATCTCCAGATCAGCGATTTTCTACTTGTTGAGAACCCACTACGCGGAGATGGCTGAAGAAAAAAAACTTCGATAATCTTTCTTCATCGCCCTCTATCAGGGATTCAGTCAATGAAAGGAGACCACGAATCTAGAGATTTGTGCTGGGGCAGATTAGTTACTACGCGTTCCTACTTTCCCACCAAATCCTGCATCTATTAGGGACATTTCGTGTGCTGTGTTTGGGATAACGAGTTGAAGTTAAATTTTAGGTTAGGTTAGGTTGTGAAATTGGTTACAAAATTGGTATTCTCTTCACATAGAAAACGTATCGATTTTGAAAACAACTCTAAAGGGTTAAATGGGGTTGAGCATTTTTCAGAAAGCGTAGTTTTAGTAAGTATGAAATTGGTGTTTTCGCACTCTGTTATGAGTAAGGGAATTGTCTTGAATCTTTTTTCAAGAACTGCGTCGCTTAAGAGGTGAAAAGGGGTTATTGAATTGGTAATAGTCGTCACAAATCACTACTATCGCAGTCAAATCAATTATGCCACCCAAACAAAATATCCAAATACAGAAAAACGCAGACGTGATGACGGAAAGCGGAAAAAGCCACAGGCATAAGCTAGATGGAACGACTCAAAAAAATATGAAAAAAATACAAATTCCACGACAACGAATGATTCACTCAGAGTTGATACAGTTGACACCTTGCACACCAATTTCTTCCAACTTGAAAAGATATGGAAAATTACCAGGAATTTTGTGGTCTACTCAGATGAAACTTTAATGAGAATATTGCGTTCGAAGAAAGTCAGAACCAGAAAGTTTCCTGAATTCAGCGAAAATGTTGCTCAAGAACTACGTTGTAGAATATACTCGGAATAATCCCATTTCTATCCAAGTTTCTTCGTGAAGTTTTCGACTAATCGCAAAAATAGGATGATCGCAACTCATCCCTAACTTTTTGATGAATTGAAAAAGGGAAAAATTTACATTCCAAATGTCCTACAATTGGTGGCAGCAACATAAGGACTGATATTCACAAACTTCAACGCCAAGAAAGTAGCAATAGATTCCATGAACCCATAAAACTCCCTGAATTCTCATTAGTGCAGCCTCTGTATGTAATTCGGGTAAGGTTTGCGAGTTATTCAATGAATATTGTGAGGGCATGGCCAAAAAATAAATTATAGGAGATGTCTCTGTACCGTAAATTCATTCAGCCATGTTATTGCGTTGGATTTTTTTTGTCAGCAATGCCATTTCGTCAGACTGATCAAAATCTAATATGAAATATTTGGACAAAATTTCAAAGCATACATGATAATAAAGGAGAGTGATTTTTGTTCATTCCACGTGCTACTGAAGCAAAGCGCCGTGTGGATACGCCAAAGAATAGAGGACAAGGGAAATCACTTGCCCTATTTCTGAATGAAATAGTAAGTTCGTCTTGGAATCCTTGGGATGCTTGGAAATGCAGTCATTCAAGGATTTATGCATGAAAGTCGATATCTGGTGAGATTCTGGTTCAGCCAATCGCGAGCCAGAATATGTCCTGTAATGAGTATTTTTGTATTTGCAAGATCAATAGAATAATTATGTTATTGGATAGAGTTTAAAATAATAACAGAATATATTATCAAAATTTAGGAATTTGGAATTGATGACTGATACTTGATGAAAATCGTTATTGAAGTAAACGAAAGACACTCACTGCACTAAATGATTTTCAAAAACTGGGTTCACAAACCACGACACGTGTTTCGCTATACAATAGCTTCATCAGGTGGAATAATACTAACCAAAATACGATGTATCTATAGCAGGTATATGAATCTAATTGAGGATATTGATGATGTTAAGGATTAGAACGGAGATAATATCTATTACCTGTTTAATCTTCAGTTAAACAAAGTCAACAACAGAGAAATATTTAGGTTAATCTGGTCATTAAGCCAAAATTGGGACTCTTGCATTTATTGATTTCCGGACTTTCTAGAAGGTCGAGTTTATAACCTTCCTTTTCTGTGTGTAATATTCCGAAAGAGGTCAGTATCAGAAGTTGGATTTGTTTTTCCATTGACGAAACAGTTCCTATGTTCTGATAATCGTTTTTTTAATGTTCTGCCTGTTTGGCCTATGTGAAAACTTGCATAAGAGCCCCAAGTTGATTGATATACTCCAGATTCATCAGATTTCTTAGTTTTATCTTTATCGTTCTCACTGAATTCACTTAAAATATTATCTGTTTTATATTTATTTATTTATTTCACATCCAGCAGGTTGAAACCATTTACAGAAAGTACATAAATCATACTAATGGTGAGTTAGTCAATGAGGTAAAGTCATATGTGAGTGCCTTATAAATTGATTGATGTTCAAGAAAAATATATCTACATTACATAAATCATTAGCTTGTTAATGGGAAAGTGAAAATGGTGAAAAGAATTTGATACATTTGAGTGAAAAGTCAAATTAGATCTAGACGATAAACGTGGTACATAGAAATTAATGATTGACAGTAGCGTATTGGAGTTGATTAGGTTATGAATGATTTTATAAATGAATGTGAGATCACTAATTTTTCTAATTTTGCAAAGTCACTCAAACTTGAACTCATTGAGAAGGAGGTCATTATTGTACTCCCCTGTTAACTTTTGAACGGTTCGACGTAGAACAATGAGAAAAAAAAAAGGTTGTATGTTATCAGCGATACTACTATTTGAAATGAAGAACATTGTGATTGCCCGATAGATGGCGCGGGGGGTGACATCAACTTTGTTACGTTTCATTTTCTCACTAGATTCACTATCGCTCTCATACCCTGAAGACACAAGGTATATAAGTAATATTTTATTCATGCATATTCACTTGCCACTTACAACTACGAAAAGGATATTCATTTCTTCGTCCCAGTAATCTTTCTCAGGTAGTGCAAAACAAATGATAACCACAATAGAGAAGGTGGTGAGATTCGATTCTATTCAAAGCAGTGCACAGTGTCATTACGTTTATTGTTGGAGATTGTCGATAGTGATGCCTTCCCTCTGCTATTTCTTCGACATGAGCTCATACATTTGCAGATACATGAATCATCCGGATACTAGCCAGACTATGGGGCATTTTATTCCATCGAACCAACTGTGATACGCCCTTCGACTTCAACTATTTCTTGGGATGTTTGTTTGGTTATGTCATTTTTCTGAGTTCTCTCTCTCTATATGTTTGTGGTCCTTGCTTCCTATTGGCGCATTCGACCAGCTCAATTCCTCTGGAGGTTCAACCTTGTCTGGCTCTAGTGTCCATGTTGTCCTCCTTGTGTATTATATTCAATTTACTTCTTAACGTACTTTATTTTTTTTCAAATGGTATTGCGATTCTTCTCGGTGCTTGAATTTGTTAGTTAGGTCTTAAACATCACATACAAAGGTATTATGGGTTTTTATGTTTCTAGGCAGGATTTTCATTTTAGGATATGATTCTTGGATTTATTTTTTTTCATTTTTGGACTGAGTATCTACTTTTGTGTTTAATTTTTTATTTTTAATTTTATCATCACCATTAGTTGGTTAAACAAGGGACAGTTTGTCACTTCATATACAATACCAAACTTAAATTGTTATGTCATTGTATATGATAAATTTTAGAATGATGTTAATTAGTTCTGGTTTTATATTTCTTAAAACTGTAGTTATCTGTAGGGGAGTAGGTATACCTTTATTTATAAATTTTTGATATATGTCTTCATTAGGGGATGAGTTGATTGGACATTCAAAGAAAATGTGATTTAAAGTTTCTTTTTTTCCGCACTCACAATTTGGATTATCTTCTATCCCTATTTTATGTAAATGTTCCCCAGTTCTGCAATGTCCCGTTTTCATCCTAATTATTGTTGTGATATGTCTTCTACTCATATATGGGTATTTAAAATACCACACTACTTTTGGATATGTATTATGTATTTGGGAATATGATTTTCCCTTAATTCTTATTTGGTTTTCCCATAGCTTATAATATTTTTCTCTTAATTTGTTTTTCAAATGAGGAATGAAGTTATGCTTGTCTAATTCAATATTCAGTGGAACATTAAGATTCGTCCCTATTTTAGCTAGGGTGTCTGCCTATTCATTGCCATCAATATTATCATGTCCTGGAATCCAGGCTATTTTAAACTCTGTTTCATTACATTCTGCATGATATGGTATTTGTTTAATTGTTAATGCAATGTAATCACACTTTGCTGTAATCGTATTTTTATTAACTTTTTCGATGGCGCTTTTGGAATCAGTTATTATGATATTTTTTTTTTATTTATTTCCAGTGCTATCGTCATTCTTTTGTGAATGGCAATCATTTCTGCGTCACATATGTTAGTGAAATCATTTAGCCTTGCAGAAAATTCATAATCTAATTGGGGAATTGCTACTCCAATCCCTACTTTGTTATTTCTTATGGACGCATCCGTATATATTAAGTTGGAAGTATTTTCTGAAGGTTTTTTAAATTCAAGAAAACTTCCTCTATTATTTGTTTCATTTTTTTTTAGTTTTGTATCTAGTATTTTCACTTGGTGAGTATAAATTTCATAATCAAAACTATTACAGGGCAAGGATTCATTCTTATATATACATTTTTCATATATGTTGGTATTTTCCAAAGCCGATATTAAATACGGTTTACTTTTATTTTACCAATATTCTAATTCATTATCATATATTATTCTTAAGGTTTTTATTATGTACATAATCGGTTGTTCAAAGTCCAATTTTTTTATTATGAAATTTCCTGCTAAAATTTGTCTTCTAACATCAAGTGTTGTTTCCTCTGTTTCAGCTAAAATTGAGTTAATAGGTGTAGATTTCATGGTCCCTGTAATTATTATTAATGCCTGGTTGTGCACCTTCTCTAATTTTTCTAGGTTTTTCTTTGACGTTGGTTTTAATAATGTTGCCGCATATTCTAGATATGATTTGACTAACCCGTTGTATGCCAACATTGTTTTTGGGTCTGCACCCCAATACACTCTACAGAAACTTTTGATATTTATTCCTTTGTTAGCTTTACTAATGCAATTGTCTATGTGTTCATTCCACTTTGGGTTATGAGTGATGTTTACTCCCTACTATTTGACTTGATTTTTTATTTTAATGAGGGTGTCTTCAATTTTTATTTCTGGTAAAGTACCTTGATTCACATTAGTGCGGAACCATATGGCTTCTGTTTTATGTTTAGATAATTCCAGTTCCTGTTCATTCATCCATTTTGATATGTGTTTTAGCGTTTCATTTATATTGTTTTCTATTTCCTTTAAAGATTCTCCTTTCGAGATAACCACTGAATCATCTGCATATGCTAATAATTTGGAATGAATCGGAATTACACTGAATGGAGAACTCAGATATATGTTAAATAGAACAGGACTCAATGGAGATCCCTGAGGTAATCTTTTAGAACTTATTTTCGGATCATGAATATTTCCGTTTTTATCTACAATATAATTGATTCTGTTATCCAATATTCTATATATTAAGTTAGCTTCTGTAATCCCTATATCCTGTAATTGTCTGTATAATTTTTTTATGTTCACATTATCATAAGCTCCTCTAATATCTGGAAACACCACTAATGCTGTTTGTTTTAACCCAAAGGTCATTTGTATATATGTTATTAAAAATCCCAGATTATCCATTGTTCCTTGTCCCCTTCTAAATCCGGTTTGGTATTCTGATGGATATTTATTATGTTCAATATACCATTCCACTCTGTATTTCAACATTTTTTCTGAAATTCTAATTCCACATGCTGATAGGACTATTGGTCTGTAATTATCCGGATCGTTTGAGTTTTTATTGTCTTTAAGTATTTTCAATATTAAGTATTCCCTCCATGTACCGGGTATGATTCCCCCTCTTGAAATATTATTATATATTTGTAGTAATATTAATTTCCCTTCTTCTGGTGAGTTTATATACATACAATAAGGTATCTCATCTTTTCCCGGGGCAGATTTTTTTTTTATATTATCCATACTCCTCATGACTAACTCTTTCCATGTAAAGGTTGTTATGTTCTCTTCTATATTATTAATTGTAGAATCCGGGTCTATGTTACATATTGCCATATTGTCTAATAATCTTTCCGCGGTCTTTTCATCCGGTAATTTATTCTTCATTTGTGAATCTTGTTGGATGTTTGAGAATGCTCTAAGCATTCTCCATACATATGTGATATTGGCTTCTCTATTAAGAGTTGAACAAAAATTTTGAAATCCCATTTTTTTTTTCTTTTTTAAAAATCTTCTAGTTCTAGAGCTATCATTCTTTCTGCTCCAATATAGTTTTCTAATGAAGGTTTTACTCTAAATGTGTTTATAATTTTTTTCCTTTCTAATATCTTTTGGGGTTTTGGGTATTTTTTTAACCTTTCCTGATATATTTTTGTTATAGGTATAGTTATTCTAGCAGCTTCTTCCATGATTTCACTTAATTCCTCATAATTATTTGTATTTTGTAAATTATTTTCTTTGATCTGTGTGAATTTATACCAATTCGCTTTTCTATATATTCTATTAAGTTTTCCAAAGTCGATATTCCCATCCTCTATTTTTTGTTTGTGTATATTGCACCAAGTGGGGTAATGGTCGCTATTTGCACAGTCGTCCATCACTTCCCATGTACACTTTGTTCCTGAGGTACTCTAACTACAGTTAAGTCTATAGGGCTTGGGTTTTGATTAGGATTAGAAAATCTAGTTGGGGTTCCATCATTTAAAATTATTAAATTCTCCGAGTCTATTATTTCCTTGAAAATTTTCCCATTTTGATTACACTTGTTACTTCCCCACAGTGTTTGGTGGGCATTGAAGTCTCCCATTATTATATCATGCCCCTGTAATTGATGTTAGCATTGTACAACTATGTTAGCTGGAATTTTATTATTTGGTGGATCATAAATGTTGACAATATTCAACTCTTTTGTTTTGATGACAATGAACTGGCACACTTCTTCATTAAATTTCTCGTTTGTCATAACTACTGTGTATTTCATTGTGTTTCTGATGAGGGTTGCTACTCCTCCATACCGATCATTCCTATCCTGTCTAATTATATAAAAAAAAATCGAAAAAAAAAGTTCTTTTTTTAACCAAGTTTCAATTATTATTACTATGTCTGGGTTTTTTTCGCCCATTAATCTCATTACTTCTAATCTTTTTTCTTGTAAATTTCTAATATTCCACTGAATTATAATTAGTTCTGTACTCCCCATTAATATTCCTCGTCATATCTATCCAAATCGTTGAAAACACTTGAATATTTATATTTATTCAATAATTCAACGATCTTGGGTTTAACATTGTCTGATAGCTCAGTAAATTTATCGTAAAAGGTACTAATAATATTGATTTCATCCACTTCATTTGAGGTCCTTACCTCAGTTCCTATTCTGTTTACATATTCTTTATTATTATTTATATTATCACCTACTTGTCTTGTATCTTTTTCTTTAAATCCACTTGCTACATTATGATTTCGATTGGAATTCATTACTACTCCCGGTTCCGGATGTATTATTCTTCCGTCCGGATACAATAATATATTATCTATAATATTCCTATCATACCCAATTTGTGTAGGAGTTGCTTTATTAAAATTTTTTGTTCTAGTTGTTCGTGCATAAGTTCTTTTTTGCTTATTTGCGTGGTAGATTTCTCTTCTTTGACTAATTCTTATATTTTCTCTATTTATCTCTTCAATATTTCCCAAAGTTGGAAAACCCCTATTATTTTGTGTTGTAAGGTTATATACTTTTGGAAATGACTGTGCCGCCTCTACAGAGGACAAATTGTCCATACTCATTTTATCTCTGATTAATTTTTGTCTTTCATACTCTTTGTAACTTTTATTGTTAGATTTATGATCCATTTTGCAATGATAACATTTTATTACTTGACATGCATCGTACATTTCTTCTTTCTCGTGTATTTCTGAGCAACTAAAACATTTTTTCCTCCCCCTACATTGTTTTTTGTATGTCCTTATAAAAGGCATGAGTAACATTGTGTTACCGGCGGAACATATGGAATAACATTATATTTCATATAACAAATGTCTTTGGATCTAGGTAGGATTACTCCCTCAAAAGTAACTATTAAGGTAGTTGTAGGTTTATATTGTACTTCCTTTCCTTCTGTTTTTACTTTTTTATTCATTCTTCTTACATTTATAACTCTAAAGTTGCATTTTATCGTTTTTAAAATTTCTTCTTCTGTAAAATAGGTATTTATCCCCCTGACTATTCCCTTTGAAGATATATTAAACCTTTACCCTTCATCTCTTATTTTATCATTGATTATTGAATCATTTGCACTTTTCCTATTATTAAATTCTATTCCTACCTTATGAATCCCTCTATTCTTAATTACTTTAATGTCATTCAATTTCAGTTCACATATTTCTTTTGCTATTTTTAAGTGATTAAACCTACCTACATTATTACCTGAGTTTTCATTTGCCTCAACTACGACTACAAACGGTCCCATTGCGGTTTCATTGTAAAAACAAATTTCTTGTTTTTCTATATTTTTCTGTTTTTGTTTATCAACTTTTGACCTTGAATCTTTCTCATCATGCTTTTGTGTTAAACTTGTAGCAATATTTCCAGAATTTATAAGTGAAACTTCCATATCTGTACTATCTCTACTATCATTGTCATCATTATCTAATCTCTCATTTAACCAACCTGTATTTAATTTCTTAGGGGGAGATTCTTCTCCCCCAGAGTCATCCCCCATTTTAAAGTCCTCGATTTACTTGAGGTAACAATAAAAAGGAAATATGAAATTAAGGATTCTATTGAAATTAGTAAGGTTCACACACCTGGATTTCTCCGATTCTTCTCCCAGATTTTGCTTTCTAGCTTGCACACTGTTTTCTAGTTGTGATCACTTCGAGAGCTCGCACAGGAATCCTTTTTTTTTCTGAGTTCCTTCATCGAACGTTTCCAGATTTGTCACAGCTACCGGCACAGTGTTGCCAACGGTAGTTCGGATAACTGTCCCTGAATGCCATTTTGTTCCTGTTGGATAATAATGATTGTGTGTCGTAGGTTAATCTGATGAACTCCAAGGTGTACGGTTGTAGTCGAGAACGCACCAGTGCCAACCTTGATTTTGTAGTGAACCTGCCAATAAATCTGATTGGTTGAGAGTATCGTCGTAGTCAGAAGAGCCAATCAAAAGGGTTCTCTTTCTTTCACATAGTTTTGGGAGTCAAGAGTGTTGAGTGATGGTTTCTAGAGAGTGGCTCACGAACTTTTATGATTTTTAACGTCATCCTTGAATGGAAAGTGTTTTTGGGCCCACAAATAATTAGTTGCCGATATTGTTGGTGAACCTTCCGGGATTGAACCTCCTAGAGGGATTCTTGAATCATTCCACTCCACTCCGTACGCTTCCATTTGAAAAGCTGTGAAAACTCGCACTCTGTGTGCCAAGGTAGGTTCAACGAATACTGTAAGTTCCTTTCGTTTTGATTGCAGTCACCAAACTCGCTCTCTAAAGTTTTGGCGACTCAAATAAATTCAAATCTGAATCTTTACATGTCATCAGAGGCCATAATCGAGTACGCTCATCCACGGTCTAAACAAGGTTATATTATTGGATTTTGGACCTAAGGAACCCCAAAGGACTTGGGTATGTACATTTCATTCATTTGGTAGCGAAATCTCGAGATTTGTCATTTACTAGGAGTTTGGATGTAATTTCAAGAAATTGTTATTTCTATTCATATATGTATAGGAGAAAATATGGTTTTATATATAGTTTTCTCAGAGAATAGTCATTGGTCAGTTTCAAGTTTCATAGCTGGGTGAACTTTAAACTGGTGCAAATGGTACTTAATGTTATTGTACGGGGTAGAGTAAATTGTTCACTTGAGATTTTATATTCATGTTGTTCCAATGAGGGAATTTTTTTTAAGGTAATTTTAGGGATTTTTTTAATATACGGTTATTTAATACTTTGTAATTTTATATGTTATTTTGATTTTTTATGGGGGGGGGGGGTGTCATTCGTGAAAATAATTATCACGGATATTATGGTTATCACTTGGGGTGAATTGTAAGGAAAAGACGTTTATTTGTATATAGGGTGAAGCAAAACTCATTCTGAATCTGTTGATTTCATTTAATTTGATACTTCAAGATATTTGAGAGTACTATTCATTTCCTGTTAATGAGTTGTTGTTTGGGATTATCAAGTATAAGGGGCGGTGAAAGATACTGAACAGTGTTTGATTTCCATGATTTCATTCAATTATCACATTTACTTTTGCTATTTGCCGAATTTGGATGAATATAAATTGGAAAATATTACTTTGCTAAAATATTTCCTGAGGAGGAGTTTTGCATACATTTTGTCCCTTCCTCAGTGTTTTTTCTACGGGCTGAGTTATTCGCTGGCGATATTGGAGCCTAGAAGTTGAATAACTCTAGATTGACAGGGTCATTCCGACATACATGGTATCCACGCTCCTATATGGGGTGGTCTGCGCAGCCACGCTTCAATACAGGGTGGTCTGCGTATCCCCTTCTATACATGTACGAGAACTCCCAAAAAATGGCCGCCATGCTATTCCAGAGCAAACAAAAACTGATTTATTTTTGTCGATGGTTGAACTCTCATAGAGCTTTTAGTGTTGTTGCAACCGAAAATAACGTCAGTCAAACAACTGTTCGTGAATATTTAAAGAAAGAAAAGTGGCACCCCCATAAAATTCAATCGGTACAGGAACTGAACAATGAAGATCCAGATCGCAGAATGGAGTTCTGCGAAACAATGTTGGATAGATTCGACACTAATCCTGATTTCTTAAATCAACCATTTTTTCTATTAGGCTACTTTCCAGTTAAATGGCACGGTCAATGAACAAAACTGCGGGTACTGGTCAGATGAAAATCCTCATTGGATGGTGGAGGTGGAGGATGTGTGTGCAGGAATTATTAATAATACCATTATTGGACCTTATTTTTGGAATGGAACCATGGCAGGGGAAGAATACTGGGCATTCTTGGAATCAGAGTCAATTCCAGAAATAGCCAGTCTCTTTCTTGATGATATCAATCCTCATGTCGTGAATAGATCAATCTGGATTCAGCAAGATGATTATCTTCGAGGCGTTCGTGAGTTTCTCTTCATTACATTTCCAAATCGTTGGATTGGAAGGAGAGGAGCTATTGAATGGCCAGCAAGATCTCCGGATTTGAGACCTCTTGATTATATTTTGTGGGGTTATTTGAAGAGCACAGTGTATGTGAATAGGCCACAGACTATTCAAGGACTGAAAGACAGAATTACAGGGGAGATAGCAATAATTTCTCCGGAAACGATTAGAAAATTATTGGATGAATTTTCATTCAGAATGGATTTCTGTTTCCAAAGGCGAAAAGGTCATATTGAACATCTCCCTTGATTTTTTTCTTTAGGTATTGTTTTCTGTTCATACTGCAATATCAATTACAAAATAAAAATGTTTTTTCCTGATTTCTTAAAATTAATGGCCAATATTGGCAATTTACAGTCTGTATGCTACATCGGCAATGAAAAACTGTAACAGAAAATTGTAAGATATGCGGGTTTTCCCATTCAAAAATAAACATATTTTTCGTATATCTCAGAAACTGTACATTTGGCAACGTCGAAAATATGAAATTTGAAGTTTAGCCGGCCTATTCGCCTACGTTCATTCGATTCCTTGCTTTCCCTCAATAAACCATTTCTAGGAAGCTGCTCAACCAATTATTTAGGTGAAATCCCAGCTAAACTACAACGACTCAATCCTTCCAATAAAACAAGACATTCGTACTGTTTGGGTTCCTTCATAAGGCGCATTTTTGTCACGATTCCATTACTCGTGGTCCCATTTCTCCTTCCATTTCCGATTCACCAGAGAACGAAAACAATTCCGCACCACTTTCCCCATCACATCAGTACTGAGTAATTTTTTTTCGATGTATATTATTATTCTTATTTTCCGACCCCTGTTCTCTCCACCGATTTCGTCCTGTAAGCATTTCTCAAATGCCTGACGATTGACAGGGTTGTGCGGGAATATATCGAAAATAGGAAACGCATTTTTCCATTTCATTTTCTCTTTGTATCAGTTTGATCCTCAAAAATCATATTTTGTGAGAATGATTTCTCAAGTCTCAAAATTTTGTCAATTCAAACTCGCTCGGACCTTCACTTGAACAACTTCTCCCAAACACTAGCGCCAATTCTGATTGTATCAGGAATATTTTTATTTCTTGCAACCCGAACCTAAATTTAATCTACCTTTCAATTTGTTTCAGTAACAATTGAGAATACTATGCAAATGAAAATAATAGTACAACATATAAAGGGGAACAGATGGAATTGAAGTTCACAGTTTGATGCAACTAGCGACAAGAGTTTGAACTGTGTGAAGTAACGATGAATACGTACGTTTTTGATTGTGATGAAGAAATCGGCGTTTCAAATTTCGAATTATGGAAAACTCTAAATGATTTTTCAATTTCCAAGTTCGTTGCTGAGCTTTCTAGGTGATAATCTTGTGAGCTAATACACATTTTTATAGAACGGGTCCATGCGTGTGTTCTATATCATATGGCGGCTCAAGAACAAGATTTCGAGGTTATAACTTTGAAGTAGCAGGTTATAACACCGCGACGTGTTGGCCACTTCCGAAGAAATAAAACGTATGGTAATTTTTAGGTTGACACTTCGAAGTGGGCCTGTGACGTGGGCGCCACTTTCTAGTGGTGGAAAAATTAATGAGTTAGTTCCACTGGCCACTTTATGATGGGAGGAACTTGAGAGTGGTATATTTTCAGTTTCTGCCACTTTAATATTATATTCTCCGAAAGCCGCCATTTTGACAAGAATATGCTGGGTCGCCATCATCAGAGAAATGAAAGAAACATTCAATGAAGATTTATTTGTCGTCAGTACTGCATCAAACGTAGTAATTTCTTACGTAAATAACCAAAATTCATAAAAAAAAATTTTGTCAGGGATTCAATTACATAATTTCAGAGGCGAGTTGTTTCCAAAATTACGTTTTCCTCAAATAAAGAGTATTCAGATGGCGCGTGCTCACAATCGGGCTACAATACCTATATTTCACAGTAAACTTTTAATCGTTTTAATTTCATGCCGTTTTAATTTGATGCCAATCAGAAGTATCCGAATTCAATATATTTACTCACGCGTTTGTATGTTATATATTCTCATACTCATTGTCGATCGAATGTTGGAAATGAATCAGGCAAGATGGATGGGGAATATTTATGATAAGAATATGTTGTAGGACACAGATAGAGATGATTTGAATTAAATTTCTGTACATAGATATGAGACACAATTTCGGATTGACAGACATATGAAAATAAAATGGTCGACTCCCGGTTTCGCCAGAATAGCCACCAAATTCAATTTTTCAAATGGAACATCCTGTGTGTTTGATGTTCTTCAGATTCTATGGATCAAATAACATACGACAGTGTTGCCAAATTTTCATTTTACAATTGAAAAAAAATGATTTCCCAATTTTTTTTTCAGTCCAGGAGGCCTTGATTAGGTTAAAATCTAAACTGATTCACATCAGTAACTCATAGTAATAGTCATTTCATAGATAAGATCAATAACAAATCCTGCAGGCATTTTTAATGGAAAAATCCTTTTTTTTTCAAATGCTACCCACCGATGGCCATCTTGTCATTCGATAGAGAAATCAATTACCAATTCAACGATATACATTATGTACCACTTTTTTTTTGTTCAAAACCTCAAATGATCAATTATTGAATTTGTACAATATTTAATACGATGCCTTCAAATTCCAATGAGTTATCCGTTTGGTTTGATGAAGAAGGTAGCCGTGGAATCATGGAAAACAGAGGGTGAAAATACCAATTCCACTTGTATCTCGTTTCGTTTGTAAAACTTTTTTTGAAATGGAAAATAATAATCGTCATTCTCGAAACGAGCAAATCGATATTATATTGATATACGGAGAATGTCAGAAGAACGCTGTTAATGCTAGTATGCCATACGCTTTTCGTTAAGACGGCACCCATCGAGGACCTAATTGAAAATAAGGCTAAGAAAAGAACCAGCTGATCAAAACCATCGTCAGTAAAAAGCGGAAACTAATGTTTAGAATATTTCATTTTTCTACATCTCCTCAGTGCAAGAATTGGAAATTAAACGTGGGATCAGCAGGGAAAGTGCCCAAAAATTATTGAAAAAACATAAATATCGCTCCTATAAATACAGTTTGCATCAGCATCCATATGAAAATGACTCAGAACGGAGACTTACTCATTCTAGTTGGCTTCTGCGCCATCATGATTTGAATAATAGTTTGGTCTCGAAGATACTGTTTGCACATGAGTCTGGGTTTACGAGTAATGGTATTTTCAATAGAAATAATACAAGGTATTGGGCTCAAAAAAATCCTAGGTTTCTGAGAGAAGGTAAATTTCAGGAAAGATTATTCAACGTCTGTCCAATTTTTTTCGACGGGCCTTTGATAGGCCAAAGATATCTACAATCCTTAGAGAACGATATTCAGAATAATATCAACGATTTACCTGAGAACATTAGGGAACATATTTTTTTCAGCAGGATGGCGCAGGACCACATAATACTTATATTGTTCGGCAATATCTCAGTGATACCTATGGGCAGAGATAGATTGAAACAATTGGACCAATCAGATGAGCCAGATCGCCCGATTGAACTCCCATTGATTTTTATTTATAGGGTCACATAAAATCCAAAGTATACTCGAGGAGACCAACTTTGGAAGACTTGAGAGATAGAGTTGAGCGCGCATTTCAGGAAATTCCTGCTCATAAACTGATAAATGTGATGAGGTGTACAATAGATGGAAATAGTCTATGTGTTAGGGTGAACGGGTAACACTTCGAACATATCATTGGTCATTGATCGATAAAATGACTTTCCGATGGTTGAACTGGTGAAACTCTTCTATTGATAAAAACTTTTTAACACAAAATCAAACCGACAAAATATGGAACTGAAAAGTAAGAAATAAAATAAACCTTCTTAGTCTCAATAACTGAGCTCCTTAACTAATGTGAGTAACTAATTTTGAGTCGGCGCCAAACAAACAAGCAAATGAATTAGGTAAGGCGTTAAATGATGGCATCGAGTTGCGCGGTGACATTCTGATAATTTTTTTGAAGTAATTTAATGATCTTCGTTGATTGTTCGTTTGGCGCCGACTCAAAATTAGTTACTTACGTATTTCGTCGGTTTAATTTTTTGTTGAAAAGTTTTCATTTTTAAATTTTTGTGGCTGAAATCTACTCATCACTACCTAATTGTTTTTTGACTACTTCCAAAATACTTACTTACCCACCTCACTTCAACTTTTACCAGTTAAATAATATATGATTATCTATTTTTACTATTTGTTTCAATATAAATTATTTTTGTTGTTCTGGTTGGTTCATTCCACTACTTTGTATATCATTCTATCCTCTCTTAGAAAATAATGATTGTGACGGATGTGGAATAATGACAGTAGCGATCTGTCATTGTCAACTACATATGTGTGTGCCAATGTTCAAAAGTGAAAAATCAATTATCCCCTATTTTTCTACCCGTGAGGGTGGATAATTTCATTCGAAATCCAAATATGAGGTATACCCTATCTATTAAAAGAAGAATCATCCAAATCGAAGAACCCAGTACAATGTTATGCCTGATAGAATCGGTTAACGGACCAGAATTCAGAGGGTGAGTGATCAATATCCATCATTTTGCTACCCTTAGGGGTGGATTTCATCTTTCAAATTCAAATGGGATCAACTTAGAAGTACATTCTATCCCACTGAAAAAAAAATTATCGGAATTGGACGTCTCAGTAAAAAGTGATGCGTGACCATACATGAAAAAAAAAAAAAAATATACGCATCGACTAGAGAACCTCCTCCTTTTTGGTTTCGTCGGTTGAAAACAGAATAATGGTATTATGGGTAATAATTTGTACGTTGAATGTTTCACTGTTTCAGTCGTTAGATTTATTCAAACAGTTTGATTATATTAAAGTTATCTTTTCTGTAATGGGTTTATGATCATCACATATTGTCAAGTCGAATATTTTTGGTAATTCATTGTTACCATTCTTGAATTAAGTTTGAAAGAATCAATAGATGTCATGGCTCTCAACGTTTTGAACAAAAAGAAAGTGGTACATAATGTATATCGTAGAATTGATAATTGAATTCTCTATCGAATGGCAAGATGGCCCTCGGTAGGTACCATTTGAAAAAAACGATTTTTTCGTTAAAAATGCGTAAAAAAAATCACAATGCCTGCTGTAGGATTTGTTTTCGATCTTATCGATGAAATTACTATCACTATGAGTTTCTGATGTGAATTAGTATAGATTTTAACCAGATCAAGGCCTCCTTAGCTGAAAAAAAATTGTGAAATAATTTTTTTTCAATTGTAGAATGAAAATTTGGCAACACTGTCATATGTAATTTGAGCAGTAGAATCCGAAAAACATCGAACATACAGGGTGTTCCGTTTGAAAAATCAAATCGGCCATTTTGTTTTTATATGTCTGTCAATCCGAAATTGTGTCTCATATTTATGTACGAAGTTTCATTCAAATCAGTTAATAAGTGAGGAAGATATAGGTATGGCCCTAGTCCCATTGTCCCCCAGTATATCAATTACACAAGCGCAGTCAGTTGTTAAATGTGTCTTGTTTCGGCCACTACATATCCACGTTTTTGCAGGGTGACCACAACGTAGTTACAATGTGACCATCTGAGATCCATGAACGTTGTTCGGAACGTAGCAGCCACCAAAAAAGTGTTTCCCATTTTGGTAGCCGCCAGTGATAGAACCGTGTATATTACGTGGCAGTGGTTTTGGTCATACACCTCAAAAGTTTCCCGAATTGTGGCCGCTACGTATCGTTTACTAAAAATACTACTTGTGCTATAGGGTGTTCCACAAGGACCAATTCTGGGCCCTATTCTATTCCTCATATATTCAAATAACCTAGACACTCTTCCGATTCAAGGAACTTCTACGTTCTTTGCGACTGACACAACTCTCCTCTGCATGGAGAAAATACTGAACATATTAAAAACTGTTACTAGAGATTCAGAAGCTATGAAACAATGATGTGACTCAAATTACTTATGCTTCAATATCAAAATAAATAATAGTTTAAAAAAACTAAAAAACACGCTTTTATAGAAAACCAGAATAAAAAATAGAAAATAAGAAAAACATTTATTTTATTTCAAAAAAATCGTGGGGTGCATGGTATCGCCTTGGCCAACAATTACCTGTGATCTGAGACATACCTTACTTTACTGCCCTAGGTGTGTAATGTACTATATAATTATTTATACCATGCACCCCACGCTTTTTTAAAATTTTTTTTTTCTTATTTTCTATTTTTTTAGTCTGGTTTTCTATAAAAGCATGTTTTTCAGTTTTTTTTTCGAACTATCATTCATTTTTTACTTTTTAGTGTGGTTTATTTATGAAAGCGTGTTTTTTAGTTTTTTTTAAACTATTATTTTTATTATTTTTTTGCAAATTAAAGAATGGAATGATCTTATCAAATCAGGTAATCCTAATCTCCGTCCCAAAAAAACCCCACATACCAATCTTGAATAGAATCAGACCATAATACAAAACTTGGCCGTCATTTTAAAGCCGTCATCTTGAATTTCCCAATTTTCACAGAAGAATCATAATATTCGACCCCGAAAACCCCCACATACCAATTTTGAATAGAATCAGACTATAATCACAAAACTCGGCCGCCATTTTGAAACCGCCATTTGTAATTCCCCAATTTTTACAAAATAATCACAATATTCGACCCCAAAACCCCCACATACCAATTTTGAATAGAATCAGACTATAATCACAAAACTCGGCCGCCATTTTGAAACCGCCATTTGTAATTCCCCAATTTCTACAAGAGAATCATAATATTCGACCCCAAAAACCCCTATATATCAATTTTGAATAGAATCAGACCAAAATCACGAAACTCGTCCACCATTTTGGAGCCGCCATCTTGAATTTTCCAATTTTGACAAAAGAGTCATAATCTTTACCAAAGAAAACTCTCATAGACCGATTTTGATGCGAATCGAACCTCAATCACCAAACTCGTACGCCATATTGGAGCCGCCATTTTGTTTTTTTTCCATACAAAAATTACTTGATGCATTGTCACCGGAATTATGTACACCTGCCAGATTTCAGATCATTCGGACGTCTGAAAGGGAGTCAAAATCGCGCCCAAAGTCGGTTACAAACAAACAAACAAACATACAAGTGAAGCTAATATAAAGCGTGTAATAACAAACTCACTCTCCTCCTGTTCGGATATTGATGATTTATGCTTGAATGCAAACATTATAGAAAACAAAAACCAATCCAAATTCCTAGGAATCTTCATTGATAATAAATTAATATTTAGAAAAAATCGAATTTAAACGGTTTTTCTTCACATAAAGGATTCAATATAAAATTGAACCAGAGAAAGGTAGATCTCAGGTGAAAAACCGTTCAAATTCGATTTTTTCTATTCATTTCACTTCACATGGAACTTATCTCTCAAATTAATATTTGATTAGCACATTTCAGCATCAACAAAAAAAGTGGGCATCAGTATGTAGCACTCCAAATCGTATCTAACAAACTCAGTTCATCCGCAACAAAATTGTAAATCATTCTCTCATTGAGGCCCGATTTCACCAACCTCTTTAAACGAGTTTTGTTCAAATTAAACTTAGATTAAGCTCTCTACACGTCATATTGGATTTCACCAGGATTTATAAACCGCGTTAAGTTCTAAACGGCGTTTCCACTTGAAACGGGCTGAATCTGGCCAGTTACGAAGTTAAACGACGTTTAGTTCATTGGTTTCGTGCACGTTTGACAAATGGTTGACATATGAGGTAAAACAACCTTACTTTTCCGATTCGTTTATGTTGGAGAATTGAACATTTTTACCTATTTCAAAAAGAAATCAGTAGTTGGATTACATGTGTTATTGTTTGATTCGTAGATGATCATGCCTTCATATTGTTCTGTTGTGAAATGCAATAAAAATGCATCAAAAGACGGCCGAATACGATTTTGCAGGTAAATTGTACATGTTTGTATTTTTGACCCTGTTATCAGAATTCCATCTGCTGTTGTAAGAAATAGAAAACATTGTGGAATCTCCCAGAGAAGGCAAGCAGCCTAAATACATGCCATCAAACGAAAAGACTAGTCTGATAAGTTAACGAAATATGGTAGAGTTTGTTCTAGACATTTTCACTCTGGTAAAGGAAATATGTTGTACCAATTTATTCAATGAGCTGGGTGCCGAATGGAGTCCAAAGAAGGAATTTATTTGATGAATTATATTCTCACATTCCAACTTGGAATTCATTGTAGAAATATTGTCACTTTTATCAAGTTTCTTCAAAAACTAAACTTTGAACACCGAATACCCACAAAAATATCACAGAACATGAGCCAAACACGAACGTTATCAGTTTTCAATTTTAAGGTTATTTGTCACTTGGCTTTGGCTCCTCTACAAAACAACGAAATCTATGCAAAAATGACAGAAACGTACATATTTTACTATGTTGCCAGCTTTCGACTGTCCTCAAACTAAGTTTCAATAAACTTGGTTTAGCTTTCGTCTGTTTGTGTCGGTGAAACTGGATCGAGGTTTATCAAGATTAAAATCTGAGCTTAGTGAGAACGGAGTTCAGTAAAACGCCGTTTATTTGTCTTGTGGTGAAATCGGGCCTGAGTCTTCCGTGAGATATGGTTCTGCCTTCTGGGGATTCTACGATCAACAAGTATTTCACTCAGTTTTTGTTCTGCAAAAGCGGGATTCTCAGATCCCAAGTAGCAGTCACTATCCGGGAAAACTTTGAAGTGACCACAACCACTGCCATGTTACGGTACACGGTTTTATCCCGTGGCGGCTAGCAAAATGGGGAACACTCTTATTGGTGGCCGCTACATTTCGACTACGTTCCTGGATCTCGTTTAACCATATTCCAATCACATTGTGCTCACCTGGTCCTGGTCACGTGGATATGTAGGGCCGACACGTTAAAATCAACTGAATGAGCTTGTATAATTGATATGTAGCTCGATCTCTGTCCTGCAACATATTTTTATAATACATGTTCATCATTCTTCCATTTTACCTGATTCATTTCTAACACGCGACTATAAGTCTGTAATCAAGAAATCATACAAATAATGAAAAACTTGAAGACTACAAATTCAGTAGGAGTTGACTGCATTTCAACAAAATTAGTGGAAAGCATAGCATTCCAAATTGCTGAACCGCTCACAATTATAATAAATTTATCTATCGAGTTGGGCGTATTTCCTGAAGAAATCAAATTCGGCATGGTAACGACAATTTATAAAAAGGACGATCCTCTGTCAATGGACAACTAAGGTAGTGTCGGTGAATAAGGCCCGGCAGTTAATAAGGCCCACCGGCATTTCTTCTTGAAGTCTGGTACTTTTTTCAAATCTGGCAACATGGCTCGTTGCATCTTCCGAGCGGGAAAGCTATATGATAGTATCGTTGAGATCAGCCCGCCGTTAACTTCACGAGGTGAAAGTGCAGTTTTACGCTGAGCATACTATAAGTTCGCAATACGGTAGGACATCTTTTTTCATTCAAACCATTTTACTTGAAAAAATGAAAAGGTTGCCATCATTTGCTACAATACTGGTAGTATATTTTGCACTAAGAGAAAAATTAAGAGCTTTGTTTACTTTCCTGAAAAATGCATGTTCAAGAAAAACGTGCCCGCCCGATAATAAGACCCAACGAATGATTGCGTTATAAGGCCCACGAGTCTTGCGTCGGACTGACGGCAGAAGACGTTGAAGATTTTCTCTGCAGCGAATGTGATTAACGTTTTTGTTTGTTAAAAAACAATTTTATTTTTTTGTTAGAATTTCTTAATACTTTTGTTACTTCATTACAATGTTGAAATTTTTTGTAACTTCACTACAGTTTTGTGAAAAAAAAAATCTTTTTGTTTTATATAATAATTCTAATAATAATATATAATAATTATTTCACCTTTCTCGGTTTTCATTATTAGGAAATATTATTTATCCAATAAATATACAAAATTCTACATAACTTGCTATGGGCTTTATTACCCTACCATGAGGGTAATAAGGCCCGACTGCAATTTTTTTATTTTTGGCTCATTTTGGTTACTCAAGTTTTGAAGGAGGCCAATATCGATGAATACATGATAGCAGACATGACAAACAATAAACTCATCATGTTCCGAAATTTTTTGTATAAGAATAACGCGAAAAAAAATTTACGAACATTAGGTGGGCCTTATTCACCAACACTACCTCAGAGGCAAATAAGAGTACCCAGCATTATAAGTAAAATAATAGAAAATATAAATACAATAGACTAATATCTTACCTTGACAAACATAAAATCATCAAGGACTCACAAAATGGGTTCTATCCCGAGAGATCTGCGGAAACTGCACATTTGTTGAGTATATCTATAGATTTCCTGATGGGAGAAAACTTGTAGGTGCCCTATTTTTCGATCTCACGAAAGCTTCCGATTGCCTAGACCTAGATCATACTGAAACCAAACTGTACTCGTTAGGAATTCGTGGAAATATACTGAAGTGGTTCATGTCATTTCTGAGACACAGAAAAATTATTGTGAAACTTAATGGGACACGATCCAAATTGCATAACATCAATCTAGGGGTACCATAAGGATCTATACTAGGTCCGATGGTTTTCCTTATGTTCATCAATGATCTGCGGATTACATGAAAGTTGATTGTCTGGTATTATTTATTTTTTTTTTCTCAGACAGTAAGGTATATTTCTTTCTCTCCCTCTCTCTCTATTTATATATATATATATATATATTTATATATATATATATATGTATATAAATATATATATATATATATATATATTATATTTATTGTTATGATGTGTTGTTTATATGATTTCAAATTTATATATATGTTTTGTTAATTTATTTCATAGATTATATTTCTGAATCCCTATCATAACAAATGAAAAATACCGGCTATGTTATGTTACCTATTTCTTTTTCAGAACCCTTTCACCTTATCCCAGCTCAGTCAAGTACGCCTATGAACATGAATCACCCCTTCTCAGTAGCCGGTTCCTGTAATCGGTGTTGCCCACTATGGCACTGACGATTTGATAAGAAAAGCTGTTCAGTGGAGAAACGTGAGGTCAGAAATTGGAAAATAAACACAGGTTTGCAGAGGATAATCAAAATTGTTGATTTTTATTCAAATCAAAACTTATAAATACCCTACTCTGCGATAGCTACCTTATACTAGCAAAACAATGATATAAAATAGTGCAGTTTGGATGTTTGTGACAATGGAAAATTGATGAAGGAAGTTTGAATTTATTATCCGTCTTTTAGCATGGAATTTCATGGAAGTTCAACCCAAAACAAAGTAACCAGTGGTTTAGGCACGTAAAAGTTATTGGTTTAATGTGAAAGTTGCACTTTGATGAGTTCGGATATTAGTAAACCTTGTTGCTGCCTTTCTATCGAAGTTTCTAGTCCGGTGGACGTATTTCTGGGATCTCAATGACAACTCACCTTCACTCCCTCCAAGATTCATTCTCTGAATCAGGTAAGTGGGATTTTTACTGACTATTTACTTCTTCAGTTCTGCTTTTCAAGAATTTTCTCGTTCGGGAATTTTTATAACGGGTTTTCTTATATTATCTATAATGCTTCTCTTAAAATTTTCTACGTGGCTTCACCTTTTGATTTTTTTTTCAATCTCCTCGAGAGCTTGTTATCCTCATCCATAGCAACACTCACAAATTTTAATTTTTTCACAGATTTCCGAATTTGTATCACTTCCCATCGAATTATTTGCTGTTCTGATCAATATTAATGATTTTATGAATGATATCTAATCCTAACTCTTACATACTATTTACAAATTCTTATAAAATTATATTTTTTCAATTTCTGCCATTACATTTAATTGTATATCATCATTTTTCCCACACAAACTCTTTTGAATCCTATTGGTGGGTTTTCTGTTGATGTGAATTGCCATACAGGATGTTCGAAACTTATTTATACGTTGATCTTACTTCAGTTCAATGTTTGCTATAAATTTCAATTTTGATATGGTTTAATCGTGGATTTTTGTTAGATGTATTGTTGGATATATATTTTTGATACGAGAACTACTTCAGGAATGCCCTCTTTATACATATGTATCGACTGGAGCATAGTATAAGGTTCTCTAGTGGTGGAAAAGGTAGAGAAAATTGTAAAATATCATAGCATTAACGATGATAATAAAAGTAACTAATAATAATAATGATAATTATAAGTTTAATTATTCAACAACATTTCATAACAAAACAATATATATATATATATATATATATATATATATATATATATATATATATATATATATATATATATATATATATGAGAAATTGAAGTGATTCTCTTGCTTAATTTGAAATAGATGGAATATCAAATTGGGAAGGATAATCAATCGTCGTTAAAATTTCCATCGAAAATTAAAAGTTTTTTTCTTTTCATCAGAGTTTCCTTGTCAACTTCTATAGCATTTGCTCATATTAAATTTATGATCCATATGAAATTGAGACCCTCATGAATTAAAATCGTCCACTCGTAAAATCTCGTAATAAATAATAAACATTCATTAATTACTCCCGAAAACATCTCCCGTGAAATTAATTAGAATACAAGAGTTGGGAAAGTAGCCACATTTCCAAAATGAAAGTAAAATTTCATCAGAATACGTTCCGGAACAATATATCCTGAGGCAAAACTCCGTTTTTAATTTTAATTTTTTGGCCCGGTTATATTTCGTATTCCTGGAATATATTTCATGGTGAATTACCTGTTCAAAAAATATTCCTTGTTGGGATGATTTTTTGAAGGAAGCGAATTTACCCGAAATTGAGTGTAAAACGGCAGAAATGATAAATTCGGAAAAAGTGTATATATCAGTATTAGAATAATATTCAATAACCCGTTACAACATTTTCTGATCGGAGATGGAGTCATCCGCATTGAAAATTCATAATTTTTATTGTTGTTGTAAATTAACTGTCATGTAATCAATATAGATATTTATTCATTGAACTGGAGACAGATGCATCAACAATAAACAATGATGAATATATATCGGATGCATCGATAAGTGCTCAACAAACTTGTTTCGGAATAGACGTTGAAAAGAATCAAATTAGAATATAAGACATTCACCTAATAATAATATATGAGCAAACGAGTTAAATTTCACAGTGAAACCAGATATATGAGAACAGTTAATTCAAATCCAAATCAAAGAGTATATATACACACAGGGAAACATACATATATAGAGCTAGACTAAACAAGACATATCGGAACGTTACCAAAATTTCGGAATATAGGGTTTCAAAAATAAAAATTACATTACTATGTCGGCAACTTTTCCCCTAGGTTGGCTGTGAATGAAGATCTTCAACTATTTCTTATAAAGAATCAAGTTATCCATTTTTTGTTTATGGAGAGGTATAGAGTTATACATTTTCGGAGCCATTTTTGCATTTGTGGGATTTTGTGATGGTGTATTTTCCGAGTTTGGGGATTATGATTGGGTAGGTTTGAATTAATATGTTTTTCTCGGTGGTATTTTATATTTATAGTCTCTGGACATAATCAGCTTGAGGAACCTTTTTTGCAGTATTTCCAGAGGATGGTTATGTGCTTCCAAAGCCCCTCCCCATCCGACTATACAATATTGCTAGTGGCTCTCAACTAATGCATGGTACAGTACTTTGAGCTGATGGAAAGGTTATATGTCTCTCAGATATTTGAACTTGTAGAGAATCATACGTTACTTATTACAGACATAGTTGATATGGGAATCCCATTTGAGACACGTGTCTATTACTACTCCCAGATATAAAAAAAAAATCAGGCAGGATTATATACTGTCGACCCATTGTGGTAACCGTGAGGCTATCGAATGATGGCGTGTTGGACCGATTACAGCTGAAAGGTAGGTAGTAGGTTTCAAACAATTATTCCTGATGCCAATATCTTCCAATGTAGGTGAGAGGACACTATGGCTCACAGTGTCGAACGCTTTAGACAATTAATAAGTACACATAGACTTGGCATGTTCCCATCCAGAGCAGAAGAAATTTTCGTAGTTAGTGCCAACAACGAGTTTTGGGTGGAGACATAATCTCTAAAACCATACTGCACACTCGATATTAGATTATATTTGGATATATAAGGAGCTAACCGTTTTTTTTTTTTTTTCTTGAAAATTTTTGATAGATGCGTTATTAGAGATATCGGTCTATAATTAGTGATCGCTGTCTCATCTCCTTTTTTGTAAACTGGTACTACTATTGATTCCTTAAGCGCTCTGGACTAGATACCTTGTTCCACGCACAAACTCATAATGTATGTGAGAGGTTCTAGAATTTATGTAGAAATTATTTTAATAGTTTCTGCTTTGATACACCTTCAGATTTTTTTGTTTTCAGTTCACTGATGACGCTCTCAACTTCTTTATGATCGGTTGATAATAAAACAAACGTGTTCATAGAAACTATGCGGTTTGTAACTAGGGTCGGTTTTCACGTTATTTGCCATTTTCTTATCTATTTGGGTGGAAAAAGTGTTGAATTAATTGGCTATTTGCTTTTCATCATCTTTCAATTCCCCCGATTATTCTTTCATTTTTTTTTATGTTGCGCTTACTTTTTTGCGCTTACTTTTTTGGTTTTACTTATTTCTCCAACTATTTTCCATAAAATTGGTGCATCGTTTGAATTTGAGTTTATTTGTTTTTGGTAATAGTCGAATTTGTGTTTTTTTTGTTAAATTTGTGTGTTTATTTTTTTAATTTGTATATTCTGTTATCAATTCCAAGTTATGGAAATCATTTTGGAGACTTTTGAACAGTTTATTTTTCGTATCTATTGATTCAATAAGAGCATTTGTTATCCATGGTGCAATCTTTGTGTTTCTTCTTTTGCTCCTCCTTATGGTTGTGCAATCGTCCATGGCTCGAGTGAGGATATCAATGAATCCATTTGTTGCGTAGCGTATTCTGGAGTTTATCGTGATCAATATATTTTTTGAATTTATCTGTATTAGTTGCAACATGTTCATCATGGTTAAGTATGATCTGAAGTGCAATCGTATAATGATCTGGGATACTACTCTGAATTATTAAGGGAATGATTTGCCCAAATATGTCTGTGTTTTCATGAAGATATGATCAATGCAGAAACCACTATTATTCTGGACTCTTGTTTCACTATTTATTACTGATATGTATCTGACTTCGTTTGATGTATTTAGATACTCATTGCAATGTTCATCGCTTTTTTAAATATCGATATTAATATCTCCAATGAATATAGAGTATGCGGCAATATTTTTATCATGGTTTTGTAAGTATTCCTGCAAACTTTTATTGGATTCTCCTGCATCTGTAGAGAGTGATCTGTGAGCAGCGGTTATCACTATGTTTCTGTTGTTTCTATAGATGATTTCAACTTTTATGGCTTCAGTATTGTTAATTCATCATCAACGATGTGTGGGTGCTTTCCTATTCGAGACGGAAGAAAATGTTTCGAATAAAAGTTGTAGAGACCAATAAAAGCTATGTTCCAAAAATAACCACTAACATACAGGGTGTCCGATGACTGTGTGATTCATCAAAGTTATGTTTTTTTTGAATAAAACACCCCATATATCTTCACTCGATTGAATTTCTTTGGAAGAGTGTTTCTCAAAAATATAGGGTCCTATGGGCTTATACCAGGTCGTTCAGACGCTATGGTGAAATGTATGTCACATAAAAACTTTTTAACAAAAAATTAAACCGACGGGAAATCAACTGAAAAGCAAAAAATCAAATAAACCTTTTCAGTCTCAATGATAATTGAGCTCCTAAACTAATGCGAGTAACTAATTTTGGGTCGGCGCCAAACAAACAATTATCGAAGATACTTATATTAATTTGAAGAAGTAATCAGAACGCCGATGTGCATCTCGCTGCCATCATTTTGCGCTTTACCTAATTCAGTTGCTAGTTTGTTTGGCGCTGACTCAAAATTATTTACTTACCTTAGTTTAGGAGCTCAATTATCATTAAGACCAAGGTTCATTTTATTTTTTGCTTTTCAGTGCAATTTTTCGTCGTTTTGATTTTTAGTTAAAAAGTTTTAATTTTGCAATTTTTTGTGGAAGAAATCTACTTATTACTACCTTATTAATTTTTGATTACTTCCAAAATACTAACCCACCTCACTCCAACTATCAACAGTTATATAATATGATGATCTACTATGATTATTCATTGTTATACAATAAAAATTATTTTTGATAGTTCTAGTTAGTTTATTCCAGCACTTTGTCATCACAGCAATAACAATTTTTTCATTCAATGCGGGACAAAGATAAATGCGGGACAAAGAAAAAATCGAAATAAATTTCATCTAATGGAATTTTATAAATGATATTCCAGAATTCCTTCTGAATTTTTTTTGTACAATTAGTCTATCATTGTTATGATTTTGCTTCAAGATTTTAATGAGTTTTCTTTATAAACTTCTGTATAAATGGAAGTATTTATGGAAATGTATGTGATTAGTGAACTTCCTGATCATGTGCACCGAACGAAGGTGTTCAGAGGAAGTCACTGGCAGAAAAAATGGACTCCCAGTCAGTATCAGAGCATAGTTGATGGAACTTGTCATAACTGGCCTTGTTAAAGATCCCACTACGTTTTGATTGGGGATTGCTTGGATTGGGATAGATCCAAAATTTACCCAATACAGCCTCGTGATCATTCGAACAAATGTAAACAGTCAATCAAGTTTTTCAGTCTTATTGTAATAATGTTATTATCACTGAAATTAATATTTAAATCTCCCGTTAGAATAATTTTTGCGCGATTAGGCAGATTGCATAAAATTATTTCAAGCTTTTTGAAAAATTCTGTCACACAAGTGATAGATACATAAAATGTATAACTTGAGTTTCCTAGAAAATATCATCGATAATTCAAACACTTCTCAGAAATATGAATATCAAATTTATCAATTCTTAGAAATGTGATATTTTCAAGAAAGCTTGATTTTGCAACTATGAGAGTATAGTTTTCCCAATATAATTGCAGAAGCATGAAAAAGTCTTGCGGCGACATCCTGTGAGCAGCAGTGGCGGAGATAACTAATTTTAATTAGATATTTTGAGATTTTAAAAATACTTCATAAATAATGAAAAATGAAAAAAAATTGCAGACAAGCTTTCATTTATACAAATACATTGAGAAAAAAAAATAATTTCTTTCATTGTTTGATGTAGATTATTATTATATCCTAAAACGTATTTCGATCGGCACACACCAAGACCATAGACGCTACTGGTTTTCAATCTTTCAGAGCTATTAAAACACAAATATAACGCGTGATTCATTACCTCCCATCGTAGATACACACCTGCCAGCATCGATGTCTGACTCGATTGGCCCAGACGAATCGGGTGTACAACAGACAGCCGCCACTCGAGTCCACGTTGACTATCGGCTCTTTTGATCTATCGTTTGCCGACGGAACATGTTTACGATTAGTACAGATTATTTTTCGTTCCGTTTCTTCGCATATACGCTCGTGTTAGCGAAGTGAGTTTTCATTTGCTCCCTATAGAAACAGCTTCTGCAATCGATATTGGATGGACTATACCACCATGTATTGGATTGGATCTACCTTAAATAGAGACAGTTTCATAATTGGGTATATAGATTCAATAATTTGTTAGCGTTGAGCCAGTGTTCAGTGAGAATAACATTGTCGCGAGAATCTACTTGTTCCAAGAATAAAAACAACTCATCTGCTTTGTTCAGAGATTGAATGTTCAATAGCAGTACTGATAGATTATTGTCATTTAGGTTTGGCTTGTTCGATTGTGGACTGGGGATTAAAATCTTTCGACATGGTATTTTTTGTTATATGCGAGTGGGTGACCTATGGAGTGGATGAGTTCCCCTCAAATTCGTTTTTTTTTATGATAGTATTTCAAACTTCTTGTCAGTTATGGACAGAGTATTTAGTGATTTCAGATCAGCTTGGTATTTACCACTGAATACGCTATCTTTTAATTGATTCAAATCACTTCGATACAACACATTTCCACTTTATAGTATCCTGATTGAAGTTATCACAATCCTATCCAGCATTGTAAGCTCCTGGACTTCTAATGCAAACTGTTCTCTTTCTAGATCTTTTGATTGAATTTCTTCCTAAAGAATATTAGTTCTCTCTCCTAATCTGATTATCTCTTTGTCGAATTATGCTATAACACTCTTTTGTTCATTGAGTTTATCTTCAAACTTGATTTCGGCTTCGACCACCTCGTCAAAAATTTTGTGATCTCCTATTTTCTCTTGCGGAAAAAGATGCCTTCTCTTCAATTTCTCTGCATAGACGTGATATTTCTGATACTAGCTCTTTCACTTTATCTTCCACTTCTTTTTTGAGTTTCTCTTATAATATTTGATCTTAAGAATTGTTTGATCCATCCGCCAGTTGTTTTAGAATATTGTTATTTCTGGAAATTTCATCCTCAAATTCGAATTTTTTTATGTTAGTTTTTTAAACTTCTTGGAACCGACCTGTTTGTCAATTATGGAAAGAGTATTTAGTGATTTCAGATCAGCTTGGATTTCACCACTGAATACGCTATCTCTAAATTGATTCAAATCACTTTGATACAACACATTTTCACTTTCTAGTGTCCTGATTGAAGTTATCACATTCCTATTCAGCATTGTTAGTTCCTGGACTTCTATTGCAAACTGTTCTCTTTCTATTTTGATTTAATTTCTTCCTGAAGAATATCAGTTCTCTCTCCTAGTCTGATTATCTCTTGTCAAATTATGCTATAACACTCTTTTGTTCATTGAGTTTATCTTCAATTTTGATTTTGGCTTCGACCACCTCGTCAAAAATTTTGTGATCTCCTATTTTCTCTTGCGGAAAAAGATGCCTCCTCTTCAATTTCTCTGCATAGACGTGATATTTCTGATACTAGCTCTTTCACTTTATCTTCCACTTCTTCTTTGAGTGTCTCTTATAATAATGATTTTAAGAATTGTTTGATTCATCCGCCAGTTGTTTTAGAAGATTGTTATTTCTGGAAATTTCATCCTCAAATTCGAATTTTTTTATGATAGTTTTTCAAACTTCTTGGAACCGACCTGTTTGTCAATCATGGACAGAGTATTTAGTGATTTCGGATCAGCTTGGATTTCACCACTGAATACGCTATCTTTTAATTGATTCAAATCACTTTGATACAACACATTTTCACTTTCTAGTGTCCTGATTGAAGTTATCACATTCTTATTCAGCATTGTTAGTTCCTGGACTTCTATTGCAAACTGTTCTCTTTCTAGATCTTTTGATTCAATTTCTTCCTTAAGAATATCAGTTCTCTCTCCTAGTCTGATTATATCTTTGTCAAATTATGCTATAACACTCTTTTGTTCATTGAAATTATCTTCAAACTTGATTTCGGCTTCGACCACCTCGTCAAAAATTTTGTGATCTCCTATTTTCTCTTGCGAAAAAAGATGCCTTCTCCTCAATTTCTCTGCATAGACATGATATTTCTGATACTAGCTCTTTCACTTCATCTTCCACTTCTATTTTGAGTTTCTCTTATAATAATTGATTTTGAGAATTGTTTGATTCATCCGCCAGTTGTTCTAGAAGATTGTTATCTCTGGAAATTTCATCCTTGTTCTTTTGTTCACATAATTTGGAGCAGTATATTTTTTGACCCTCTACTATTCGGAAAATGTTTATTCTTTCCGTTATGCAACTCGGATGAAAAACATTTTGGCAAACACTACAAATGTAGTTGAGGAATTTTTTATTGCAACATTCAAATCTATTTGTACTTTTATCTTCCATTTCAGTCCTAGTCTGAATGTTTCAGAGATGAATAACAGGAGACTTTATAAGTGAGCAAAATTTTTCTTAATTTGTATGAATTATATGATTCAAACTGTCCTTTGGTGAAAAAGTTTTCAACCTTCACTCACAGGTTTTTTCTCATGTGATTCGTCAGTTGTTGTTGAATCTTCCACAGTAAACAACGCTTGCAGGAGTGATTTACAATAGCATAACACTCGTATGTGTACGGAAGACACTTCACATTAACATTTGCCACGTAACCAAATTTAAATTCTGTATTTTGGTGAAATAAGAATCTATTTTATAGCAACAATATTATGGGGTGTTTTACTCTTCCACCATTTGATATATTGTTTTAGTTGGATAGCGCATGTATATGCTCTTGAATTGTATTTTTACGAAGTGGGTTGTATGACTATTTCGATTTGGGATGTTTCTGATTTCGTCTGATTAACATTTTCTGTATTTTGGGTGAAGTAGAACCAGAAATCTAAAAAGGTCGTGAATCAATACTAGCCGAAGACCCTCATTAATAACCTATTGTTCGAAATATAGATAAGCAATAAAAGTGTGTGTCCCTTCAAAGATTTCCAGGTCCGGATCAAAATATCTCATGAAATAGCTTGGCATTTCAATAATAGTGGGCTCTTCATTATTTTTGACTTTTGTTGACAGTTTTGTATTTTGATTCATTTGATAATGAAAAATATCCCAAGGTTGATTTAGAACCCTTGGTAAGGATATGTTTAAATGTGTGTAAATTATAAAATTTTCTTTCCTGGTCACCAGACTTTCAGTACTGATAGGCTGATAACGAGATTATAGCGATAATGGTCTATTTACGGTTACAAAATAAATTACCTACCAGATTTGGAAAACAAGACTGTTTCGAGAACTGACCGTTTTCCAATTTCAGAAATAAAAGGGGGAACGTTAAACAACAATTAGTCATTACCTACCTAATATTCCGTTGTGTCAGTTGTGTCTATTTTGAAGTGTCTATTCGTATTTTGTGTCGCGAAAAATGTGGCGTCCATGGGCTCATCCTGAAGCTAGTACTCCAACTGATGGTCGTAGTACCACTGGTCGACAAATGTTACACCCACATGAGAAACAAATTATATCAAATGTTTATACTTCCCTTCTGGAACGTGGAATGTCAAAGGATCAAGTTGTGCAAGAAAGTGCTTCTTTAACAAAAACACGGTATTCCACAGTGTTTGAAATAGTAAGTTACCCTATTTTTGAAAGAAAGAACCGAAAATACTCTGGCGGTTCGAAGAAACTAGATGGCTGTGATGTAGATATAATTCGAAGAACAATATATGCCTTGTAGAAACAGCAAATTGTGCCCGCATTAGATATTTTAATGCATCGGCTTGAGAAGAATGAAACTGGTATCCAGTGTTGCAAAGAGACTTTGAGGTAGTTTCTTTTACAAAAAGGATTTAAATTTAAAAAATCACTAGTAGCAGAAAAATCATTATGGAATCTGTGCGCCTTGAGGAATGGAGATTTTAATATTTATTGACAATAATCGAATTCAGAGAATATGGTGGAACAGAAGTGTATTTGGATGAAACTTGATGCGATACACACGATTTTCCAAACAAAAGTTGGGTAGACTCACCTGACTTGTGCCAAACTAATGCGCCGTCCAATAAAGGAGACGCATAACGATAATTCACGCAGGAACCAAAAATGGTTTTATACCAAATTGATTGTCTTTGTCGGCAGAGAATATCAAGGACTCTTTAGTCAATTATCATGATGATACTACAGCCGAATTATTTGAAGACTGGTTCCAAAATAAACTCATACCAAATATTCCATCCAACAGTATTATCGCCAGGGATAATGAGATGAAGCACCATGTTCAAATGACACCAAAGTCACTATACAAGAATTGTAAGAATATGTTAAATAATGATATGTACTATGAGGAAAAATACACAAAAAGCAATTACTAGAAGTTTTACGCAGTTACTCGATAAAAAAGAAATATTTTTGTGATTCATTGGCTGAAATCGGTGCTCAGACTTTCTCCTTATCACTGTGTGTTTAACCCAATTGAACATATATGGCATCAGCTCAAGTCAGCAGTTCGAAGAAATAATACTTCTCCAACCTTAAGTTTAACTTTGGTTATTCAAACAGAAACTGCATAAATTCCTGATAGCAGCTGGGCCAAGTGCTTTTTCCATATTAAAAAGGTGGATTAGACATATATGATAAAGAAAAAATTCTCAAAGAAAAGTTTATCATCAATTTGGATGACGACAGTGAAACTGATCTTCGCGAGTGATTTTATTTATAAATACCTATTATCGAGAAACTGAACTTTCCATAAAGTTTGACATTTTACATTAATTAGGTATATCATAATCATTATATAATATAATATAACTATAGATATGTTATCATCATATATAATATATAAATGTCCAGCGTGGCTTTAGCCGGAGAAGTAGTTGTTTTCTGTTAGACATTCACAAAAAATAGCTTCATTTTTATCGTGGATTTTTCAATTCACAGAAAAATCTTCCTATCAATATTCAATGGAGAATATTTTCCATTTCAACATAAATAAACAATTCTCAATCATATTCAAGCAATTTTCCTTAATAATTTAACCCAATATCATTATACCTACCTTCAAAACAAAATTTAATGACTGCGTAGAATCCACCGCCTGCTGATAACTCAAGTGGTTGGTGATTCACGACCTTCTTAGATTTCTGGTTCTATATAAGCAAGCTGAACATTTCTCAAAAATTGTCGTGTTATACTGTTGTGTCAAGAAGTTCATTTGTATGTTGGTTGGAAAAAAAACCCAACAAAGATTCATTCTACGCGATGATTCTGAACAATTGTTTACAAACTGATCAACCAACCCATATCTATTTATTTCATGATCGAAGATCATGTTCACCAGCTACTGATAATCGATATCAGAAACATTTTCTAACTTGCAGGGTAGAAAAATTAATTGGTATATTTATGGTTATCAGACTTTTTCCAAGTGCACTCGATCATCCCGCCGTTTTATCGGTGTGGGTGGAGCTTATAACTCTCCTGTAGCAATTACGACAACTCCCTTGCCGGTTCAAAACAAACATTCTCAACGGATTTATTCACAGAAATACCATACACACCACTCGTATTTCCCAACCTGTATTATTACCTTACATGTTATTCCCGATGAATCTCCAAAATGTGCATCAAAGTGGCAAAAACTACGCCCTCATCCGTAGCGTTTATTCCTACAGATGTGGGCCATTTATTATTTGTGACGCGCACATTGTTTTTTGGACGATGGAAACACTAACACGGGGTTCATTAATTTATTTCTCTTTTTCCGGCGTGAAAGACACAACAAAGCTGCTGGAAACAATGATGAGCACATTTTTTGTTCGCATCGGATTTTTGAATGATGATAAAGTGGGTTGTCACGTCGGATCTTTTATTTCTTTCATCATAACATTAGGAATTCGTTTTATAGGGGGAATAATATATTTAGCGGGAACATTTTGGTTGTAAGAGTGGCGATGGTCTCTACAAAAGAATTACTATCTACATGAACATATAGACTTTGTTTCAATGTAATTCTTAAACAAGTTTACTTATGTGTAACAGAAAAAATACATAAGGTAAGACCGAGTAATTATGACACAACTTAAGAAAAATGCGTGTGTAGCTCCGAAACATCACGGAATTTTTCGACGTGATTTTTTGGGTAACCTTCCATAGTCTGAAAATGAAAATATAATCGGGAAAATCTATACAAGTGAAGGAAGGGCAAACTAATTAGTTCACCCCGATAAGTTAAATTATAATTCCCAAATAAAAATAATTCACTTAGTCAGTAACTTGTCGTATTCTGAATTTGCCTATCAAAAAAGTTGTTAAAATTCAAAAGATACTTCTCTATATAGTTTATAATTGATGTTCAACTACCTTCTCGAAAATTTGTTTGGCTTGTGTTACCCTTGGTTTTTTTGAGATCGTTTTCTCTTATAATAATGTTTTTATTCCGATTTGGCCACCTCTTTTAAAATTTCATAGTGAATTCTGGCTCCTGCTATTTTTTCAATCATACTGTCGGATATCACGCCATTCAAATTTTCCAAACTTGGTAACAGTAGCTTCATCATGACCGATTGTTTATAAGGCTTACAAAATTGAAAAATAAATATTTTTTGGCGAAAGCATTGCACATCTTCTCAAGAGTTTCGACATCGAATAGAGCTTCATGGAGTTGATCGGACGATTCAAAATTCAATGAGTCGCGGGCTAGAGTTTGTAAATTAAAACTTTTTTATCTGCTTTTCGTTCCGACAAATCTTTTTCCATTACAGCCAAGCTCTTCGAAGACCCCGCGATATATTTTAAAATTCTCGATCATACCGTTGTTTATAATATATCGCAGTGAATGAAATGAGTCAACTGATGCATCATGAGCAACAAGAGTTCATGGCTTGGATGAAAATTGAAGAAACTCTTGAAAAGAAATTAGAGCTTCACGAGGAGCAATCGTCGGTCTTCGCCATGGAAATACAGTTTTTCCCCAAGATATTTTAATCACGTTACCCTGGAAGCATCAGTATCAATCAGCTTAGAAGGATGGGCATGAACGCTAAATGTGGAATTTTTACATTTCGCTGCTATTTGTAAAATATCTCCGAAAGCTTATTGTACAGGGTGATTCAAAAGTACTTTGCAAACTTCAGGAGGTGATTTCTCACAATATTCTAATAGGAATTCTCCAGATTAATATATGTCCGGAAACGCTTCGTTTCCAAGATACAGGGTGTTAGTTTTATTTTTATTTTCGTTTTTTTTATAACTATCGTACCTCAATTGGACGAAAATTGGTATTGAGAGGTTTTTTGAGGTGTCGAATTCGATCCTGATATTATTGTTCTTACTCGTAGGGGGCGCCACCTACACGTCTTTTTCTTTTCTGAAGATTCATAACTTTTTTGAGCGTACCTCAATTCCTCTATCATATCTTCGTAAAAATGGAAACTTTGTTACAAGTCGCTATAAGCAACCGTTCTCTGGATATTTGGACTTGAAAATTTCAAGTCGATTATTTGATAATCGATGCGTGTTGAAGTTATACCCATTATTTTGGATTTTTCACAAGAATGCTTAGGAAATGAATTTGACGTTTAAGTATGTAGCTTCGGTAATGACATATTATGTGACAGTTGAACGTTTTGTTGTTTTGTTGTAGTTTCTGTAAGTTTTAAATGGATTAATTGAACAATAATGCTCATTTAGCCGATATGCATTTTGTTTATAGCCTTAATCGAGTACTGCCTTCAGCTCCAACATTCACCGGTCTCCACCGTCGTTTGGAAGAAGAGGGCAGCTAATATTATTGGAAGTCCGAACCCCAGAATTGGAAGAAGCTGTTTTGAACACTCTCGAGGAGAATCCAGAAACAAGTTCAAGAATCATTGCTGAAGCTCTCAATTCTACTCAGTCCACAGTTTGCAGAATTATCCACGATCAACAATTTTATCCATACCATATTCAACGGGTACAAGCTCTTTTGCTACGAGACTTTTCCCAACGCATTACTATGTGTCAGTGGTTTTTGAGAAAATGGGCTGGAAATCCTCAATTTTCAAGATATTAACTCTTCATGGACGAGGCAAACTTCTCCCGAAATGCTATCACAAACTTCCATAACAACCATGTTTGAGCTCTGGAAAATCCGCACGCAGTTAGTGACAGACATTATCAGTATCAATTTTCTGTGAATGTATGGGCGGCAATAACTGATAATTACTTGAAAGGTCCTTTCTTTCTTCCGTTCCGACTGAATAGCGCAACTTACAGAGACTTTTTAGAAAATGAATTGCCGGGACTACTTCAGAATGTACCATTAGGAATTTGTATCCACATGTGGTTTATGCATGATGGGGCTCCGGCCCATTTTAGCGTTGTACCCAGGAAATTCTTCAACACTGTTATCCAAATCGATGGATCGGTAGGGGTGTAGAGGAACCTAACCAGGCATGAGCACCAAGTCCACAGATCTAAACCCGCTAGATTTTTATTTTTGGAGACGTTTGAATTCACTAGTTTTCAAAACTCCAGAGTAACGAACGAGGAAGATCTACGAAACCGAATCCTAGACGCCTGTGAAACAATAAAAAATACACCAATAATTCCTGAGCAGGTACGAGTTTCAGTGACTAGAAGACTGAATGCCTGTATCTTCGCTGAAGGTGGACACTTTGAACAATTTAGTTGAACATAATTCAGTTTCCTTATTTTATTCTATTTTATTTTATTCTATAATCAAAATTCCTTGAAATAAAATGTTGATATTTCATGCAAATTTTATTGGAAAAAATTCAGATTTTGCACCCTTGATACAAAAATAATATTTAAAACGAGTAATATTGAATAAAATAGGTGTCGCCCCCTTCAAAAAACTAAAACTACTTCCTTAAACGTCAAATTAATTTCCTAAACATTCTTGTGGAAAATGCAAAATAATGGTAATAACTTCAACACGCATCGATTATCAAATAACCGATTTGAAATTTGCACGTCCAAATATCTAGAAAACGGTTGCTTATAGCGACTTGTAATTCGGATAGCTTTTTCACGTCGATATGATGGAGAAATTGATTTTTTCACTGAAAAATGTGCTAGAAGTACGCTCAAAAAAGTTATGAATCTTCAAAAAAGATAAAGACATGTAGGTGGCGTCTTCTACGAGTGAGAGCAATTATAACATCAGTTTCGAATTTGAAACCTCGAAAAACCTCTCAATACCAATTTTCGTTTAATTAAGGTCAGTATTTCGAAAGTTATTTAAAAAAACATAAATAAAAATGAAACTCCAACACCCTGTATCTTGGAAACGAAGCTTTTTGGGACATGTATTTATTTGAACAATCCATACTAGAATATTGTGAGGAATCACCTCTAGAAGTTTGTCAAAGTTCTTTTGAATCACCCTGTATAGTTGCTGGTTTTTTGGTTCGATTTCATGTGTACTTTCACACCAAACTCCACAATTCTCATGCTTGCCAAATACTTGTGCAGGAATATTGCGAATATTGTTAGCTAGCTTCTTCATTTTGCACGAGTGCGTGGGAAAAACATTTTTGCAAGTGAGGAATAACTTCCATTTCCCTCATTTATTTGTAGTTTTTCCGCTCGACGCTACTAACACTGGAAAATTGCGGGGTTGCCTCGATTATATCGCGGCTTTCTATACGTGTCGTGAACCAAGATGTGTCATTGTGAAGGATACTCTAGGTACAAGCTCTGTCAAAAGTTTGAGACCGCCAGCATCATTGGATTTCACAGTACGCTGCGGCCGAAACTTTTGGCTGATACGTGTTGAACACCTTGAATTATCAATTATGTCCAGTTTTTCTGTTGGATTGGTGGCAGTGAGGAACAAAGAATTCATTCGTGGAAAACATTTACAAAGCTCATCGCTATCACACTTTTGCTAGGCGTCAACTGATTGGTAATGACAATTTCAGGTAGCTGGTTGCTTTTAGTTTCGTTGTTTTTTCTATAACTTCCAAAAGTACCTTCTTCTGCTTTTCGGATATATTTTGTTCGCCATTTATACGTGACTGACCGTGAGTACGTTTAGTATGACTAACTTTTTTTTGAAACATTCATATTGTTCATTCAGGTCTGTTTGTCCAGATGTATTCATTTTCAGCCAATATAAGTTTTTCAATCTTCTGCCCTTTTCTACGATTTCTTTATTTACCCAATCATTGGAACTGTATTTTTGATGAATAGTCCTGCTATTAAGTGGACAAAATGAGCCTGAGGCATAGTCAATTATTCCTATAAAAATACTGAATATTGTATCTACATTTTTTTTGGGACAATTGTACACTGGAAAGAATGACTCACCCCCGAAGGAATTTTGTAAATTCTTACTGTTATTTTCGTTCATGTCTCTGAATGAAATACGTTTCAAATTCATTTTATCGATATAAGCATGATTTTGTATTCTCATTATCAGTTCTAAGTGATCCCCAAGATTGAAATTGTATACATTTTCAGGATACATGGCAGTAGATATATTATTGACAATACAGTCGATCTTTGAATCACTTTGGTAGGATCCACATTTAGATATCGTTGTCAGCTCAATATTTTTCTGAGAAAGGTTGAAACTTTCTATGACATCTAGCCAAATATCTTTCTGAGTTGATATTTTATTAAAGTCAATATTCATATCTCAACATAGAGGTACTCATATTTTTTTTAACACGAGTTTAGAATTCCTATAACAGTGTTAAAATACAGGGTGATTCAAAAGTACTTTGACAAACTTCAGGAGGTGATTCCTCGCAATACTCTAATACGCAATGTCCAATTGAATATATGTCCGGAAACGCTTCGTTTCCAAGATACAGGGTGTTGAATTTTCATTTTTATTTTCGTTTTTCTCGAATAACTTTCGAAATACTGACCTTAATTGAACAAAAATTGGTAATAAGAGGTTTTTTGAGGTGTCGAATTCGAACCTGATGTTATTATTGCTTTTACTAGTAGGGGGCTCTACCTACACATCTTTTTTTTTTAAGTTCCATAACTCTTTTAAACGTACTTCTAGCACATTTTGTAGTAAAAAAATCAATTCCTCTATCATATCTATGTGAAAAAGCTACCATTGTTACAAGTCGCTATGAGCAACCGTGTTCTAAATATTTGGACTTGAAAATTTCAAGGGTGTAGGGGTGTGGAAGAACCTAACCAGGCGTGGGCACCAAGGTCCCCAGATCTGAACCCACTAGATTTATATTTTTGGGGACATTTGAAGTCACCAGTTTATAAAACTCCAGTAGCGAACGAGGAAGATCCAAGAAACCGAATAGTGGACGACGCCTGTGAAACAATAAAAACACACCGATAATTTTTGAGCGGGTACGAGATTCAATGACTAGAAGACTGAATGCCTGTATTTTCGCTGAAGGTGGATACTTTGAACAATCAATTTGAATACCATTTAGTTTCCTTTATTTTATTTTATTCTACATATTCAAAATTTCTTGAAATAAAATGTTGATATTTCTCAAATTTTATTAAAACAAATACAGATTTTGCACCCTTGATACAGAAATACCCATTTCAAACTGGTAAAAATAAATAGAATAGGTGGCGCCCCCTACAAAAAACAAAAACTACTTACTTAAACGTCAAACTCATTTCCTAAGCATTCTTGTGAATAATGCAAAATAATGGTAATAGCTTCAACACGCATCGATTATCAAATAATCGACTTGAAATTTTGAAGTCCAAAT
The DNA here is from genome assembly GCA_018342105.1 of Gonioctena quinquepunctata. Classification (NCBI taxonomy): domain Eukaryota; kingdom Metazoa; phylum Arthropoda; class Insecta; order Coleoptera; family Chrysomelidae; genus Gonioctena; species Gonioctena quinquepunctata. Next base: position 29,229 of record JAFIRS010002236.1, on the reverse strand, counting down.
ATTCAGGAAACGGTTGCTTATAGCAACTTGTAACAAGGGTAGCTCTTTTACGTATGTATGATAGAAAAACTGTTTTTTTTTTTGAAAAATGTGCTAGAAGTACGCTCAAAAACGCTATAAATCTTCTAAAAAGATAAAGAAGTGTAGGTGGCGCCCCCTACGAGTGAGAGCAATAATATCAGGATCGAATTCGACACCTCAAAAAACCTCTCAATACCAATTTTCGTTCGATTAAGGTCAGTATTTCGAAAGTTATTAAAAAAAAAACGAAAATAAAAATAAAAACTTCAACACCCTGTATCTTTCGGACATATATTTATTTGGACAATTCATATTAGAATAGTGTGAGGAATCACCTCCTGAAGTTTGTCAAGGTACTTTTGAATCACCCTGTATATTGTTATATCACCTCTGGGTGGTCTATAGACTACATAAAATATAACTTTACTGCTTCTTCTGAGAAGTTAAAATATTGAATCGATCTCCAAAGTTTCCAAAATTCAAAAATAAAAAAAAACAGCTAGTGTTGATAAATAGGCGCGGTGGCAGATGATTGTTGGAAAATTGATACTGACATTCGTTACTTACTGAATTCGGTGTTGCCGGTAGTTTCCAAAGTTTGAAAGAAAACAGATATTATGTCAAGGATACTTCAGTGTCAATATTTCCTGGTCATACCTTATTCCTTTGTGCTCCCTACTGAAAGTGATATTTCTAAGGTATCTCCACGGCGAAAAGCATTTCTCTGCTACTGATCAGAGAAAGCATTCGTCTTGATAATATGAAAATTAAAATATGATTCCATCCATATCTGTCCATTCGAAGATAACCAATATATTCAAACTCAGACTTTGATGACGTTAACCCTTCCAACGCTCTTGACGTATATATACGCTAGCCTCCCAACTGCTTTAGACGTATATACCCGCATCGAGAATAAAAATGAGGTAGGATTACTGTATTTGGATACACTTGCTGATAATATCATTTATATCTCTAATCTGCAAAATTAGTCTAGTTGAATCTTCGGAATATCCAATCTTGGGAAATTCTCCGAAGCGGTAAAAAAATTGTGACACTTCATTAAAAAAAAATACAATCGCGTTTGTATACCCTTGACCAACTCTAATGGTACAATTTTTCGCAGAAATGCGTTGTTGCCAAGTTGGTTACTTCGAATTACTGAAAATCTGATATGGAGATGATTCGAAGTCGAATCAGGCAAATCCTGCAATGATATTGAACTTTGCGGAAATGTGCTGTTGCCAAGTTATGGACGCTAGAAATTATTTGGTAAAGTTTTATAGAAATTTTGCTTGCAGAATATCGAGATGACTCTCCTGCTCGATCAATTTTTTTGGTGTTATTTTCGTCTCCAGAAAACGCGTTGTTGCCAAATTGGTCACTTCGGATTATTGGGAATCTGGTATGGGAATGGTTCAAAGTGGATACCATATCTATCAAATCAAGTGAATTTTGCAAAAAAAATCGTCTTTGCAGAAATGCGCTGTTGCCATGTTATGGACGGTGGTTGTCGTTGAGAAAAGATTTATGGAAATTTTAGATAAAAAATTAATATACAGGGTGTAACTGAATAAGTGTAAAACATTTAAGGAGGTGATTCCTCATCGAAAAAAAGATAGGATCTTTCATATAAAGAAACTTCATTGGAGCATCCCTTGTTAAGATACAGCCCCTTAAAGGGGGTACATAAAATTTGTATAACAATTTTTTTCACAAGCACTGAAAAAGTTACAATATTGAAATTAACCTGACGTTTTGTACTACCAAAAAGACACTTAGCCAGTAATTTATTTGGTTTACCCCATGGTTGTAAGGGGTGAAAAACGCAACCCCTAAAATTTATTTCCAATGTAACTTTTTGTCTTATTATTTGTTTACCATTTAGAAATTTATTTCCAATAGCCTGTTTCATTCTAAACAAAAATTGTCTCTTGGGTTTTTTGCCCAAAATAAACCAGTAAGCAGCAAAACATTATTTTACGAACAACTACAGAGATACATCGTCATAAATGCGAACTGGATTTATTGTTATTTTGTAGTTAGTACCTGCATTAAACGATTAATAACAAAACACACAACATGTAGAAATCATAGTGAATGTTCAATATGTCTACCTTCAAACATTACGCATGCGTCTAGACGTCGGCGCATTGAGCCACGTATTCGCTCAAATATTCCTGGAGTCTCTCTGATTACCTGCACGCATCGATGATGCGGTTTCTTAAGTCCTCTACATCGCGAACAGGAGTACGATATACCAAATGCTGTGAATGGCCCCAAATAGAGAAATCGAGAGGATTGAGATCCGGGGATCGAGCGGGCCATTTATGTGGTCCTCCTCGACCTATCCACTGATTTTCATATGTTTCAGTTAAATGCTGACGTGCTACTTGACTAAAATGGGCGGGAGCCCCATCATGCATAAAAAACATATCCCTTCTGACGCCCAAAGGAACTTCCTCCAGCAGTACTGGATGCACTTCTCTCAAAAATTGAACGTATGCCTCACCATTTACTCGAGGAGGTAGAAAATGAGGCCCAATTAAATCATCCCCAATAACTCCGAGCCACAGTTACGAGAAAACTGTTCTTGATGGCTAGTTTCGACAATAGCGTGAGGGTTTTCATCAGCCCATATGTGGTAATTATGAAAATTAATAATCTTGTCCCGAGAAAACTACATTCGTCTGTGAATTCTATCGTCTTCAGAAAGTCACAATTTCTTCTAATCATTTCCAGCATCCAATTGCAAAATTCAAGACGGTTCGGAAAGTCTCGCGGTAACAGTGCCTGTACTCGTTGCAGATGGTAAGGTATAAGAGTTGTTCCTTTAAAATTCGAAATACCGTCATATGATCAACATTTAGCTGGAAAGCAATCTTTCTAGTACTGGTAGTAGGTTGTTCTTCAATCAAATTAAGTACTGCTTCCTCAAGCTGTGGTGTTCGTATTTCTCGATGGCGACCACAATCCTGCGTTCTTTTGTCGAATGAACCATATTCTCGTAATCGTTGATGAAGTCGAGCAAATATTCTATGTGAAGGATGCTGCCGTTGAGGATACATTTCAGCATATCTTCTAGAAGCTTCTAACCCATTCCCCTGCGACAGACCGTAAACGTAATGCATATCAGCCATTTCCTCATTTGTGTATGCCATTTTATTAACAAGTGAATTATTAAAGTAACAAATTAAGAACAGAACAACAACACACAATTAGTATTAATTCAATTTTCAAAATTCCCAAACTGACAGCGTCATACCAATTTAATTGTCACTATCGCTAATAGCGACCTACTAGATAGATTAGTTTCGTATTTTCGCATTTATGACGATGTATCTCTGTAGTTGTTCGTAAAATAATGTTTTGCTGCTTACTGGTTTATTTTGGGCAAAAAACCCAAGAGACATTTTTTGTTTAGAATGAAACAGGCTATCGGAAATAAATTTTAAATGGTAAACAAATAATAAGACAAAAAGTTACATTGGAAATAAATTTTAGGGTTGCGTTTTCACCCTTACAACCATGGGGTAAACCAAATAAATTACTGGCTAAGTGTCTTTTGGTAGTACAAAACGTCAGGTTAATTTCAATATTGTAACTTTTTCAGTGCTTGTGAAAAAAATTGTTATACAAATTTTATGTACCCCCTTTAAGGGGCTGTATCTTAACAAGGGATGCTCCAATGAAGTTTCTTTATATGAAAGATCCTATCTTTTTTTCGATGAGGAATCACCTCCTTAAATGTTTTACACTTATTCAGTTACACCCTGTATATATTTTTCCAAATCGGTAATTATAATTTTATAATGCGTGGTTGCCGAGTTATGAAAGCTGAAAAATAAAAAATGATGAAACGTTTATTTGTAGAACACGAACATAGATCTTCATCTATTTTGATTTTGTTCTTTGTTCTCCGTGCATTGAACATGAACGGATGTATTGTTACGAACCCGTACTACGCCCCTGGAAAATGAAACGCCACTGGCCAGGACTCCAAGAAAACACAGCGAGTTTGGTGCGGAAACGAATCGAGAACCAGCCTTTCCCCGCGCGAATATTCGAAATGTTCACGAATATTCCAGCACCGGACTTAGTAGAGCCAGGAATTCAATATAAGGCCCCGACGCGCTGCGACATGTAGTACACAGTACAGATTTAAGTCAGTTCGGAGGGTAAAGACTACAGATTAGTGACTTGAGAGTTTTTACTTCCCATTATTCCGGCCAATACATTTAGGCTAAGCTAAGCTAAGATTCTAATCTTGTACGGATTTTCTACAGCCCAGACATGAATATTCTGGAAATTTACTACTTCATTGCGGCTAAGTTTCGCCCAGTCAGTAAGAAGCAGCGGAATAAAAAATTCGGATTCCCCCACCTAGTGAACTGCAGGCGTTGCGGGAAATCCCCTGGAAGCAATCCTTGATCACGTTGAACATGGTATGGATTTAAACTATTTTCACTGAACCGTGGAACACAAAAGTCACACTCACAAGTAAATCAAATTGCTGTTACAATTTGAACGTCAAAAGCGTCAAAGGGGAAACAAGGTAAAAAATCATAGCCCACTAAGTGTTTTAGTTTGTTACTTCAATATTGCCAGAAATTTTTTCGAAAACTGTTAGCTGATTCAAAATAATGCAAGAGACCAAAATTTCAGGTTCTTTCATGACCAACTCAACTGTGATATTCAAATAGTTTTTTTTTCTCGAAAATAGAAAATTTTTGCTATAAAAGCTGTAGGCAACCCTCATTCACCCCTTTGAATCAGTTACCTTATTTTTGAAGCAAGAATTGAATAGATCATTCAAAAAACCAAGAGCCTGTCAATTTTACGAACATTTGATGCATAATTGTAGCCTCAATTCAAAATTAACGATTTTTTTCGCGCAACTTGCGATGTCTGTAGCTTGGAGGGGGTGAATTTTAGGATACATGTTTGTGGGAAAGAAAGTCTTATTTTGACCCAAGGAATACGCCTTCGGAATATTTGTATTGAATTTTGTAACACATTGTACATGCGGACGAATCTCAAGGTGCTAGCTGAATCCGTAATATGAAGATGAGTCCCCGAAACCCATTTGCGTACAGGCTACATTCAATATTTCTTTGTTTTTCAAAGAATGTTTCATTTGAAAGCATTTTATTTCTGCCATCAAAATGAAGGAATATCAATAATCAATCAAGTATGACAACTTTAGGAACTGAAAAAAATTCCAAAATTGCAACTTATACGAACTTGTCCATGAAGTGTTGCCATGGTATGGTAAAACTTTACGAACAAGTCAGTAGAAGTATCATTCTTGGATTTTTCCAAGGAGCGTGTACAAAAAAAAAAAAATTTAATACCCGGTTCCCTCTCGCAGGATAGGCAGACGAGTGCTAGATCGGAATCGAGAATTACGTTCAACTGAAGACATTCCCTTAAATCAATTCCAAGGACTGAAAATACAACGATGTAAAGTTTGCGCGAAACAGCACAAAAGACGGGAAATCAGACATATATGTCGCACATGTGAAGTACCATAACGTGCCTCATCCCTTGTTTAGAAACATAACATACAAAAAACTTTTTAATTTTTATTAGTTGTGGTATTTTGAATACCCGATGAATTGGCCCACACTCCTCTAGACGTATATATACGCATAACCTGAAATATTGCGCATGTGAAGCAATATTCCAGAAATAATTTTCGCAGTAAAAGGGTTAAGAACGTAAACGATTCAGACTTCCATGAATTCATCGGATTCATCGGGTAAATTGATTCGAAATTAACTTTTCTAAAATCGAACTACCTAAGCGGCTAGACCTGGAGAATAATAAATCTCCTGGATTCCGTCCAGTTTTTCGGTCCGCAGTTACTACACCTACCCCTGTTCATGCCGGGTGAATGCAAAATGGTGTTGAAGGCGAAACCACTCACGAAAAGAGAATGGATATTGTGCCTTTCGTTCCGTCGAACGGTAAATGTGATTAATATTTCCTGGAAAATTCGTAGAAAAACAGGAAATTGCCGTAACTCTCGAACATGAAATATTACGATATTGATGGATGATGAATTGAATTTATTCGAACAAATGAAGAGTAATGGAGGAAAGGAGAATAAACAGTTAAGTCGCCTTTTGTCATATGTTCGGAATTCAATGGAAAATATCAGCAAGAATTAATTAACAATTTATAACCAAGGACATACAATATGAGTGTTGAGTTAGTTCGGAATAATATGAAACAATTGATTTGTTCATGAAATCAGAAGTGGAATCATATACGACTGAAAGATAAACTTCAGTCACTATCTTCCATCGTTCAAGTAACTTCTTCGGAGGTTCTCATGTTGAATGGGGAAACATTCTCAATTGAAAATTGAATAGAATAATTTTTCTGGAAATTAAAAATGCACAAGAATAATTAGTTATTTTTCGTAATATCTAACTAAAATAACTACTTCTCAGCTAAAGCCACGCTCGACATTATACTTCATCTGATAAATATTGGAAAAGACCTTAACTCAAAAGAAATAATCTGAAAGTGAAAATATGCATTTTTATTCGGATAGTTATTTGATTTTCTATTTCCAGTTTCATTTCAGAACTCATATAGATAAATGAATCAGAGAAGAAGATTTTCTAAGGAGGAGTACTCACAAGAAATTATTTGTAACATGATGCAAGAGAGGATTTATTCAATAGGAATACATTTATCGACGAAAATCTATTTCACGCTTTCAATTTCAATTCAATTGTGTCTTTTGTTTTGAATCTTCATATGAATAATTACATACGCTGAAATGGCCGATAAGTATTTTATATATGGTTGTGCCAATGGGAAGTTATTGGAAGCTAGACGGCTCCATACAGAGATGTATCCTCAGCGCGTGATAACTCATCACACAATTTTTGCACATCTTCACCAACTTCTCTGTGAAAGAGGGACTATTTGAAAACGAACAATCGATTGTGGTCGTCCACGAGTAATGGGGACGGTGGCACTGAAGGAAGAGGTTCTCAATATGATTGAAGATTGCCCGGAATTAAGTACAAGACAAATTGCTAACACACTTAATGTAAGCATTGAACTAATCTGGAAAATTTTAAAGGATCATCAATTGTATCCCTACCATATTCATCGAGTGCAGGCACTTTTGCCGCGAAATTTTCCCCCTCGAGTAGACTTTTGTCAATAAAGTCCTCAAATGATTACCCAGAATGCTCAATTTGTGGGTCGGAATTAACGGCGAAAATATTATTGGACCGTATTTTCTACCGTTGAGGCTAACTGGTGCACCCCTTGCAAATTTTCTCCAGGAACAGCTGTCAGGCCCCATAATTACAGAAAAACTTTCATTCCTAAGAAACAACACGATATTCCTTAATATGAACGTTATAGCCAGAAAACACAGTCTACTAGGAAAGATAATAAAATCAGAAATCCTTCCACTACCAAGCTAATCGAGAAATAAGCACACTGAAAATATCTCGTCATTTGAAGATGAGAAAGGCACTTAAGAAGTCCTATAAAACATCACCCTTTTTCGATATAGCATAACATATCATCACCTCCTAGTACGCCATGTGAAAAACAAAGTTCTTGATAAACAAAAGTATAAATCAGAGTTTTTGCAGCTTGCCTAATCACATTGCGCCACGAAATATCACAAAACTGTTTTTATGTATTCGTAACGACAGAAAAATGCTATAGTTTATAGATTACGACAGCCCATTGATATAACTCAAACAGCGAGAGATAAAAACCCTCGTATTTATCCATTCGCGTATCGCAGATTTATTGGGACAAGTAAAAAAAAAATTCCTACGGTAATAAAACATTGGCCGTTTCCGCGCCCGGGCAGAATGATATAAAAGCAACTTCGATTACAAGAAAAGAATAATTCTGAGAACAGAAGCCAGTCGAGTAACATGCTCATGTCAGCTCATAGTGGAATAAATTCAAATCTGTAAAACATAGCTATTCAAGTGGTGTAATAAACAAGACGAAACGCGAGCAAGCTGATCAGATAGGAATTGCGAACTAATAAGAAGAGAAATACATTCAAGCTAATCCGCGTAACAACAGCAACAAGTGAATTCACCAGTAAACCAGTATTTTTCCAAAATCATCTATTATTGATCAACGCTTCAAGAACGTGATAAATCAACGAAAAACCTCAAATCGATAGTTCTTGACCGCATAGAAAACCATTTCCATACAACAATAATCTAATATACCGTGCGAGTTGACAATAAAATGAACATTTTTTGCGGAGTTATTCAAAATTATAATGCAATTGAACTAATTGTCGTTTAAAAACCTTCTCAAGTGAACAGTGTTGGCTATGCTGAGTTGGAGTAAGTTCATATGTATTTTTCTGTATTTACGTGTGGGCAAATCGATTTTTTTTATAATACGAATGTGTCTTCGAATGTATCTCCATATTTTCATGTTACCAAAGTTTTTAAAAGATGATTATTTCCGGCCGTTTTTGACAATTAATGTCACTATTGTTTTTTAGTCAATCCATTTAGTTCGTAGACTGATGTAAAATTACTTCCAAGTGAACTACACTCTATTTGTTTTTCTGAATGATATCTCATATTATCCGTTCATAGAACGGATGGAATGTTTTTGTAAAATTTTATCAAATATATATGTCTTTTCTTAACATTTTCATGAGTGCCTTATTATTTTTTATTATTATTTTTCGAATCTTTCTGAAACACTGTACGTATTTCCTGAATGGACAACTCACGCTCAAGCGCAGAGAGAAAGAGGTATTTCCTGTAGGTCGCTCCAGGAACATAATCTCGGTTCGACCATCCTCAGATAGTCGATGCTCTCGATGCTTGTTTTCTCAATCTAACAAAAAGTTTGGTGTTACAGGTGTGTTCTGTTAATTCATAACACCCCGTATAGCCCGGGCTCAACATTTGGTTGGTCAGATGTGGGGTATTTACTTCCCCAATTCTCCCTGGCTTTAACATTTGGTATGCAAGGGTGTGGTTTTTGAATAAAAAAAGTTGAGAGGTGCCAAGGGACACCCGGATGGAACGAAGTTGCTTCCGATTAATTAGTGAAGGAATTGTAATAATTTTTTTTTAAGTTAAAATAATATTTTTTTTATTATTACCAAATATAATGTTATATAAACTTAATCAGTAGGCTCAATTTCAGTACATACGCATTGATATTGTTATATTAAAATATCATTTGCTTTTGAATTTATTGAAGTTATGACGCGTACACTTGCGAAACACACAATAATGGAGAGATCATAACGCGTATGACTTGGTTAGCACAATAGTTAAGAGAGGTTATAATGCGTATCTTGCTAAAAATACATAAGCATTTATTATTGTCTGTATAAAATCTCTACTCACTAACTCCATCAACAATATTCGGAACTTGTGAGAAACACTGTCAGATTCATTATTGCTTATTATTTTTATTATTTATTATGTACAAAGAACCTGAATACACTCAACAAAAATAATCGTCGCGACACCACACTGTTTAATTGAAATAGAAAGACGAAACGAAAATAACTGGCTTGCTTCAGAAGGAGAGAGCAGACAGAGAAAACGCGAGCGCAATAAAAAGTTCCGTTACAACTTTTGGTCTTCATTTATTCCGTCTAGCCCCCTTTCGTAACGCGCGATAGGGAACTTCGTTCCAATAACACCCTGTATATCTCCAGACTCAACACGGCTTCCCATTTTACTTGAAAATGTTCCACCAGCTGTTCGACAACGAATGTGATTTATGCACGATGATGCGCCTGTCCATTTCAGCATAACTGCCGACGTGTATCCAAATCGTTGAATAGGCAGAGCAGGACCTCAACCTTGGCCTCCCAGATCTCCAGACTGTAACCCTTTGGACTTTTGCATCTGGGGTCACTTGAAGTCCTAGGTTTATACGACCCCCATTGAATGTGTGAATGATTTGAGAAATCGCATCATTACAGCCGGTGAGACAATCCAAAATACACCATAAATATTTCAACGTTTGTGCCAGTCTATGAGACGAAGACTTGATAGCTGTCTTACGGTCAGAGAAGGTCATTTGGAACAGTTTCTTTAACTCCGTTTCGTTAGATCTTGTTGGTTTTTTCTTTGTTGTAATACTCATAATTATGTTTTGTTTGTATTTTTAATTTGATATTCTATTAAAACAGAACATGGTACTGGTACATGCCTACATTGACAGTTGAAACATGCGGAATGATTTCAAAATACTACTATTGAAGTTGTTCAAACAAAACGTGACAGCCACCTACTAGATTTTTCCATACATTTACGAAATCCATTCATGCACAATTTGTATTTTTTTTTTAGGAAACATTGCTTTACGGACACAACACAAAATACAAAAGTTCTGCAATGAATTGTTCTTTTCAACACACATTTTTCAATTGAGAAATTTTGTTTCGTTAAAAAGTTTTGGGAAAAAATGGAGTAGCGGTTGCATGTTTCCCCCCTTTAAAAGATCACAACAAAATAAAAAAAATATTCATAGGTTGCTTTTTTATCAGTAGAACATGCCCACAAAATGTCATTTCTCCAACTCTCCAGCAATTTCAAGAAAAAAAAACTATTTTACTCTCTCATTTTTGGAAGCGCGTTACTTTTCAAGGAAAGGTCTGAGAGCTTTTGTTTACATGAAAGACCCCCTCCAATTTCCGAACAAGGAATCAACCCCTTAAACTTTTGCACCATTTGGTAACACCCTGTATATATAAATACTCATATATAATGAAACGGAAACAGGAAAACGAGATAACGGCATAACTGGAAAACGGGATAACGGAAATAACGGGCTAACGGGATAACTGGATATCGGTTTACGGGATAACAGGAAAATGAGAAAATGATTAACGGGAAAAAGGGATAACGGAATAACGGGATGACGGGATAACGTGATAACGGGATAACGGGATAAAAAAGGAAATGAGAAAATAGTTTAACGGGAAAACGGGATGACGGGATAACTGGATAACGGGAGTAACGTGAATAACGGAGTAACGGAATAACAGGATAAGGGAAACGTGATAATGGGAATAAGAAAAACGGGAATAACGGGAATAACCGTATGAGGGAAAACAGGCAAACGGGGAAACAGGATAACGGGAAAATGGGATAACGAGATAACGAAATAACGGTATAACGGAAAACAGCATAATGGGAAAACGCGATAACGGGAAGAGCGCTGAGGCAAAACCATAACCTAGATGAAACAACACAAAGAAAAACGAAGGTTTTCAGGAAAATAATTTGAGGGAATATAGAAATATGGACAGGACAACGTCTTTCTGTCGGGTCAGCTAGTATATATATATTTATATAATATATATATATATATATATATATATATATATATATATATATATATACCGAAATGTTATGATCAATGTCCAACCTACATTGTACATACACTTGTTATAATTTGAATCGCCTTATGATTAGATTTAGCTCCATAAATATTTTCTATGAAATTTTTAATGTTTATGTTTCAATTGTTTCACTATAATTCTTTTCGCAGCATACCAAGAGAAATTTGATTGATTTATTCGTTTTTCTTCCGGGAATTATTTTTGTAGATTGAACTATCAAGAACTTTAGTTCTATTGATTTGGAAATTCAGAACTAGGTAACCACGCTTTTGTGTTCCAGACCGAAGTTTACACAAGAATAGGAAAGCAATAAAAGAGGAGCAGGCCCATATCCTTCCGAACACACAGACGACACTGAAAGCTTCAAGCAGCCCAAGTGACATCGAATATTTTAGTGGGTACATTTAGGGGGGTCTATGAATGATTTTCTCTAGCATTTGGTTATGGATTGACACTGGAGAAATTCCCCTCACTCGGAAGGAGTTTTGAAATGCAAATTCAGAGTAATCGTTATTCTGTCAACTTCATACATTAACGAACTGTGTTTATTCATCAATGTTTACTTCAAATCTATCAATCCAATCAATAGAGATATTAATCCAACAAAAAATTCAAAACAGCTGAAATTCTGGATTCAGGTATTTGAATGTATGAAGTATTCATTAAGCAATTTTTCACCATGTCACGGCCCTAAAAATAAAAAAAATAAAAAAGTATTTGGATATATGAAAAAATCGCATAAAAGTTGTAGCTTATTTTTTCTACACAAATATTTTCCATGAATTCTGCGATAAATCATGTCGTTAAGGAGATTTTTCACTTGTAGTCGAACGCCCGGTTGAAATTGCACGGGAAGTATGACATATCTTTTCCAGCATATTTGTATTTTTTTTTTCAATGTCCAATTATAAACATTTTCAAATAGAAAAAATTTCTAAATCAGATAAGTGTATTGTACGAATTTCTAAATCAGATAAGTGTATTGTACGGTTGGGAAAACATGAAAAAAAAGTTATCCAAATTTGATAGGTGGATAGGATCCGCAAAAATAAGCAAGTTCTCCTATACTAAATCGACAAAAAAGTCATTAATACGATCAACATTTCCGAGCTGCATTAACATATCATTATTTTTTCTACATATAAATATCAACATTATGACTGAAAATGTTTGAATTGTATGGATCATCCACCATCAATAGGGTTCTGCAGAAAGATTTCCTCCTTGAAAAAATCATAGTGTGCTGGGTAACGATTTTGCCCTTCATGCAGCAAGACCTTCAGAACAAACATCAAATGAGCATTTCCCCTTGATTTATTTTCCCCATTGTGAGCCACACACAAACCCGTTCATAGATACTTCTGCAAACTCCCGAAGTTGTGGGTTTCCTTTGACATCGATGAAAAGTTTGAAAGAAATCGAGGGCATTTGTATCGAGAACTTTGGAAACTTTCTTTGTAGTTTACCACTTCAATTACATCGTTGGATTACGAATTGATGTTTATTTTCGTGGACTGAATAAAGTTGTTCTCTTCTATTATTTTACGTTTTTTTATTTTCAAGGACAATTAACTTTCCTGAAAACTTCTTGAATAATTACTTACCCTTCACTTATTTCTATGAATTCATCCGAATTATTACACTCAATAGAAATCGTATGTTGGCAAAGTTTTTCAATATAAGGTAGATGGGATAATATTAATAATAATAATGTTTATTCACTAGAAAGATAATTACAATGAAACATAGAAATATATAAGTAAATAAACGGAGTAAATCACAGAAGCAAAAAGATGCTTGTTTGTGATTGATAAATTAAATTAAATTGTACCTGATAAGGACCACAGAAGCATAAAATACTTGTATATGGCTTATGGTTGAAATATATAAGTACAGATAATCAGTTTGTTAAAATTGCTCAATCTATAAATATTTGAATGTAGTATTATCATGGCTAAAAAATATAAAGTTAAAAACAACAGAGATAAAAATATGAAATCAATATGAAATCACAACGATATGGACTATTCAAAATCACTTAATCTATAGATATTTTGAAAAACTGCCAATATAATTTAATTGGAAAGTATATAAACAAATAAATAAGTTCGCAGAAATATCAATATCTAGCTAATTACAGGAGTAAAATGTTCATAATCAAATCAAATGTTACAATCTATATATAAAATAAGACATGTAAATTTTCAGTTTATAGAACAAAATAATATAACATAATATCACCAAGAAATTGAATCTCCAAAATTAACTCTGAAACCATTTACGTACGTTATTCTTGCCAATCGTCTGGAGAATTTACTGAATTGGTGTCTATCAGTCAGAGTGACAGATAAGTTTTTGTTGGTGTCTAATTTCTCCAGTCAAAAATTTCCCGAATTCTTTCACGCGGAATACTTGAAATAAATGTATTTATGTCTTTTTCCAGCCGTGGGAATGTTTCAGAGGTCTGTATGTTTTCTGGTAGTGCATTACAGGCTGTTGGGCCCAAAAAACTATATGATTTCTGCCCTATGGTTTTCATTGTAAGTGGAACTATATATTTGGTTCTGTTACGTGTAATATAATTGTGGCTCGGCTTGTTGAGTTTATTCTTTTCCTTATATTGATTCAAGACAAGTATTTTGTATAGTAATTTTCTCAAGTCAAATATACCGGATTCTTCATACAATTTGTCTGAACTATAGCGGATAGGTTTGTTCAGTATTATTCTCAAACATTTCCTCTGTATCACCTCTAGTGGACGCAGGTACGTTTTTGATACTCCGCCCCATCCAATTATACAATATGATAGGTGGCTTTGTACTAGGCTATAATATTTTTTTTTTGTTTAAGTGCAGTACTTGTAGAAGTACTTGGTGTAGGAATTTTTCGGTAGGTAATAAATGAGCTGTAAACTGATTTCAGACTGAACTCATATTGATTAAAATAATGATATTCTTTATTTATTATATGTAGAAGCACATTTCTGACATTTAATAATGATATATTGAATAGGCGAAGTTCAGCTGAGCATACCAGGGCTTGCACACTGTTCTTCCACCTTCAATCCCAATTTCAGTATGATATACAGGGTGTCATGTAATAAGTGTCCGATATTTCACAGGACGATTCCTCAGTTATTTATGAGGTGAAAAGTTCATATAAGCAAGGGTCCGCAAGGCCTCCATTTTTGAAATACAAGGTGTTGAACATTTATTTTTATTTTGATTTTTCGTGAATAATTTTCAAAATAATGTCGATATTTGGACGAAAATTGGAATTTGAGGATTTTTTAATATAAGAAGTTCAAGTTTGATCTTAGTTTGACCCTTAATTGTACGGGGCGCCGCCTACAGGTTTTTGTCTCTTTTGGAGAGTCACAACTTTGTGGTGCATGTAAGTATCACATTTTATGAGGGAAAAATCGATTCCTCTATTTTTTTTCACGTGAAAAAGGTATGTTTTTCAAAAGTCGCTAGAAGCAGCCGTTTTCGAGATATTTTGTTTTGAATTATTTGATGCATGTGTTGGTCAAAAACTGAAACAATTTTGAAAACTTTTTTTTATAATTCATTATAGAAACATTTCAAACGCTAATTTTTGAACGACAATGAACAACGGAACACTAGATATAAATCTTAATCAAAATCACAATATATATTCGAAATGTCCACCTCCTGCCTGTATGCACGCATCCAATCTTCTTCTCATTGATTCGCGCACTCTTTGGAAAATTCCTGGAGTATTTTGAATCGTTCTACAAGAGTTGATTATTTGATTACGTGATGCTCCTTCCTTTTGGATAGGTGTCTGGTGAATTGGGACCTCACAGCAAAAAACCCAAACTGTCTGGTGACCTAGGGGGCCATGGTTGAGACCCTCCCCGACCTAACCAACGGTTGCCGAAAGTTTGATCTGGAAATTCTCGCGCTTGGATGCTGAAATGTGCCGGGTACCGTCATGCATAAACCACATTTCATTTCGTAGTCTAAGCGGCACATCTTCCAGTAAAATAGGCAAATCTTCTTCAAGAAAATGACGATATCTCTCTCCGTTTAATCTTCCCGGAATAAAGAATGTCCCATTAAAATAATCTCCAAGGATTCCTGCCCACACGTTAAAAGTGAAGTGTTCTTGGAAATGTTATTCCTGTATCGCATGGGGGTTTTTCCTCTGACCATAAAGGATTGTTGTGAAAATTGCGTCTAGCGTTGCTTGATAAATTTGCTTCGTCGGTAAACAGAATTTGATTTTCAAATAAAGGATTTTGAAGAAGGCATTGGAGAAACCAACGACAGAAGTTGATACGTAAAGGAAAGTCACGAGTGTCTGGAATCTTCGAATATGGTAGGGATATAACAAATTATCAATTGAAATTTTCCATACCAGAACATGAAAAATGTTTAACGTCAGCGCCATTCTTCTGGAGCTTGTTTCGGGGTGTTCTCCTACCAGATTAAGAACTGCTTCCTCGGTTTCTGAGGTTCTTACCGGCCTATGTGCACCTGACAGATGACCAGCTTTCTCAACACTCCCTGTTTCCCCTAACCAAGCGTGAATTCTTGAAAACGTTTCTGGAGTAGGAGTTGTGCGGTTCGGATACCGCTCCTGATACAAACGTCTAGCCTCATATGCCTTTCCGTTAACAAAGGTATGTATGCATACTCTGCATTGGTGAAATTTATAATTCTTCAACAAATAATCACAATAATAATCAATAAAACTATTTAACTATGCGTCAAGATATTATTTTTGACATAACAGTACAAAAAAAAACATTGGAATAAACTCACTAGCCTACTTGATACTTTTATTTTCAAAGAGTTCGCGAATCAACGAGAAGAAGGGATGCATCGATTAATTCGAATCAGTTATCTTGGAAACGACTGCTTGTAACGACTTTTGGAAAGCGAACCTTTTTCACGTAAAAATTATAGAGGAATCGATTTTTCTCCTGAAAAATGTGATACATACATGCACGACAAAGTTGTGACTCCCCGAAAGAGACAAAGACCTGTAGGCGGCGCCCCTCACAATTATGGGCCAAACTGAGATCAAATATGAATTTATCATGAAAAAAAATCCCCAAATACCAATTTGCGTCCAAATATCGATATTATGTTGAAAATTATTCACAAAAAACCAAAATAAAAATAATTCTGTAACACCTTGTATATCAAAAATGAAGACCTTGCAGACCCATGCTTATATGAACTTTCCACCTTATAAAAAAACTGAGGAATCATCCTGTAAACTATTGGGCACTTGTTACATAACACATATATATATATATATATATATATATATTATATATGTGTTATTCCAAACACAAAATGCATCTGCGCTAATTCGCGGGTGTTCATATTCACTTGATAGTATGTAAACAATCGTGTTTGCATGCACGCTGAAACAATTTCACGATACTTGTGACTTGTACCTACTATGTAAAACAATCAGAATTGTCTCATCGCCGGTATTAGTTTTAAATTCTACGAAAAAACTAAAACAGAAACTATAAACATCATGTCAAACAATCAATAATTTTGTACAACCAGTGTCGTGGGTAAATAATTTTTTACTTTAAAAATTAATGTCATTCCGGTAAAAATATCACAAGTTATTTCAACCTTGTCGGGTTTGAGATGTATTTAATATTAATGTAAATAATGTGTATCCCTTATTTTACTACATAATCAATTTTTACTTTGATTTGGTAATGTTTAAAAATAAAAAAATTTAAAAAATCAAAGAGAAACTTTTATACAAATGCACTAAAAAGAACAAAAGGATTTCTTTCATTTTTTGGTCTAGGTTATTCTGTAACAGGCTCACCGTGGATACACAATTGGTAATCTTGCACGGCACGATTTTGAATCGGTTACAAAATGTCCTAGATGAAACAATTAAAAAAATTGCTTTTTCCATTTTGGTGCATTTCCATGAAAGAATGTATTTTAAGATATTTTTTTATAATTTTTATTAATTGTTCAATTTAATAAAAATATCAAAGTTATAGAAAAACAGCGGCTGACATAAATATCATTGAGGTAACCCTCTGTGACGACACTGGAATTTTAATCCGTAAACTAATTTCATGAAAAGAAGCGTCTTGTTACTGCTAACAAACAAACCCAGTGTCATCAAAATGGGCGTGAAGACTTTTGAGTTATTAATAAAAAACCTATTTTATAGTAACACATTGACACTTCGTTACTCGGAAACTAAGCAAGCTAGGACACACGTTTATATGAACTTTTTTCATGAAATATGACAAGGAATGACCCCCTGAAATTAATGACATAATTTAAGTTACACCCTATATATATATATATATATATATATATATATATATATATATATATATATATATATATATATAATATATATATATTTCGTTATCTATATCGGTCAAAATACAGAAAATTTTTTTTCAATTTTAAAAATGGATATGAAACGTACATAGTTAAATTTTCAGGTATTTAGTAAAATATATTTCAGTTCTTTTTGGAACTGGGAGACTGACACTTTTTTGAGATGCGTTTGCAGCTGGTTATAAGTTTTTACGATACCGTAAGACAAGGATCGTTCATAAAATATCGTTTTGTGTGGGGGCTGTGATAAGTTACCTTTAAATCTACTGTTTAGATTATGCACATCTGTGCGCTATTTGATTTACCTGTACAAGTGAGTAATACTTTTATTCAAAATTATTTTATGATACATGATATTGATCCATTTCGCAGTTCCTAATTCAAGACTGATGAGATTTCTGTTCCTTATACCATATGTTAAACGCAGGCAGTAGTTTTGAATCATTTGAATTTTATGAACACTAGCAGCTGTCGTATACAACATCAGCATAGTTGAACACTGACAATATTAGTGAGTCCCAAAGGTATTTTTTCAGTTCGGCATTGAGCAAGTGCTTAGAGTTGAATAGAGACCAATTATTGATTTTTGAATGTATTTTTTAAAAGCGTCTCGAACCTCAGATTTGTATCAGCCCTAAAATTCTCTAAGAGGCAATGCATGATTGCCAACAGGGATGTTGAGTTTGGATATGAGTTGAGTTGTGAATATACCATATTATTATGTCAATGAACATACATACATAGCATCCTGGTAATTGATTGAACAGAATATTGAATTCAACATTTTTCATCCATTCCGCTGCTGTGGAGTTTCAATAACCTCTAGCAAGTGGTTGGGTGTTGCCAAGTAATAACAATATGTCAGTTTATCTAGCTGCTCAAGTTATGATTCTTAGCCGAACAAGAGCTGTTGGCGCGCTAATAAATTAAAACACAAGTTACAAGTTTTTTTGTTTTCCTCCAAATACTTGCAGAATTATGTTTTTTATTTAAAAATTAAAAAAGACTAATATATAGATAGTAGGTCTTTTTAATCCAGGATGAAGTTCATGAAAGTGGTTTCATAAATTACTTGAATTTTCTAAGTTGAAGTAATT
The DNA here is from genome assembly GCA_018342105.1 of Gonioctena quinquepunctata. NCBI lineage: Eukaryota > Metazoa > Arthropoda > Insecta > Coleoptera > Chrysomelidae > Gonioctena > Gonioctena quinquepunctata. The sequence goes on along the minus strand of JAFIRS010002236.1, from coordinate 10,351 downwards.
GTGAATATAATGAGTAATACACGTTGGTGTCTCGTTCGCAGAATTCTAGCCATATAACTGGTTCCATCTGAGTTGGTACTCAGCTAGGGCTAGATCAGAAGTGTGAAAACACCGTAGTTTGGGCTTTGACGAAGGTGCAGTTTTCTCTCCGTGAAGCTCAAAGTGATTATTAAGATTAGCCTGTGAAGTTTTTTTTGTTTGAAGACGAATTTACAAAGTCATGAAGTTGAAGTAGGTGAATTTGAGAGCCACGAAGACACCAGAAAACCCACTTTCAGAACATACATTTAGGCTAGTAGATATAGACAATCAATTAACAATAATTCCAAAATTTTTAAAAATTCCATAGTAAGATTGTGCATCAATGAAAACAAACTATGAAATTTTGCAGAAGTCTGCGATGAATGGAACATTGTTTTGATTGCGAAAACGTTTTCATGCTGAATTATTGCACTGAAAACTGCAAAAGTTCTGCAAACTAGGCATACCTATAGTAATGGTGTTTTACAACATGCATTGAGTTTGCAACCTTGTAAAAGTTATAGAACCTTGTTTTTTGTAATTTTTTTAGTTTTTCATTTCAATTTGTTCACAAAAATTACAAATGTTCTGCAAATTGGGTAAGTGAACGGAAAAAAACTTTAAAATATCCACGTACATTTGCAACCATTTCTGAAAAACACATAATTTATTTATCAAACTTTTCTATCAACGCTTCAATTTTCAATACACAAAAGCATTGAGTTAATAACAAAAGTTTTTTATTGTGGTTGCAAATGAAGAGAATATTGGTCTTAGTGAATATGTAACTTTGCAACCTCATCGAAAAACGAAACCTATTTATCCACCAACATTATTTTTTTTACATTTTCAAAACTTTTGAAATAATTGCAAGAGTTATGCAAATTGCAATTAAAATAACGACTGATATTTTACCTGAAGCAAGAGATTTGCAACCGACATTGTTCAACGAAACATTTTTTTTTGTATAATTAATTTGTTTTTATTTTATAATTTGGTCATAAATGCAAACATTGTGCAAATGGGTTTAAGATATATATCAGACCGACATATCCAGTAGTCCAGATAAATACTTGATGATTCATCGCGTATATCTGTTATATTTTGTACTGGTTGGTTGAAATTGCATACGAAGAATAATACGGTTACGTAGTTAACCATCAAAAAATTTGAAATTAATTATTGATCTCAGAAGCAATCACTGTTGAATTCAATCTAATATTTTCGAATGCAATGATCGAAAGAATTAAAAATTTTGCTAAATTCTGCTAAGAAACTATTGAAAAACATTAATTTTTTATCGCATTAGAAATGAGATGCAGTCATTCTTCTTTCGAAATTTTCACTTGTCACAACATGACTTTATAACAATCGACGAGATTTTGAAATGAATAATCGATGCTCTGTGGAAGGAAGAATATAAAAACGTTATCGATTGTATATCTCGCAAGTACATAATTTTCATCATCAAACAGAAACGTTGCTGACAAATTTATGAAATCTATATTACATCTCCAATTTAATTTTTACAGGTATGTATTTCTTGAATTGAATAGAATTATAATTAACCTTTCCACTCGACTTACTCCAATTGTGGTTTCGCACGAAAAATTCTATCGAATCCGAATGGAGGACTGAAATGTTATTGACACGTAAGAATCATTTCCTTGATTTATAAAAAAATTTAAAATAAAGAGGGAAAAACATGTTGGTAGGCAATTCTATTTCAGTTGTAGCTCCAGGACTTTTAGATGAATGTGCATTGTTTCTGGTTAGTTAAACAGTTGTCTGTCATAAAAATACAATTGTCAGTCTTCTTGTTATTCTGGTAATAAATCATGTTACTAAACTGCTGTGCACTCATTACTCTGTAAACAGAACACTGTGACGTAACATAGTTGTAGGTTAATCGTACTAATGTACAACTGTACGAGTGTTTTTTTAAATCTCAATATTTCGTACATTTTCAAATGAATCAAGAAATCTATGTAATTGTATCGAGAGATTCTCGATCCTCCATCAAACGTACTCAAGAGAATTTTTTTATGCAAATTCCCAATTGTAATATGATGTTTTGAATTCATATGGAAAACGTTAGCTTCCAACATTGAATAATTTCACCTACCGTTGACGATCTTCTTGGTCGATAGTTAACTTGGTAACACAATGAATATCATTTATTAGGTATATAAAAATCCTTATTATTCAAATAACACAAGTGTTCCAAAAATAAATATTTTTTTAATTCCTAATGTTCCGTATTGTCAGGGAATTGCTATTTTCCAGAACTTCGAAAGTTTGCAGAACTTTTGCAAATTTTTCCGCGCTAATAATTTGAAAATTCATTAAATCCTGATTTTCAATATCTTCCGTTCAGAAAAAAGGTTTGCAAAATCAGACTAGATATTGAAAATGGAAACATTCTCAATTGAATATTGATAGAAAGATTTTTCTGTGAATTGAAAAATCCACGATTGAAATGAAGTTATTTTCAGAATATCTATCAGATGTAGTTCAATGTCCAGCGTGGCTTTAGCCGGGGAAATAGTTGTTTTCTGTTAGATATTCACAAAACATAACTTCATTTTAATCGTGGATTTTTCAATTCACAGAAAAATATTTCTATCAATATTCAATTGAGAATGTTTTCCTTTTCAACATGAATACCCCACAAGAGGTTATCTTGACGATGGAAGATAGTGACTGGGGTTTATTTTCAGTCGCAGATGATTCCACATCTGATTTAATGATTTAATGTTTATATTTTCAACAAATCAGTCTATCATACCCCATGACAGGTTTTAATGTCAGAAAACACTGATTTCAAAGTGTCTCTCCAAAAGAAATGATTCTAACTTTTTCCATCTTTGCAAAGTGATATTGCTTCTTGAAATTGTATTTCCCATTTCTTCCGGTCTCCCTGATGATCGTGGAAGCGTGAAATAGATTTTCGTCGACAAAAATGTATTGAAGACCTAGTGAATGCGATGTCTCTCCTGCGTCAATGTTACGAATGATTTCTGGTGAGTACTCTGTTTTGGAAAACATTCTTCTTTGCCTCATTCATATTTATGAGTTCTTAATTAAGACTGGAATAGAAAATCAAATAACTATCTGAATGAAAATGCAAATTTTCAATCTCAGATTGAGTTAGGGCCCTTTCAGAATATCTATCAGATGTAGTTCAATGTCCAGCGTGGCTTTAGCCGGGGAAGTAGTTTTTTTCTGTAAGACATTCACAAAAAATAACTTCATTTTAATCGTGGATTTTTCAATTCACAGAAAAATCTTTCTATCAATATTCAATTGAGAATGTTTCCCTTTTCAACATGAATACCCCACAAGAGGTTATCTTGACGATGGAAGATAGTGATAAGGTTTATCTTTCAGTCGCAGATGATTCGACATCTGTTTTTATGAACATCCTGTTTATATTTTCAACAAATCAGACTAGATATCATATGAAAGTCCTCTCCACTCTACTGAAATTTTGAAACTTTTGTTATTATCAGTAAATTTTGGGAAAATCATGTCTATCTCTACTGGCCTGATTGTGAAGATAGGAAAATCGGTCTCCGGGATTACAAAATAAGATATAGCCAGCATCTCACAACGGGATTGTGTAATTATATTTTGTTAGAGGTGTTCCAGTTTAAGTTCATTGTTGGAATTTATAAACTGATCAATTCACGTTCATCTGTTCAATTTACTGAATAAAATAAACTGTTGAAGTTCTCATATCCGTGTTATAAATTGAAATTGTAAAAAGTAAAGAAGTTAAAGTTTAAATAAAATTATTATATTGTTACTTCCAAATGTAACATTCCGTTTTTCTTAAGCATATTAACTTCATAATCCGAACAGTCTTCAAGTTAGGATGAATATAGGTCTGTCTGACTGTATGTGCAATCTCAGAGGCTGTAATTGAATCCTACAGACCTCTGGGGATTTCAATTCAGTCAAAACACCAGACCCCTGGACATATCCGTATCTACATCTGGTGCTACCCCCGGTAAGTGGAGTAAAACACTATAAAATCTGGGCCCGAGAGAAAAGTTGAGTTCAAGAATAGTTTGAATAAGTGTTTTGGCGTCATAAATGAAGTAATGATTCTAGGGATAATATTTATTATTCCCGACTCTGGAAAATCTCTTTACAATACAATGAAAATTGAAAGCAATTCAATATTCGATATTTTCCACAATGTTTGCATTAGTCAAAATTCTGGAAAAGGAGTATCGATCTACGAATTGAATGAACAGGAAATATATCCACCAAAATCAACTCTGAGGCGACTGAATGAAAAATCCAATTTCATTCTTGATGGTTATTGTTTCTCGTAAATCCTGTTTTACAAATTTCACAGTCGAAACGTTAGGGAATGGAAATTAAAGAAAATGGAGACACTCTCAGTACTTTACAGTTACAATAAAAAAGAACCATTCCAGAATAATTCAGTATGAGGGAATACAACCAATGATGTTTATGACGGGGGCAATATCTCTCACAACACTGTATGTTATTTTTTAGATTGTCGCAGATGTAATGTATTGACCTGGTTTCTAGGATTTCCGGAAACTTGGCTATATGGAAGAGATATCCAATCAAAATAGCCAATATAATGCTCACTAGATGGCGCTCATTCCGTTTGTGTGTAGGTGAAATCCCACTTAACTGTTTCGACTCTCATTGAAAGTTGAAACTGGCAGGGCTGGAAAAAATTCCTGTTATTTGATTATTGAACAGTTTTCATCATATTCAGATATAAGAAATTGTAGTAGTAGTAGGATACAGATACAAAAGATTCATATGCAAAAATGGGGATTTCGTGTCCCTGTCAAAAATGATGAATCTTCGTCCAAACTATTGTTCTCATGTTTGGTCAACTCTTCCAATATTGGTGGTTGAATAGATGAGAATGTTTAGTGTTTTCTGCTGAAGAAATTTTGGTTCATGTACAAAACTCTATGTTCTAGTTGTTTCGATATATTTGTATAGTATATTCATGAAATAGTGCTGATTTCGTTATTTCATTGAACAAAAAGGACATAATTTGAAGAGTGACGTTTGATTTCGACGTTGAATTAAAGGTTCACAAAAGTGTGTTTCTATACTGTAGAAGGAATATTACAGTAGGACTGACTAGTCTTAACATTGGTCCTTCGAGACAAAAACAAACACCTGCTGGAGACATGTTCATACCAAGAAGTGAGATAAAGTACAAAGGAATCACTCTGGAAAGATATGAAGATGCACCCGATAATTTGAAACAAGCCACAGAGTCACGAGATTTCACTCATCCATCATGTACCCGTACCCACGATAAATCCATTTCAAGAGTTGGTTCTGAAATAATAAAATCTTCGAAGGAAAATTCTTAGAAATATAAATAGAGGAAGCCATAAAGTTAGCGTAAATAGAAAGGAGAAAAGTGGAAATAGATGCGGGAATAGTAAGAACTAACTGAAACGTGAAATTATTCTGGAAGGTTGATTTGAAAACTCTATCATTTCTGGTGCTGAAAATATTTTTGACTCTGGAGAAATGAATATTGAGAATAAGGTACACATTTGGAAAACAGAACTATGTATCGCCAACGACAAATGTTTTTATAACAATAACCAGTGATGATTCCAAGCAGATTTGTGATGTTTTCACTAGTAATCTCCCTAGTACTTGAATAACTATCGAAAATATTTCCGAGAGCACTAGTGTCGTTGACCAATCTGATCATTTTCAAATTATTTATATTAATTTTGTGACGAGGTTCGACCAAAAAAGCCGATAACTCTCGAATAGACCAAGTAGTATCTGCTATTGCATGGGATGACAACTTTGCTGGAAAGTCTTTGAACAGTAATGTAGAGTATTTTTATGAAACTATCAGAGAAATTATAGACAATGAGGTACCAAAGTATCGCAAAAGTAGATATTTTCCAACCTACTACAAAAAAGCAACCATACGTGCGGTTATAGAAAAGAATAAATTTCACAAAAAATGGAAAATATATAAAAATGAGAATGACCTCAATTTATTCAAAGTACTCAGAGCTCGCTCGGAAAGACTAATCAAAATAGATTTCAAAAACTATCTGCACTCTATTGAACATGAATAACCCTCTAATTCTAAACAATTCTGGAAATACGCCCCTATCAAAAAACAATGCGCAAGTAAAATTCCAAATGAGCTTAGGATATTTGCAACCTGTTTTCAACTTACTTTCAAAGAGTGTACACACCAGAAACACATGACTTCAATTATAACAGCTCGCCGTCAACCGATATTAATATTAATAACGAACAACATCACGTTCAACTCCCAGAAAATGAGGTAGAAAACGGATTGAAAGAGCTTGATAATAATAAAGCCGCTGGACCGGATGGATTACCGCCAATATTCTTGAAAACATGCTCTAAATCACTAGCTTAACCCCTAACTACGATTTTTAACCAATCAATAAACAGTGAACAATTTCCCGAATACTGGAAAAATGCGGATGTAATACTAATTTTCAATAACGGAAAGAAAAACATAATAAGAAATTATAGGCCTATCAGTAAACTATCTGCGATTTCTTAATTATTCGAGAAATTAGTTTACAAATATATGCATTTTCTCGTGAGATCCATCATCATATCAGAACAGCATGGTTTCTTTGCAGGGCGATCATTGGAATCCAATTAAATAGAATATAGTGAATATTTATATAGTAACATGGACCACAGACTACAAGTTGACGCTATTTACACCGACTTCAGCAAGGCATTCGAAAAGGTTAGGTTAATCTTCTTCTCGAGCGGCTTGCTGAGGTTGGGGTACGAGGCTCACTATTGAGATGGGTGGAATCTTATATAAAGAATAGGTCCCAATCTGTAACGGTTCAAGGATTTCGTTCGGAAGAGTATATTTCCTCATCAGGTGTCTCTCAAGGATAACACCTGGGACCTTTATTTTGTATCATTTATGTAAATAACATAAAGTATTTTAAACATGCCAACTTCCTGTTATATGCAGATGATATGAAACTTTACCTAACCGTACGAAATTTAAACGATTGTCACAAGATCCAAGATTACCTCAATAGACTTAGTGAATATTGTAACTCTTCTAACTAATATTTGAATCACATTACAAGGAATTCATTCCGGTAACTTGTTATTCTTGGGAAGATCAAATAACCAGGGTTAGTAAGGTTAGGGACCTAGGAATTATATTCGATTCCAAACTGATTTTTGATCTACATGTCGAATCAATCGCAAACTCCGCCTCAAGAATGTTAGGCTATGTAATGAGAACATGTTAACATTTCGAAAACATCAAGTCTTCAATTTGTGTTTATAAGGCATTTGTGTATAATAAGCTAAATTTCGCATCTATTATATGGAGTCCTCAATACAAAACGTATATGAACCGCCTGGAAAATATTCAGAGAAAATTTGTCAAATATATTTGTTTCAAACAAAATTTCAATTACAACGGCGACATTGAAAATGCGAGAAAACATTTCAATATTATATCACTATCGAGTAGGAGAGTGATCTCTGATATTTTATTTTTACATAAAATCATCTCAAGTTCCGTGGATAATGCTAATATACTGAATCAAATTCAAATCAACGTTTCCATTCGGCCACTTAGAACTAGCCACTTGTTATGCATACCATTTCGGTTAATTAATTCGTCTCAAAACTCTCCTCTATGTAGAATTCGAAATGCTAACAGGTACACTGATCAGATCGATATTTTCTCCAAATCCCACCAAAAGTTAAAGACCACTTTGAAACGACTCATGTAGCAAAGAATTTCCGCTTAAATTAGTAAAAGCAAACAACTAACAAAAAAACACTTTATCTTTGTAACTTTGTCTCAATTGATGCCTGAAATTAGTATTAGTATATAAGTTTAAGTATAAGTAAAATTAAATGTAATAATGTGGGTACTTTAGTGGACTTTTGTCTGTCTGTATCTTTCATGACCATTAAATAAATAAATAAATAAATATGGTCCGCTCTTGACTTATCCTTCCTTCGGTAGTTCAGAATTGTGGAAGAGTGTATTACGGTCAGACAAAACGTTCAATTTCCAAAAGATTCCACGAACATTTGGCCCATGCTACCAACCGAGGAAGAATAAGTCATGTGTAGCGGATCATATGATCGAATCTGGTCACAAAATTGATATTCAGAATTTCAAAAAGATCAAATCGGTCAACGACACTAGAAAATTAGATTGCCTGGAGAGTATAGTTATCTACAATAACCATAATAAAAAATTTCATAATGATGATAATGGGCAGATGTATTCTACCTTGTTTAACTCGACAAAAAGACAATAATTCATTTGGGAAACATGAAAATGGTTGGAATTAAGTTTAGCGAAGGAATTGCAGACGGAAAGTTATTGTTGGTAATAATGACACTAATTCTCTCAGATACTCATCTTTTCATGTTCACAGAATAAATCCTGGAACAGAACAATATGACCTCGAAAGAAAAATACACTACACTTTCCTGAAGAAAAATGTTAACAAATGCTTCCAAATATATAATAATATTAATATTAATAAATGGACTTTATTTTACTTGGCGGAGTTTAGCTCATAGCTATTCTTCCACTCAACCAAGTGTGATTCGAATTACAATGTCATGTACATTTATAATAACAATGATAATAAAAAATGATAATCATAGTAATGATATGAATAATACTAATATATGATCTGTGATGAAAAATAAAAATAGGATAGAAAACAATAAGTAGAGAAAAATACAGAAAAAAACAGTAAGAGGAGATAATCTGGTAACATGAATTGCCAAAATGGGACTATCGCTGTTCATCCCGGAGATATTGTTAAAGTTTACGTCGGAAATTTGTGAAGCATAAGCTTTTCATGTTTTGACTGATGGAGTTATACAGAACAACGGAGTGGTAAGCGAAAGCTCATTCAAAGAAAACAGTTTTGTGATGGGGAATTGACAAATTAGTGATATATCGAAGGTCTCTGCTGTGTACTTCTTGTCTGCATTGGAGTTTGTCAAGGAGGTAGAAAGGTGTTTTTGTCCTGAAAATTTCATGTAAAAATGTGGCATGATGAAGTTTTTATCTGTTGTGCATTTTTAACCAGTCAAGTTTATTGATGTAAGGTGTGACGTGTACCCTGAAACCTAGACCAAATATGAACCTCACGCATGCATTCTGACTTTTTTGGATTCTTCCTGATTGTATCCCATCAAGACATGGACCATATAGAATGTCGCAGTAGTTGAAAATCGATAAAATTAAAGTGTCACACACGGTGATTCGCAAATTTCTTCCCAAAAAATGTCAATTGGAATAGAGACCCTTATACAATATGCTCTTTTGATGAGATTGCTTACATGGTTATGAAATTTCAAGTTATTATCAATAACAAAACCAAGGCATTAAATTTTTTCTCGCAAAACTCGATCCTTCGCCCTCCTACCTCAATCGATACGCTATCTATAACCTTTTGCCTATCTTTTCCACTAGCAAATACAATCAGAGAAGATTTCGTGGGGTTTATATTGAGACAGTGTTTTTTAGACATCGAAACCAGCTGTTTTATCTCTTCATTAAGCAAATATGTCTGATCTAAAAGATGTTCAGTTCTGGCCGAGTAGTAGAGATTTGTGTCGTCGGCATAAGTATGTATTTGAAAATGGTTCAGAACTCGATGAAAATCAGCAGTGTATAAAATGAAAAGGAGTGGGGATCAGAGAAGATTTCGTGGGGTTTATATTGAGACAGTGTTTTTTAGACATTGAAACCAGCTGTTTTATCTCTTCATCAAGCAAATATGTCTGATCTAAAAGATGTTCAGTTCTGGCCGAGTAGTAGAGATTTGTGTCGTCGGCATGAGTATGTATTTGAAAATGGCTTAGAACTCGATGAAAATCAGCAGTGTATTAAATGAAGAGGAGTGGGGATAGTACAGAACCTTGCGGAGCGCCATGCGATACGTTCAAATAACTTGATTTCATATTTTTAACCTGCACACACTGGCTTCTGTTCGATAAAAAGGAAGTGATTAAATTTTTTGCATTTTCTGAAAACTCGTAGTGGTGCAACTTAGATATTAAAAGGGTGTGATTCATAGTATCGAAAGCTTTTCTATAGTCCAGCGAAATAAAAATAGTAGCCTCGTGTTTATCATACGCATGGATAATATCATCTGTTACCTTGAGAAGAGCAGTAGTGGTACTATGATCCTGTCTGAAACCTGATTGGTGAGCTGGTAGTATTTCATGTGCTTTAACGTATCTATAGATTTGTTCATGAGCCGCTTTTCCAATCACCTTTGATAATGCT
>JAFIRS010002235.1:0-238354 GCA_018342105.1 Gonioctena quinquepunctata | reverse complement strand
AATATATACTGCAATATTTTGCAACCAATTTAGACATATGATAGAAATGTTTTTTATGTTTTCCCATTGTCTTCTGACTTAAAGGTTAACCTTTTCTTAAAACGTTACTTAACATTATATAAATACTTCATCTCACTTAGAAGTACAAGCCTCAAACAGTAATAACTTGACCATTGCCTCAAAAAAACAATGAAAAAAACACTACTCCTACTCAACCTTTTTTCACTTCTTTGCCATATGTAAGAGAGATCACTCTTACTCTGCAGATGATTTCACAACCCTGAAAAATTTAAAATATATAAAGTAAACTAAAAACACTTCACTACGATTTTCACAAACATTGGTTTACAAAACCCACGACACGTGTTTCGCTATACTATAGTCAGTAATGATAAAATGCATTTTTTACAATTGTTCAGCAATTTTCAACTTTTACACTTTTGACCAGGTTTTTGCCTCAAATACTACACTGTGCGGCGTATGTCTTCGAATTTGTGACTTACTGAATAACTTGAGAAAATTGATTTGCTTTTTATTTCAGAGAAACTTTTACTTATCCAATTGAGAAGGAACTCCCAAGTCAATCTCCACGAAAACAATATCTATTTAGTTTACTTTATTTACAAAGTGTATGCATTTCGGAAGTTTATACTTCCATCATTAGAACGAATACAAAGAGTTTAAATGGTCACCATAAATAAAATAAACAATTGGACAAAGGACAAATTTCGTCATCTACACTTTACATATGTTATTATCATATTATGTCTTAATTTGTGTATAACGATGAAGCATAGTGACAGACTCGTATGAATGGCTTTTGTTTTCACCTTTTTATTATTGTACACAAATTGTGAGATAATATAATAATAACATACTCATATGTAAAGTGTAGATGACGAAATTTGTCTGAAGTTTTTGGAGTTGAGACGATTTATTCAGATTGAAGAGATATAGGATAGAGGAACAGTAGTCGAAGTGTGGCTGAACAATTGTCTTATAAACTGTGATTCTTGACTCAGTTGACAGATTATTGGAAATTATAGAAAAAAAGAATGATTTCTTTGAATTGTTTTTTAAGAATGTAATCAAAATGATCATCAAATGATAAAGTTAATTAATATTTTTTAAGTCTATTAGGCTGTATTTAAATTTGGTAGTGATTATCATTGCTTTTGTTTTCAATACATTCAGCTTGAGTTTAATCATTTTCAAATACTTGTTGATACTTGCTGATGTAAAGTTCTCATGACTTCATGCCAATAGTGTATCATCCGCAAAGAAGTTCACAAATTCAGAATCAACAAACAATGGCATGTCATTTAAATATAGTATGAATAGAAGGGGACCCAGAACACTACCCTGGGGGACTCCCAACATCATTTGCAATTTAATTCACTCTAACACATTGTTTTCTATTGGTCAAGTAATTAGATAACCAGTTGTACACTTTGCCTCTATTCCATATCTATTCAATTTGGCTAGTAATATAGACCTATATATGGTCTCAAATGCTCTTTTGATGTCAAGGAACACAGCCACAACAAACTTATTATTATCCAGTTCAGATTTGAATTTATTTTCAAAGAATCACCTCCCGAAGATTGTCAACGTACTTAATTGACACCCTGTATTTATATATATACAAGAATTGCCCGTTTAAAGTAATAAGATATATTTATCTCCTGAATTTTTTATTGGAATTTGAATACGCTTCAACTTTTTTTTATGTTTTAATCCAGCTATTTGTGTGGCTTATTCAGAATAAAAGAACAATCATATCCCTTTAATAAACAAATATCTCCTTATGAAATTATACAAATGAAATTAACGGTGTGTTTGGTCTAAATAGCATAAAAAAGTACATGTTACCCTTTTAAGTCTAGATATAACTAGTTATTATTCGAAATACATGTATGTTTACGTTCTTATATCATGCAAAGTAAACAAATGATAATGAACATTTTTATATACATAAAATATGAAATGATCCGTCTATGCAACGACCTCTGTGTAGACGATAATATTAAATCAGTATCCGTATTATTGAATTATATAAATTCTAAATTGCTTTGATCTCATTTAATTTTTGTTTGGTGATAATGATAAGCCGGCCTGAAGCCGTTTGGAGGAATATAGTTTAACGATTTTTTTGGGCATGATTAGGTCGGCTGTACCAACCTCAACAGAAGAGAAGAGCCTTTTTTGTTTATCTCTTCCCTGGGAGTAAAAACTATTAGTTGAGTAAAAAAATCTAACTTTACGTATCTTTATTTACTATAAATATCCGGATTCTATGAAAAATTCACTTTCTTTGTTAATCTGCGGAAACACGTCTGATTCTTATTTCAGACTCTTCATCCTTTGGAAGTCTTTTTTTTTACAAAATCTTAATCTAAATATGACTTATACAAAATATATATTGTTACGAAAATAAATTCAGTACGCCTCTGCATGATTATCGTATCGATTTCTGAAACAAACACATAATCATCGATATGTTTTCACGAACCCGCAAACAGGTGCCAGAAGCTTCTGGGTGCCAAGGCTGATTATATATGAGGTCGCGTGTACCGCAGGAGGACTGGTTGATGTAATTCATTCAGAGTGAATTATTGTTGTTCGGTAACATGTACAGATACAGTGTCGTACGCAATATTTTAGTGGTGGACTGTTATTGATTTATTTAGTTGTCAGAGTTGTGTTGAAGTTGTGAAGTGTAAAAAATAGACAATAATTAGTTCTGTATTTTTAATAGCACGAACTCCAGTTTCGTAACAATATGTTTGTTTCATTTTTGTACTTGGTACTGATTTTTTAGGTTCATCTTTTTTGTGGAAAGGGTATCCATGATCGATCTCAATTGAGAAAACACGCGCTTCTTTGTTTTCCATTCACAGGATACAAGAATAAGCTTCTTTCAATATCATTCTTGTTTTGTTAGGTTCCATCATTAGTGGTTGTTTCAGTATCCCATGTTGCGTCATTAGTCATTGATGTTTTGTAATAAATTTTCTTATTCTTATTTATGCAAATGTTTTACCAAAAGTACATTTTTGTTATTTTGGTCTTGGATATTTTTTTTTGTCGAGTTGAAATTATTTCACTCTGTTGAACAGCTTTTTGATAACAATTTTTCTTATACTGAAATTGAGATATCCGAAGTTGATGTTTTTTTTAGAACGTTTGTTTCGAAGTGATTTGAAAATTTCTTTATTAACACATAAATGAAGAAAATTCGATTGTAATTGTAGTTAACTATAGCGCATCAACAAAAGATCGAGGCCATTCTCGAAAATTCACCGACCTTTCTGGAATATTCCACCGGGTGTGGTAGATAACTATAAAAGCGCATCGCACGCGGCGATAGTCAGTTATTTATGTGATGAGTTATTTGTTTGACCAGTAAGTTGATAGCGCAGTGTCTAGCGCGGTATTTGAACTGTTATTGATTTATTTATTGTGTAAAGTGTAATAAACGGACAATAATTAGTCGAGTATTCCAAGAGACGAACCCCAGTTTCGCAACAATATATATATATATATATATATATATATATATATATATATATATATATATATTATATATATATAATTGTGGTCATTTAAGTGTGCAACATATGGGAATATTTTTTAAATGAATTGCACATCCAAAATATAAATATTGCCGAAAGTTGGTGCACGTGCGATAATCATATTAGATGTACTTAAAATCTTTGCAAGTCAAATAGCATACAGTAGGTCAAAAAATATAAAAATTGCACAAGAGTAAAGTACCCTTATGTCAGAAAATTCAGCAAAATGTTATTAAGAAAAGTTGTTTAGAATTAAAAAGCAAAACATGGCCTCCCAAGAAATTTGTTTTTTGAAAAACGATTTCCCAATTTTTTTTTATCTTCACCCTTATCGCTTTCATAAATTAGACAAAATCCAATCAATTTCGCATAACTCTGTTCAAATTCAAGCATATTTATATGGAATTAACTTAGATTTTTATTTTTTTAGGGAATCACAAACTTCATGTTTGTTGCAACGATATCACAACTTTAAAAATTTCGCAAAAAATTATTTTTTACAAGGTAAAACAATAGTAGTGTACTATGCATATTAAAAAATTCAATTTAAAGTGCAATTTTTTTATTTTTAATATTTATTAAAAAACTGACAACAAATGAGGGTTAAAGTAAACATTATTATTATTAATTAATATTAACAAAACAATTTATCCATAATTTATGCACTAAACGGACCCAAAAGCAATAATACAATGTTTTTAAACGTATTTGACTGTAGTGCCGATGGTTTTGCCGGCTTATTTTTATTATAACTTAACAATTAACAAAGCAAAATAAATTAGAACAGAACATATTCAAAAAAAAAAAAAAAATTATCGAAGCAACCTTAAATCTAATTGTCGGATCATATAAAATTCACTGAGAGTAGATAGCAATACATTTGTTGGAATATTTCTGCAATGAAATCGTACAGAATTTTCAGGCTCCCCAACATTATTTAATAGTCGATCCTTTAAAAAAATATTGGGGTGAGATCTGGCGAACGAGGAGAACACCGTAGATCGGTATTTCGTCCTAACCATTTATCACCAAATTCCCCATTTAACCATTCAGAAACAATTCTAGCAGAATGAGCGGGACATCCATCGAGTACAAACCATAAATTATTTCGTTCTTGTAAATTCATATTATCCAAAAAACCCGTCAGTTCGTTTTCCAAAAACTGTAAATAGGTACCACCATTTAGGTTTTGGCGAAAAAAACGGCCCTATTAATTTCCGTTAATAATACCACACCACAGGTTTGTTTTTTGGTAATACTGGTTTTTATTGGCAATGACAATATTTTGATTTTCGTCCGACCACCACCTACAATTTTGGGAAGAGACAACGCCATTTGTTGTGAATGTGGATTCATCCCCAAAAAGGATGTGTCTATGGAAATCATGTTGATCTTCTATTTGTCCTTGAATCCACAAGCAGAAGTCATACCGAAATGCATAGTCTCGTTCTTGAAAGGTGCAAATAAACTTTGGCTTATAGGCATGATATTTATTTTTCTTAAGAATCTCCTTAACATAGCCTTTTTACACTTTACTTCAGTACATACAGTTTTAGTACATTCATTTTTATATTTACAATCTAAAGAATCTGTCTGTTTGAAATTAATTAAAATTATGCTTACAGTTGAATAGATAGATATATAGATATATTTTATTCGAAGTAGGATGTCCTTATATACAATAAAATAGAATAGATATAAAACAGTATATGTAAAGATCGAAAATGAATTTAAAAAAAATATGAAATTACTGGTAGATTACAAAATACATAATATATTGAAAATTAAGAATATCATTAAAAATATAACAAAGTTCATAGCAAAACTAAAATGAACTACAAGAAAGGACAACAATTGACTGGGCAACAAATAAAATGTTTAGGCAATCAATTATTTTGTTTTTATGAGTTCTAACAAATTCCTTTTGAAAGTATTCAGTGAAATACAATTTTTTTAATGAAGTAGGCAGTTTGTTGTATTATCAAAATTTGAAAAATATGAATTTATGGTATTATTATGATTTGTCTTGTATATGCAGATTATTCCTATTCCGGGTTAGGTAATTATGAACTTCAACATTGAAACCTATGTAGTTCTTGAAATACGATGGAGCCAGATTGTTTGTTTGGATTTCGTTCATTGAAAATATTTGCTGCTTCACGCACTGGTTTATAGTTATCTCCACATATTAAAATTAATTATGTCTTGGAGCAGGCATTTAAATCAAATAACTTAAAATCGAACAATAATATTCAAATAAAAATTAATGAACCAAACTGTCATATGTTTGCTTTTATCCTTTTTTCATCCGCGATTATTTTAGTAGGATTTCATGTTTGTCGATTAATTTATATAGTTTTTTAATAAACATTCAAAATACAAATTTTTCTCGTTAAATTAGGGATATTTAATATGCATATTATCATTACTACTGTTTTACCTTGTAAAAAAGTATTTTTGCGAAATTTTAAAAATTAAGTTAATTTTATAAATTAACCTTATGCGAAATTGATTTGTTTTGATTAATTATAAGGTTTAGGGTAAATAAAAAAAATTGGAAAATTATTATTAAAAAAAAAATCTTGGGTATTTAGGCATAACTTTCAATTCATTGAAATTGGTTAATCCTAAATAAGGAATAAGTTTGATATTCAAAGATATTCAACCACATGAATTTGGAATCTTTCATGAAAAACAAAAACCTTAGTTCTTGTTTTATGGACCATGTACAATATCCACAGAACTCATTAATTCGCCTAGATTAATAAAATTAATGCTTGGAGATTTATCAATGTTACTTGGGTAACCTAAAATTAAGAAATAGCGATCATTGTAACACAAGAACGAGGGACAGTCTATACCTGCTCTATGAAATGGCTGTTACAAAACCCATGGAACGAATCTCAATAATACTTTGTATAAATTCATGCCAAAGTGTTAGTAAAAAAAATTATACACAATAAGAAAAATCACTTGATTTCGCTATTACTTAATATAATGTTATTGTGAAAAGATTGAGTTGCGACGATTTTTCGGAAGAATGTTCACGTTTGAGCCGCGCAACACATCAGACTTACACTTACTATATTTCTGTTGTAGGATCAACCGTTGAGGAATTATTTCGAAAAAAAATATGTTTTGTACCTTTAATCCAAGATTGGCGGACCGCGCCGACCCCCCAAGGTCGAAAACTTGGATTTTTACGGGACCCGGAACAAAATAACATGAAAGAAAAGTTACAACCCTACCTTTTGTAAGGTAAGTCTTTTTTAGTCCCCATTGACTGGAGTATAGGTAATCAAGTTGAAATGTTGAGCGGAAAGATACCATTCTCACTGGTTTCAATATGCATAGCTTCCATAAGGCATACGCTATAGGAATGCCGTTATCTATTGGTCCTTGTGAAAGAATAGCTCACTTGCATCTGTCGCCAGAAAAAACTGTTATTCGATATTTGGTTATACCAAAATGGTACTTGAGGTGAGAGCCAGTTCCATTCCCTTGAATGATTTTTTGCATTCCGAGTTGAATTGGAATTAATCTTGTAAAAGTTAAAGGATATTTTAGCATTTGCGAGGATGCCCGAAAAGGATTTACATTTTTGACGAGTTAGCTCTTCTTAGCCGTTTAAATTTTTCTATTAATATAGAAATTTGTTCGTGGATAGTTGGAGAGTAGATAATGATATAGTTCATATAGACAAAGGCAGAATTAGTTCTGGATACCATAATTAATGTAATACATAAAGCGTTGGAACATTGATGGAACATTTTTAAGGCCAAATGGTGCACGAATGAATTCGTAGTGTCCATTCTCCACAGAGAAAGCTCTTTTTTATTAAGTATTTGATTTCGTTTAGTCTCCTTTCAGGTGAAATATGAGTTCAGAAGTTATTGATTGTCTTTCTACATCTTTCAAATGGTGAAGTCATTGGTTTAGAATTTTCTGGGCCTTGTCAATTTGATTTGTAAAATTACTATCGTCGGATGTGTTGTAGTTTCAATTCTGCTTTTTAATTTCTACTGAGGCACTTCATGACCCAACCTTTCCATTTTCTTGTGCTAACGGTGTTGGTGAGATAACACATCAGTCTGAAAATTCGTTCGATCCTAATGAAAATTGTAATTTGGTTTTGTGTTTGATTTGGTTCAGGAAGTTTTTTGATTTCTTCAACAGTTACTATGAATAATGGAACCGTTTTGAAATGTGTTATTAATTGCATTTCTGCAGTTTTTCAAGTCAATAATACAGTTGGGGTGTTCAAGGAAGTCGGATATTTCGCTTTGAAATTCATGAGTAGACTAAGTGATGACTTCTTTTTGGTTCGAAAATCCGTCGACATATATAACATTAACCGCATATCGATACAAAAAAATGCAAGTTTTTGGTTTTAATATAAAAATGCCAGCTCCGGTGCCAATAAGCTTTTTGAAAGTTTTTTATGTACTAGCTGACCTGACAAACGCCTTGCCAACTTTCTAAATTCCCTAATTATTTTTCATGAAACCTTTCGTCCACGTAGAATTTGGTTTTTTACCATGTTTTTCTTTGTGTTGTTCCATGTACGTTATGCTTGTGACTGCCCGATTTTCCGTTATCCCGTTATAACGAACAAAACAAACAAAAAATTACGCATATCCATCGTTCGAATCGTGAGTTATGGTCTTAAGTTCAATGAAAATGTCTGTTCGTGTTCCTAAGCGCATCACTTGAGAACGGCTGGTCCATTTTTTTTCCATTAAAACCTTCGGACTATTTCGAACATTAAAAAAATAGGCAAATCGGTCCAGCCGTACTCAAGTTATGCGCTTACCAACACAATTTGACATTAATTTTTATTATACAGGGTGTTTCATAATTGAATGCTGATCCTAAAGGGCGATAATCCTTGGATGTTTTTAAGAAAAATTCTCCATATGAACATAGGTCCGCAACCGCTTTATTTCTGAGATACAGGATGTTGAAATTTAACAAAAAAATCAGTTCTTCACCAATATCTCTGAAACCGCTTTGGCTTTTTTTTTCAATTTTGGTACATGCAAAGAACGCATAAAAATAAATTTGTTCCATGATAAAGGATTTCTTAATTTTCATCAGTGGCGTCCCCCCCTGTTAACATGCCCTGTCATATTTTTGATCAAAATAATGATAGGGCCACTGTGTTTTTTCCAAATAAATATTATTTTTGTAATTGTCCTCTATCTTCTCAAAAAAATGATCTCTTGCCTTTTTTTCGTCGGATGGTTTTCGATTTAGAAAATAAAATACATTCATTTGCTGTCCCTATTCGATTTTTTCTCTTAGTCTTAATTTCACAATTGTGGTAACCAAAGGATCTAGGCAAGATTTTTATAATTTTATGGTAACTATTATTTAGTTTTTGTAATAAATGCGCATAAAAATATTTTTTTAATTTTTAAATACATAACTATTATGAACATTAACTGTTCAAAATATTCGCCTCCTGCAAGTATGCACGCTTCAGCCCTCCTTGTCATTGACTCGCATACTCTTTGGAAAATTCCTGGAGTATTCCTTATTGCTTCACAGGAAACTATTACGCGGTTTCGCAATTCTTCCTCAGTTAGAAAGTCTTAAGATGTCCCCAAAGAAAATAATCAAGACTGTTTAAGTCTGAGGATCTAGCTGGCCATGACTCTGTTCACCCACGACCTATCCAGCAATTATGAAAGTTGTGGTTTAAATATTCGCGTGCCAGAGCACTAAAATGAGCAGGTGCACCATCGTGCATAAACCACATGCGATTTCTCATTAAAATAGGAAACTTCTTCCAAAACGAATTGGCAAATTATCTTCAAGAAATCGGCGATAATTATGTCCATTTAATCTGCGTGGTAAAAAAAGGTCCAATTAGGTAATCTCCAATAATTCCAGCCCAAACATTTAATTAGAACTTCTCCTGGTGATGAGATTCCACGATTGCATGCGGATTTTCCTCGGCCCAAAAATGATTATTATGAACATTTCTGATCCTGTTTTTAGTAAAACTAGTGAATACAATTTTCCTGTCAAATAAAGGATTTTCGGTATCTTTTTGAACAAACCATTGGCAGAAATTCACTCGTAATGGAAAGTCTCGAGGAAGTAGAGCCTGAACCCGTTGAATGTGATAGGGATATAATAAATAATCATGAAGAATCCTCCATACTAGAATATGGGCGATATTCAAATTATTGGCAACTTGCCTCGTACTTATTTCAGGATTTTCGTCAACTGAATTTAAAACAGCTATCTCAACTGCTGGAGTTCTTGCAGTCCGATGTGCTCCTTTCAAGTGATGATTTGGCTCAAAACTTCCTGTTTCACATAACCTTCTGAGGGTGCTTGAAATCGTTCGAGCATCAGGAACCATTCTATTTGGGAAGCACTCTTGATACAGTCGCCTGGCTTCATATGCGTTCCCGTCAGCAAGCCCATTCAAGTAATGCATGTCTGCTAATTCGGTATTTGCAAAATTTACCATGTTGTTTTTTTAATAAACAAGTTTTTATAACGTAAATACCTAATATCACGTATCTAACTGAAAGTGTCAAAATTGTTTATGTTGAAAACAACGAAATGTGTTCTTAGCAAACTAGATGTTTCTAGCCCACAAGATAATCCTACTACTCTGGCTGATTTCGCATAGGGACAAGCAAATTAATGCAACTCAAAAACCGTTCGCCGGACGAAGAAAAAGGCAGGAGACCATTTTGATGAGAAGATAGAGGACAATTACAAAAATAATATTTATTTGGAAAAAAGACAGTGGCGTATCATTATTTTGATTAAAAATATAGCAGGGCATGTTAACAGGGACGCCAGTGATGAAAATTAAGAAATACTGGAAAACATTTATTTTTATGCGTACTTTGCATGTACCAAAATTGAAAAAAAAAACAAAGCGGTCTCAGAGATATTGGGGAAATTCTGATTTTTTTGTTAAATTTCAACATCCTCTATCTTAGAAATAAAAACTAATAGAAAGAAGCGAGCTCAGATGCAACGTTGCTTCGAGAAGTTCAAATCGGGATTGTTGTAGTTTTCATTGATTGATTTTGGGTTTGGATTTCTGATGTAGCTGTTGCGTATAATTGGTTGTACGCCTTGATCACATTGTTTGTTTTACTTCCCATTGATTATAGTGGAAATTATGACTGTTACCGGTGTAACAGTCTTCCAATGCTTGGTTAGTAGTACCATACAGTAGTCACTCTAAGGATTGGAATCTTAACATTGAAAATGTTGGAGGTATTGATTATCTTAATATTTCACACATTACGCTCTTTTTTAATTGAAATTCGGTTTATGCTGAATTACTGTTTATGAGGGGTATGTTGGTTTTTCTAGGGATTTTGTAAATGAGTTCTTCGCTGAATATTTTGGTCTCGATTAGTACGATTCGGTTAACAAAAATTCGTTCTCGACGTTGCAACCACCGTTGAAACGTAAGGGTTCTATATTTTCTTAAATAAAAAATTTGTCCGAAGACACGTATCTCCGATCAACCATAGTTGATTGATGAATAATTTATAGAAAAGCTTTTTACAAGCGGTACAGATATAATCGCTTATACGAATTTTTAATAACAAATTACAGATTATGTGAAACACTCAAATCTTCAGCTTGAGTTTTTTCATTAGTTCATCGACATATTCGTCATATTCTGCTTCAAAAAAATTTCCAGCGTATGGGTTACCAAGCTTATACTTTTGGGCAAATTTTCTTATTGAAAAATGTGCTCTTCCTTTCCAGTGTTGATTGTTCAACTTGGTCTCCTTGAAATTGATTTTACTAGGCTGCTTATACAGTAAAAACACGTATCTGTGCAAACCAGTGTTTTTCCCTGGACCAGCTCCTATGTATTCTGCCAAAACTTGACCTAAATATAAAAATACATTTCATTTTGGAAAAATAGATTGAATCCATTGAAAAAGAAAAATGACATAGCGATGTTACTTTGCAACATGTGGGAATGGACACAGTGTTAAAAAATACCAGCATTTTAATTAAGTTTGTACCATTAGCATACCTACATGTTGTTTTATCCGGAATAATGGCGTCATTGGCATAAGACAAACTGTGAATTTGATACAATAGATACTATGTCTGATGTGAATGATATGCTCAGTTTTTTTAAGGAAACAATACCTTACATTATTTCAAACTCACATATCAAAAAAATTATATATCTCAGAGATAATACATTCAGGAAGTATAAAATACGAAATTTATTGTCGATTGAATCTACTGCAAATATCTCCTTAACTAACTATACTAATTGTGCCATACACACAGAGAGAAAAGCTTAGCAGCATTTCAATAATATTCTCTTTTTCTATAAATTAATTTCCCAAGTTGAATTGGCTTGATAAGTATAGATATAACATAAATGAAAAATCTTTCCATTTTTCATCCTATAACCTGAACAAGTTTCATAAATAAATTTTCCCTGCGGATGATAAGGTTCATTGAAGGGTATTTGATAGACCACGCGGACGAAGTCGCTGGTATCAGCTAGTAAGAATATAAAAGTAATGTAAATTTACAATTTACATTACTGAAAGAGAACGGAAAGTTTCATCAGCTCCATTCACAAAACATATGTCATATAGTCATGGGTCTCATTTATTGTTTAATGTTGGGTGAAAATGTGATTTTTGAAATAGGCTAAGAGCGGACTGTAGAAACCTGGCTAATCGAGTAACAAATGAAATGTTTTAAAAAGTTATAACTCACACAAACTAAGAAAAATCATTGACTGCCTGGACAAAAGTGGTGCATAAGATTTTTATGGCCTTTTTTCGGAAAAAGCCAACCAATAAGTAACCCATTGTCAGTTTTATAGGTTCCCCATCTATAAGCTGTCTAAATGGCTCAGTGAAATATTAAAACATGGATTTGAAAAGACGAATATGACTTTTCGAATTTTCCAATTTCATTCGAGACAAAACAATTCCTGAAAATTACTTCTTATTTCTTTAGATGTAACATCTCTTTTCACCAACATTCCAGTTGACCTTACAATAAAAAATAATCAAAAATCGTTGGAATAAAATTTCCAAATTCACCACGTTTTGATACTAGTTTATTAATGTTTTTGAATTCTGTATAGATTCCAGTTACTTTAATTATGATGGAATTTTTTACCAACAGATATATGGTTTAGGAATGGGTAATTCCATGTCACCTATCTGTGCTGATCTCATTATGCTAGAACTACAACAACAATGCTTGGACAAACTATATTTCCCTGTTCCCTTCTTCAAAAGATATGTTGACATTTTCACAGCAATTCCTAAAAATAATAAATCTTAAATTCTGGACGTGTTCCAGAGTTTCCACTCACGATTGAAACTTCACTATAGAGGAAGAAAATGATAATTCCTTGGCTTTTCTAGACACTTTATTAATTTTTTTTTTTTTAAAAAAAAATTAATTTAAAAAGGTTTTCTAGACACAATTGCCATTTGAAAACATGAGCGCTCAAAATTTCAAACCCAGAATATCTTTAAAAAAATACAAAATACCGTATGTGAAAAATCTCCCTGAAAAACTTGTAAAAACGTTGAACGATGAAAATTCCAAGATCGCATTTTCAAACGACAACACTGTTGGCAAAAAGTTTTATGCATGCCAAAAAAAAACGAAAACCCCCACCAATCTACAATCAAACGTCGTTTATAAAATCAACTGTTATAATTTTACTGTTTGACCAATGTAGCATTTACGTTGGTCAAACAGGCCGATATTTAAAAAAACGCATATCTGAACACGATAGGGACACAAAAAAACTTAATACCCAAAATCCCACTGCTCTAGTAGGACATACTAGAGAAAATGGCAATTCTTTTGATTTCGAAAACCCCTTCATCCTTGATAAAAAACCCTCCCTGTCAAAAAGATTTCTCAGTGAAATGATCGAAATTGTCCTCCAAGACACCGTCAATACCAGGAGAAACATAGAAGGATTGAACACGTCCTATTTCAACTTGATAAGTCAGATTCCTAAATGATTTGTTATCGTTTTTTACCACAATTGTTTTTCTCCGTTGATACAAGAACTATATGGTTCTCGGATATTTTTTAAATTTTATCTCAATATCCGTTTGTCTCGCACTTGATGTTAAACCTATTGTCCCGTGAACGTGTTTTTTTTGTATCTAGAATGTGAGTTTATGTATTATTTTTATTTACATCCAACACGGAAAAACTCATTTTTGGTGAGTCTTTCCTTTTTTTAAAACCTATTTTACTGTGAAATGTTCCAATTCTTGTGGTCAAATGTTTCTTTATTTTTACTATTTCTCAACCCCTTCAACTCACAAAAACTCATTGTTACAGAGTCCTGAAGATGAATTTAATAAAATTCGAAACGTTGCAAGGAAACAATAGGTTTTTCTTCAACAAAATTGATCCAAATCCCAACAAACCTCCTCAATATTATATGTTTATATTGGATAACTAAATTTAAAACGATATAAATCTTAAGTATCGGTGCTTATTTCTGTAGGTACGGTATAAACGTGATGTTTTATATGGGGTTTGGTTTGACTCAAATAATTATTAAAGTAAACAAAAGACACTCACTTCACTAAATTATTTTCATTGAACTGGGGTTTACAAAACCACGACACGTGTTCCGCTATACAATAAGTTCTTCAAGAGGAGATAATACTAACTCAACAATCACGATGTATCATGTTAAATAGTCAAGGCAGGTAGTAGCAGGTATATGAATATAATTAAGAGTAATGAGGATATTAAGGATTATCCATTACCTGTTTAATTCTAAACTTTCTAGAAGGTCGAGTTTGTAACCTTTCTTTTCTGTATGTAATATTTCGAAATCGTTAACAAAACAATGTTTTTCAGTCAAGAGGTGAGTAGCAGAAGTTGAATTTTCTTCCATTGACGAAACAGTTCCTATGTTCTGATATTCGTTTTTTAAATGTTCTGTCTGTTTGGCCTATGTAAAAACTTGCACAAGAGCCACACGTTGTTTTATATACTCCAGATTTATCGGATTTCTCAGTTTTATCTATATTGTTCTTAATAAATTTACTAAAAACGATTATGAGAATATAGGAAGTGTTTCGTCAATGGAAAAACAAATTCAACTTTTGCTACTCACCTCTTGACTGAAAAATATTGTTTTAACGATTTCAAAATATTACATACAGAAAAAAAGTTATAAACTCGATCTTCTAGAAAGTTTAAAAATTAATAAATGCAAAAAGTCGTAATATTTGCTTAATTACCAGATCAACTTGAATAATTCTCCTTTGTTGAATTTGTTTCAATAAAGATTAAACAGGTAATGGATATAATATCCGTTCTACTTGGTCTCATTCCTAATAGATACCTAATGGATAATCCTTAATATCCTCAATATTCTTAATTAGATTCATATACCTGCTACTACCTGACTTCACTATTTAACAAAATACATCGTGATTGTTCAGTTAGTACTATTTCTACTTGAAAAAGCTATTGTATAGTGAAACACGCGTCTTGGTTTTGTAAACCCAGTTTAGTGAAAATCATTTGGTGAAAAAAAAATTACCAAGCACAGAAGATATGTATTAATATTTCGAGCAGATTGGTGTATAACAATAATTTTACCAATAATTTTTTGGCTAAGCAGCACTTCCTTAATCCGAGAAAGTTATTACAAGATTTCCAAGACTGGCCATAAGAAGAGATTGGAGTTTGATATTTAGGTTGAGTATAATTATTATAATATTATTAATATATCCAGCTACCTACATTACTTCAAATCAAATATTTTTTGTATGTCTACCATGCGTTTTCATTTTATATTTAAAGGGTAAATGTATAGTTAGTCCACTCATGTATGCTCCCTGAAAATAGCTGAAAAACTTCTTAGGTGTTTTTGCCTCCTAAACACGAATCCGAAAAACGCGGCGGTCTCATACCGTTTCGGAGTTACAACACCTTAACAAAAATCCATCTTAAACACATACATCTTAACCTCTAACATCTGGCTCAGATTGAGGTTAGGTTGTTGCTTGTTGGTGCTGATGCGGGGAAGAGGTTAGGATGTACGTGTTGAAGAAGTAAGATTTATTCTATAAAACCGGCTATATTTTGTGCCAAGTTTATACGTAGTTTATGCTGTTTGAAAATTATGTTTTAGAAGAAAAAAGGTGCTGTTACTCCGAAACGTAAGGAAAGTCTTTCAAATTCAACTGTATTTATCGACAGCAACTCCACTATTGGTTTCTATGTTTTTTGGAACAAATTTTCTGAAAGATAAGTTATTATACAAAAAATGCTCACCCGTGAACGAAATCCTGGATCCGCGCCTGCCATCTCACTTCTCATACAACTTCTTCAAATTATATAACGATTTTTACAGTGAGTTTTGATATTATACAATCTCCAACTTGTTGGGAAAAATAATTTTTTTCGACAGGTGTAAAAAGGTTTAAAAATTTTCATGATTTTCTTTTAGTTTTGCAGACTCGTGCTCGTAGCAGGCAAAATACGTAAGTATTCCTAACAGAGCCGGATTAAGAGAGGGGCCTCCACAATATAAATTTTTAGGTAAAATTTCCTAACAAATACCGAAGGATATGCAAAGTTATATATAAAAAATCTGACAACGAAAGAGCAGTTCTCCCACTTTTTCCTCTCATTTTTCGTTTTAAACATTCAAAAACATGTTTCGTATTCTTGTCAAAATCCATGGTTAATATTCATCTTCGATCTGATGAATCATGTGTATATGTGAGAAACAATCACCAAGTAAAACATCATACTATTATACAAAATATTATATCGTATCAAAATTAGCTGTAAAAACAAGAACAATTGAATTTAAAAAAATATATATATATTTTTTTATTAAATGAAGGATTTTCTGTCGATGTATTCTTCGAATGACACAAGCGATCTAGATACACAGTGAAATTCAATAATCATAAGCAAAAGAAAATAATATTTCAATTTATGAATATGATTGCATCAAATTATTTTAAGAGTCCTGTGCGCATTCCATAATAGAACAAAAGTTCAAATTCTGTTGAATATTTTTCTGCCGATTCTACAAACACTTTGCCCGTCTATACCTGTTCTTCCTATTTATTGGCGTTGACAAGTGTCCGCTGAGTGGAGCGCTTGTTACAGAGAAATCCCCGAAATCTGGAAGTGTGAGTCTAAGAGAAGGATGACATTCCGCAACAAATGTAAATCCTTCTGAAAAAGGACTATCAAAAAGACCAATCTAAGATTTTCTACTATCAAATTCTTGAAAACCAAAATTTCAGAGCTACATTCTCAAACATTGAAATTACAGTGATTATTTTTTGACATTGCTAGAAACCAATGGAAACGTTCAATTCAAATAATTCATATTCGTTTTGGCCAATCAATAGTGGGAATATTCTACCTAGAAAATTGTCGCGGGAATAATTTGAGGTATTTTGTTTTTATTGTCTGACAACCTATATTTTTAATTTGACGTCTGTCATCAATTCGCATGAAAAGTGTGAAATGAATCAAAACCGGTTTAGTACATTATATAATTTTGCAAGGAAATGTGTTTATGATCGTAACATCAAAAAATAATCTAAAGAATACCACACGAGAGTTCGATATAGTAGAAAATAATTATCTAGATTTCTTTCTCAAACTTGTTGGCAATAGCCACTCGAGCCAGTTGGTCTCTCTTGTCTATTGCCGGGCAACAAGTTTTCGAAAATCTGTCGAATTATTTTCACTCTCTTGTGATATTACAACTGAGAATGGGATGATGTCAAATTGCACTGGAAAGCGCTCTTTTTCCAAAATGAAAAAAATAGGCGATGAGACAAAGCCGCCTATCAAAGTTATCGCTTCTTAGCATTGAGAATGATTTTCTCCGGATGCTGGATTTGACCGAAATCATCAATGATTTTTTCGTCGAAAAAAGCTCGCAAGAATCCATTCGTTTACGATGTAATTTAATTTATTTCTTGTATTTTATTATACCTACATATGCTCGTGTCGAAATAATTTGATTTGTTCCGCAATAAATAAAATAAAAAATTTTTGAAAAATAATTAGGGGCCTCCACTCCTTTTGTTGCCCCAAAGCCTCCACACCTTTTAATCCGGTCCTGATTCCTAAAGTTATCAAAATCGGAGATAGAGGCATCTAACAGCAAATTTATGGTTGGAATTTTACCTAATTCAACTTTATAGTCTGCAATATTCACCACCAACCAATTCAACCACTCTCCTAAATAGTGTTTAGTCCTGCTTGGCGAGTCAGGATCGATCATACAAAGCGTAAAATATACGCCTTTCTCTTGAGGCATCCAAGACACTTTAGGTGGATCTTTAACTTGACTTGGATGCACTATGGGGGAGCCCTCATTGATGGACAATTTGGGATATTCGACGATAAGTTTTCCAGTTGGTGGATCATCTATCACATCTGGGGCAATCCTCTTGCTGAGCCATCCTTTGCTTACTGTGGTATATGATCTGGACTTTGTAAATCTTCGAAATACTGCTGATTTATCAATAACACTTCTGAACATTCCAGATTATGTAATTTTGTTAAGTGGATGCTCTTACTGGCATTTCTTGGTTGTCAAACTGACTGAATGACAATTTTGCGGACCATTTCCTGAAATGCATTGACATTCAAGAGTGAGAAAGCGGGTCGAATAAATGGCTTCTGTAGAGCTTTCAGTTTCTATATCCTTCGAACGATCTAAGTGATTTTTTGTCATGTGATATTTTTTATCTACGACCAATCAGGTTGGTTTGTTTGAGTTATGCAATGAGCCGTATTACCGTACTAGTGATCCATTACCAGTGCGGTAATAAAGACGTTACGCAACTCATTTTTTATAAAAAAGGAAACAGCTGAATTTAAGAATGTATTTAAAGGTAAGGATGAATTTACTCATTGTAGATGTAAAATTTGTTCCAGCTATTGACATTACCTTGTGTTTTCAATGTTAAAATCGGTCCACCATTTTTTCACGAAATAATTCCTCTACGGTTAATCTTACGACAAAAACTTGAAGAGTATTTTTGTAACGAGTTACAGCGGTGGAAACGTGAACATTCTTCCAAAAAATCGTCCAACTGTTCGTTTTTCTCATTTTAAGAAATTGTAACGAAGTTACTAGTTTCTTATTTGTTTAAAACAATCCAACAAGCTCCGTGTTGAATTAAAATAAATAAAAGTCCTAACCCCGATATTATGTTTTACCAGTAACCAGTTATAGTCCATCCAATATAAATTGCAGAAGCTGTTTCTATAGGGAGCAAATAAAAACTCACTTCGCTAACACGAGCGTGTATGCGAAGAAACGGAACGAAAAATAATCTGTACTACTTGTATACAGTCGCCGTCGGCATAAAGAGCCCGCTGGTCAACGTGGACTCGAGTGCCCAGCAAACATGAATGAGCGGTAAATAGATGGGCCGTTGCTGTTAACTGCGGTAAGATGTCGGCAGCGGCACACCGATGTCGGTAAATAATTGGAATGATATCAGTTTTGCGCTTTGGCTGAACATACGCGTATTTATTATGGATGTTTTGAATTTAGCCAGAAATTATCCGTTAAAGATTTGCGATAATCGCGCCGATGTCGTTTTGACACAGTATGTGGCATTACGCGCCGCACCGCTGCGACCTCTGTAATGAAACTGCAACATTGGCATTACTGAATATCACGTTCGCAGTTGGCCCTACTGCTGATTTCGTGTAGGATGTCAAATCGGGTATTTTCTATTTTGTCTTGTCATTGTATATAGTCATGAAAAATAATCAGTAGCGAAATTTTTTCAGATTTGTGTGTTGTCATTCTATCTATTCGGTGAAATATTTTTCCAGGCCAGTTTAGAATGCAATATTTGGGAAATATGGATGAGTATCTCGGAAACCATTTGAGATATAATAAAAATGGTTGAAATGGAGAAAAAGTTTTCTATTTAGGTAAATAGGAAAAATCTGGCTCTACAATTTCAGAAATCCTCCACAATTAGTGGCTTCAGAGAGTGAAAACAGTGAATTGTATATATCTAGTCCATGAATCAGTCGATTCTGAATGTTTGGTGAATTTATTGTGTACAGTAATGACCCAATCTTCATTGAAGTTTCACTGTTTTCGAAGATTTAATGTTAGAGTGTTCTTAGGCGCTTATATGGGCCATTTTGTTTTCATTGAAACCGTTTTTATGCTCATTGCCTTCCATGTATTGCATTTTGAATTGGACGTCCCTGTATATTTGCATAGATCATTGATGAAATCCCAACAGTGGAATGACGCGGTTGATTAGTATGATACCCGAAATCGCACCATAATCTGTACCATGAAATATCAGTTCATCTTAACTCTGTCTATCCGCTGAAGTCCCGCTATGTAATAAAGCGGGTGGTAGTCTGGAGGCCTACTGATGGCCATCGCGACACGGGCTAGCCGGGCCCGAGGACGTATCATGATTATGGCCCGCTTATGTTGTCTGTCGGCTGTTCTTAAAGTGCCTCTAGAGGCCCACGCGTTTGTTTGCTGGGTGACTGCTGTCTGTTCTACAACCGATTCGTCTGGGCCAATCAAGTCGGACATCAATGCTTGCAGCTGTGTCTAGACGATGGGAGG
Organism: Gonioctena quinquepunctata; assembly: GCA_018342105.1. NCBI lineage: Eukaryota > Metazoa > Arthropoda > Insecta > Coleoptera > Chrysomelidae > Gonioctena > Gonioctena quinquepunctata. Next base: position 218,155 of record JAFIRS010002235.1, on the reverse strand, counting down.
TCATAAATCACGCGTTATATTTGTGTTTTAATAGCTCTGAAAGATTAAAAACCAGTAGCGGCTGTGGTCTTGGTGTGTGCCGATCGAAATACGTTTTAGGATATTAAAATATATAAATAAAATTAGTTATCTCCGCCACTGCTGCTCACAGGATTTTGCCGCAAGACTTTTTTATGCTTCTGCAATTGATATTGGGAAAACTATACCAGTTACCAGTTAGTTACCAGTCATAAAAATACCGTTCTTGTACGACATAAATCCGCGAAATAAAAACTACCCAAATAGTACTAGGTATTTCTTTCGAACCAATTGCATAACATTGTTCAAAGCGCGCCGCCAAACGCCTAAATCGGTACGTCGCTCGCCCCACCAGCGAAACCTCGTGCGAATGGAACTTGAAACGGCGACAATTTAAAATCATTGCTGGGATCGAGAGACGAGAGAGTCGTTCGCCCGCCAGCAAAGAGGGCACCACGTCGAGAATAGCAGTCGAGCCGGGATTATACGAGAGACGCAGTGGATACCCGAAGGGAGTTTGGGAAACATTCGGTAAGAGGTATTAGAAGTAAGTTAGTTGTACCTGAGCAACGAAGCAGCCTACCACGCAGAGTAGCAGCCGAGCCACGACAACCCGAAGGACGCCGAAGATACACGAAGACAGTTTGGTAAATATATGTTGGAAGATATAAGGTTCAAGGTACTGAGAAAAGTTGGAAGTTGCTCGCGATCGGTCCGCGATGTACATAAAGTAGAGGGGGAAATCTGCCAAGGTGCGCTTCAGAGCACAATTGAAAATTTGTATCATTCCGTAAGCCGTAGTAATCACCACGCGAGAGACAATAAGTAATAGACGTGTGTCTGTTCCAAAACCGCTGAGAATAACAATTTTGTAAGTAAACATGTTTCGTATGTGTGTACTTTTGCCAAGATAGATTTGAATACGAATAAAACAGTCATGCAGGTTAGAAACAGGAAAATCGCGACAGGAGTCTATGGTTAGCCGAAGGCGGAGAAAGCTGTCAGTTGGGTCGCAAGGGCACTACTAGGGCCTCGCCACACTAACAGTTGCGCAGGTTAGGAACCGAAAAATCGCGATAGGAGTCTGTGGTTAGCCGCGGGAGAAGAATCGCGAGAAGATTATTAGCTAGCCGAGAAGAGGGATAAGCTGTCAGTTGGGTCGCAAGGCACTACTAGGGCCTCGCCACACTAACGGTCGCGCAGGTTAGGAATCGGAAAATCGCGATAGGAGTTCGTGGTTAGCCGTGGGAGGAGAAAGCTGTCAATTGGGTGGCAAAGCACTATTAGGACCTCGCCTAACTAACAGTCGCGTAGCATTGGAGTAAGGGAGTCCGTCGATGTGGAATTGACAGTGTTCAGGTGACGTCACGAAGCAATAAAGGCCCACGATGCCAAGTTGCTCACCCCTCCTACATGTAAGGCCGTTCGTAAACTTACCTTTAGAGACTCGCTTTGCTATTTCATATTGATGAAGCCGTTTTTGCACCCCGTCCTTTTGAGCTTTTGTACTACTGTTTAGATCTTTTCCCCGCATGAGCTTTGGATTAAGTTGATATACTCCGCATTAGCACCCCTTTCCACTGCTATAGTATATTTTGTCTTGCTTATGTAGTCTTTGAGGCTGCCGATATATATATTTAGGATAAATGATAGTACAAAATAAATTTATTATGATTTTATTTCCTTAATTTAGAGCTTTGAGTAGAACAGATTATTGTGCAGTCAGCACCAAGGTTCGAAACCCAGTCAAGGGCAATTAAAGCCTGCCCTTCTGGCCCCGTTGTGTGAGTCAATTCTATACTGACACCTGGAGTGTTTATTTTTTCACTGAGACTGCCCGGAGCAAAGTGGCCTTCGCACTATAAAAGAAGGTAGCACGTCAAGGTCAGGTTGAAGAGGAAAAAGACCCTTACAAAATCATTTATAGCTACTCACTATATAATTATAATTTTGTAAATTCAAAATTAACTCATAGCCACAACACCATAATGTAGAGTGAATGGCGTGTTTTTCAAATTGTGCATCTTCAGTAGGCCTAATCCGTAGACATTTTTTTTGCAATATAGTACGGCCCTTATTTCGTAATTTATGACTCCAAGGATATTTCTATTATTTCTTTCTTTTTGATGGTCCTGGTCGATTGATGTTGATGTCTTTATAATCGTCTTCGATGTCAGTGTTTTTCTCTAACCCATTTTTCTTACTGAGAATCTGGGCTTCATGTTGTTATTTCGTCTGATTTCATGTTTTGTTACGGGTAGGTGTAATATTGATTTGATTTAGGAAAAAGCTCCATCATCGTATCTTTCATTCTCGAGTGGGTTTTCCTCACTCTCACATCTAGAGTATCTGCATTCGAATGTTTTCTGTTGGTCGCACTTCGATGATATATTTGAAGCCGGCTAGAAAATTTGCATAATGAATCAGTCTTAGAACAGTTGTCACGGGTAGATTTTTCTCTGGGTGTAGAATTCTTGATAATGGTTTGTTGTCGATAATCAATGTAATTTTTCTGCCAAAGCAATATTGGAAAAACCTCTTCAACCCCCAAATCAAAGCGGCAGTTGACGGTAGTGTTTCTCCGCTTTTGTTAGGGATCTTGAAGCGAACGCAACTGGCCTTTTCGAATCATCTTCCTTGATATTTGACAATACAGCTAATGTAACTGTCAAATTAAGGTGTGAGAACTTTTGAACTTGTAATTTCTATCTTCAACTGCTTAAAGGTCGCCTCGCATTCAGCTGTCCATTGAAATTTCACATCTTTCCGAAGAAGTTTGTGTAAAGGATATAGTTTTCCAGCCAAATGTGGTATGAACTGGTGTTTATAGTTCACGGCTCCAAGAAAAGTTCGGAGTTCTGATACGTTTCTTGGCCTTTTGATGGTAACGATGGCTTTAATTTTTTCGTTTATTGCATGAAGACCATTTGAATCAATCACGTGACCCAGATAAGTAATTGACTTCTTGAAGAATTGGCATTTTGTTCTATTTAGATGTAAACCGTTCTCATGTAAGCTTCAAATACCATTCGGAGTCTCTGTAAGAGTTGATATGGAGTACTACCTTGTACAATAACGTCGTCAATAAAACATGCGACACCCTTTAAATCTTGTGAAGTTTGATCCATGAATGATTGCCATATATTTGGGGCTACTTTGACACCAAACATCAATCGGTTTACCATGTATATTCCTTTCGTAGTACTGATTGCTTGTAACATAGCACACTTTTCATCAACTATAATAATACCATAAAATCAATACATATAGTGCTTCTCAAAAGTCCCCTCCACCCCTCTTATTTTTTTACTTTCGTCACTAAAACAAATTGTTTTGACATAGTCTGGCTGTTGGTTAATTTTAGTTTCCATATTTTCACAAAATTCTAGTCTTCGGTCTGGGTCGTCGTCTGAGTGTTGATGAACCATTTTTAATTTGTATGGATGAAATTTGTTTTTTTTTCAACACCCTGTGTACTGTACTTCGACTGACTTCACAGGTAGATGCAACGTGAGTTGTTGAAGAAGTAGGATTAACTATTACTTCTGCCAGTATATCAATTTTTTTCTCATCAGAAATTTATGGTCTGCCAGATCGTTTTGCATCATTAATACTACCCGTTGTTTCAAACTTACGAAGAAGCTCCCTTAAATTAGTCCTCGAAACGGGGCGATCGGGAAACCTCTCATTAAAAATGCGTTCTGCTGCATGAATATTTTGTCCAGTTTCACCAAGAATTAGGATCGCTGCTACTTTATCACCTAAAGCACGTACCATTTCGCTTCTTGAAGCACTTAAACGTTCGACTCACAACAGTTTAACAAATTATTAAAATGTACAAAAATATTAAAAGTACCAAAAGCTGCTAAAACAGTTAAAAGGTCGATCAACAATACACAAATTATTAAATGTACAAAAACTTGGACAATTACAAAAACGTCGAATAAGGGAGACTGACAAAAACGTCAGCTTATTTGACAACTATCCAGAGGCGGAGCTTGAATTTGGAATTTTAGTATTAACTGATTTAATTCATCACAGCTTTGCGTTTTTTAAAAGCGAGTTGCCAAAACTGCCATAAACACAAACAAAATTAGTATCATTGAATAGGTTTTTTCGAAACCTTTTAAAAGAGGTGTTGCTTGCCGTAGGGTTCCATTTAAAATTATTGATCACAATGGCCTTGTGACGTCATCTTTGACGATTTCGTCATCTATCATCACATTTACAACCTTTAATATTCAGTTTCCAAATTTCACTTGTTTATGTATAATCGTTCCAAAAATAAGAGGGGGGAGGGGACTTTTGAGAAGCATGTATACTTTCAGTCAGAATAATAAGAATGAAAGTTGATATCGAGTGTGCAAAAATAGGTTCCACCGCTCATTTTTGCAAATATGTCCTCAATACGTCGAATGGGGTAGTTATCATCCACCAAATATTTATTGAGTGTTAACTTATAGTCGGCACATAACCGAAATACGTCCATCTTTTTTTTATTATTGGTACGACCGGTGTTCCCAGCCTGAATAAGTCACTTTTACGATAATTCCGGCTCTTTCAAGTCGATCTATTTCGTCTTCGGTACGATCCTTCACTGCGATGATATCGGACGGTCTCGAAAAAAAAAATGGTTTTGTGTCTTCTTTTATTTTGAGTACACATTTGTGGTTTTTAATTATGCCAATTTCCTGCGAAAATTTGTTATTATATTCCTGAAGTAGCTCCGTGAAGTTGGGATCCAACGGCGCGTGGAGTGGCAATCCTGGATTGAGGGTTGAGTGTCAAGATTGACGCGTCGAAATGTGTCGGGCCGTTCCCACGGCGCATGTAGGATCGCAGTTCCAGACGTGGACACGCAACGGTTGTAGTCTGTTTTAAGCCGGCAGTGTTGGCGTTAAAAATTTAAATAATTTAGTTTAATTGCAATCACTCATTTGCTCTTCAATTCAATTCTTCCTGGCATCATGAATTAAATTCCTGTTTTTATGGTTTGGATTCCTTGGGTTCCAAATAATCGGCTCGGCTTCATGGAGGGATAAAAATTCCAATTCGTTCGACCACTCCATGGTGAAAGTTATATACCACGGCACTGACAGTACCACGCTCCTAGCCGCGTCGTTGGATCGGTATGCACGTGTTGAACGCCATCGTCCAAGCTCCTTTGAACCGTGTTTATTTACCGACAAACGACGGGACTCACCGCGCCGACCGAGGATCGCCAAGCCTGTCCTATCCGACGGCGTTTGAACTGGCAAGTTTGGCGCGAGGAGTGCCACTCCACGCGCCGTTGGATCCCGGCTTGAGGCTGCTTTCGTAGTTTTTGTCGGTGTGTGTATCAATACTGTGCATTTCGGACCAATCGAGTTTAATTTCCTGCCGGAAATTGCTGAAACCACCCCCGTCGCCAATCTGTTATATACGTTCTCTTTCATTCAGTACTACTATTCACAAATATGAATAATGTGATTCATTATTTATTGCAAAATAATTATCTGACAATATAATGACAAAATGTCATACTGAATTCTTGTTCAGCCCTACAGGATAATACAACTAATACATAATAATCATAACATGAAATCAGACGACATAACAAATGTCATTGCCTCATCTTCGTCGTCGCTCTCGATGATGACCTCTGGTGCATTCTCGCATGATTTGCCATTGCAGAATCCGCGCAGCGTCCTTCGTCGGTGGTGAAGAATATATAATTTGTCATACAAGAGAAGCAATTAAGGATTGGTTATCTGGTAATAACCCTCGGGATTGCAATAATCCGAACAAAATATGAGATAAGCACATGCTCAAATGAATTCATTTGAATTGGTTAATCCTAAATATTATAAGTATAAGGAATAAGTTTTATATTCAACCACGTGAATCTTTCCTGAAAAAAACATTAATTCGTGTCTTGTGGACCATGTAAAATATCCACGGAACTTATCAATTCGCCTAAATGAATATCATAAATGCCTGAAGATTTTCCAATGTTACTTGTGTGTCTGAATATTAAGAAATAGCGATTTTCGTAACACAAAAACGAGGGACAGTCTATACTTGCTCTATGAAACGGCTGTTACGAAACCCATGGCACGAAACTTGAAAAACCCATACACTAATCTTAATAATACTTTGTATAAATTCATGCCACAGTGGCAGTAAAAAAATTATACGCAACAAGAAAAATCAATTTGAAGAAGATTTCGCTATAATAATAATATTAAAGTACTCCGCAAACAATGCATTTCATGGAGACTGAGCAAGATACGTACAACCATCTGTTTCCCATGCCTCCATAAAAAAACGACTGTGAATTTCCTGCACTTTTTCAGAAGAAAGTATAAAGATAGAGCACTGCAAATCGTTAAAAGTGCGAAAATTCTAGTGAAGGTCCTTCCACGATCAGTTTGGTTGCATGAATGATTATAGAGGCATTGTCTCAAGATATAAGAGGTTTTTCATTTTATTGGGATGGAGATTTGAAAAAAACCTAGGGTATGTATTCGTACCGCAAATATATTTTATTTCATTCATAGTTGGCTGTAGGTCAACCTTTAGTTGATTATTACATAGATATTTTGACAAAAGAATGCCTTTTATTAACTCGGCCCGATCAGCGGAATCCAGGAATAAATCCTTGAAAAGTGTTATTATTATCAAGACTCTCGTGTTTATACTATATATTTCAATTTCTTTCGGCAATAGCTATATCTTTCTTGCACTAATGAACTATATTGATAAGGATGTTGACATGAAATAATTTCTACGAATAATAAAAAAACTGACTATTTCTTGAAACAATAAATATTTTGTCAAGAAATTATAAACAAAAATTATCAGGTATAGATAAAATAAGAGTAAAAGCAGTCGATGAGATCGGTATCGCTACATGTTGCATGATACTGTAGAAGCGATAGAAATTTATCGTGTGTGTGGTTGTACCAGTATCTCGGTGTCAGTATCATCGTTTCAATCACTGTCGTGAAACGGCGATACCAATCCAATTCAATAACATTTATTTTCAGATATTCATTAGTACAATCATTGTTTAAAGACTTTAAACAATGGTACAATTCACGTCTTAGCTTAAAACTACTCATTACATAATATATACAATTTACAATATATACAGTTTCTTCGTTCCAGCAAGCTAGTGTTTGTTTGCGATGTTTGTTTGGTCTCCTACATTTTTAACCGACGAAACCAAAAAGGACGAGGTTCTCTAGTCGACGCGTATATATTTTTTATTTTTGTATTTTATGTATGACCACGCATAACTTTTTACTGAGACGTCCGATTCCGATAATTATATTTTTAGTGGATAGGGTGTACTTCGAAGTTGGTCCCATTTGAATATAAAAGATGAAATCCAGCCCTAAGGGTAGCAAAATGAAGGATATTGATCACTCACCCTCTGAATTCTGGTCCGTTAACCGATTCTATCAGGCATAACTTTGTACTGGGTTTTTCGATTTGGATGATTCTTTTTGGAACGTAGTTCCTTATCGTGCGTTGCGAAAGAGGGCTAGACGGAATAAATTAAGACCAAAATGTGTAACGAGACTTTCGCTATGGTTTTAAGCCGTGCGGCGTGCGCGTGTTTCTCTGTCTGTCTCTCTCTATCTCTCTCTCTCATAGAAAGCAAGCCAGTTATTTTCATTTCGTCTTTCTATTGAACAGTGTGGTGTCACGACGATTATTTTTGTTGAGTGTATACAGGTTTTTTGTACATAATAAATAATAAAAAATAATAACAATAATGAATCCTGACAGTGTGTCTGCACAAGTTCCGGATATTGCTGATGGAGTTAGGTAAGTAGAGATTTTATACAGACAATAATAAATGCTTATGTATTTTTAGCAAGTACGCATTATAACCTCTCTTTACTATTGTGCTAACCAAGTCATACGCGTTATAATTCTCCATTATTGTGTGTTAGCAAGTGTACGCGTCATAACTTTAATAATTTAAAAGCAAATTATATTTTAATATTACAATATCAATGCGTATGTATTTAGCAAGTCGTGCGTGTTCTAACCTATACGCTGTTGTGTTTACGAAGTCGAGAGAGAATATATATATATATATATATATATATATATATATATATATATATATACACTCTGTTGTGTTTAGTCCCGCGCATCTATGACGTGTACGAAAGAATAGACAGACAGATATATATATATATATATATATATGTGTGTGTGTGTGTGTATGTATATGTACAATTTTTTTGCTTTTTATTTCAATAGCGAATCAACTAAAGCATCGACTACTGAGGTACAAACTATAACATCAAGGAAAAAGACACATGCACAAAGATGTAGAGAATATCGTGAGAGAAAGAAATTACAAATACATTTATTCACTGGAAAACACAAAACAGTTTTTTATTTTTCTGTAAACCTCAAACTCTTCAATCAAAAATTGGAGAAGAGTTCAAATTTCTCTGAACGCTTTTGATTATAACTTAAAAAAAAAATATTACAATTCCTTCACTAATTAATCGAAAGGAACTTCGTTCCATTCGGGTGTCCCTTGACACCTCTCAAGTTTTTTTTTTATTAGATAGGGTATACCTCATAGTTGATCATATTTGGATTTCGAATGTAATTATCCACCTTTACGTATCCACCTTTACGGGTAGAAAATAGGGGATAATTGATTTTTCACTTGTGAACATTGGCACACATATGTAGTTGACAATGATAGATCGCTACTGTCATTACTTTCGTTCTGCTACATCCGTCATAATCATTATATTCTATGAGAGGATGGAATGATATACAAAGTTATGAAATAAACTAACCAGAACAACAAAAATAATTTATATTACAACAAATAGTAAAAGTAGATAATCATATTATTTAACTGGTAATAGTTGAAGTAAGGTGGGTAAGTATGTATTTTGGAAGTAATAAAAAAACAAGAAAGTTGTAATTTATAGATTTCAGCCACGCAAATTTGAAAAATAAAAACTTTTTAACAAAAAATTAAACCGACGAAATACGGAACTGAAAAGTAAAAAATAAAATAAACCTCCTTAGTCTCAATAACTAAGCTCCTAAACTAATGTAAGTAACTAATGTAAGTAACGATGCCAACATTTTACGCCTTACCTAATTCATTTGCTTGTTTGTTTGGCGTCGACTCAAAATTAGTTACATTAGTTTAGGAGCTTAGTTATTGAGACTAAGGAGGTTTATTTTATTTTTTAATTTTCAGTTCCGTATTTCGTCGGTTTAATTTTTTGTTATGTTTATACCAAAATTTGACGTAAGTTCGTTGTGTGTTGTGTTTTTTGTGTTTTGTTTTGTAATTTTCAGGAAAATTAATAAGAAACCTGGTTAAGGGTGTATTTGTAAGGCTTTTGAGAAGATATTTGTGGTTTTGTGATTTATGTTTTGTGTGTATTTGAGTACAATTTTGAGGGTATTTGAGTTTATTTTTTGAGGGTGGTTTTGGAGTGTTCTTTGGGGGGGAGGGGGGTGTTTTATTCAAGGAGGTGTTTTTTGAGGGTGTTTTTGAGTAATTTGAGGTTTTTCAAGTTGAGGGTTATTGTGTGTTGATATTTGAGGCTTGATTTGTGGATATTTTTGAGGATTTTTTGAATGTATTTGAGTTTGAGTTTCTTTATTTGGGGTTGTTTGAGTATTTGTTTATGCGTTTTGAGTATTTTGAGTGTAAGAAGTTTGAATTGGCGCCTATCCGTCGCTTTCTACCATTCTGGGCTCCTGGTATATCAATCCATCAGATAATGACACTGTAATCCGTCGGATATCAACACCAGAGCCCAGAACGTTTTTGAGGTGTGTGGTTAACTTGCCATTTCTGTCCGCGACGACGACCCCCGGGACTGTGCGGAAGAGGCGGCGTATGCCACCGTCCCCACACGTCCCGAAGTGCCTCCGCCACCTGCATCGTGCCAAGCTGTTGAAATATTTGAGTTTTGACCATTAGAGTGGTCTGTACGTTTGTTATTGTTTGTGTATGTCTGTTTATTATTTGAAGTAATTTGTCTATTGTTACTTGTAAGTCATTTAGATGTTGCGTCAGTATCACCGTCTCAATCAGTGTTGTGAAACGGCGATACCACGTGCTTGCGAATGTTTCACGATTCCGTTTCAGCGTGTCTGATATTTGATACAAATCTCATATACTTGTATCGCCACTTGTATCGAGACATGTAGCGATACCGATCTCATCGTCTGTGGGGGCCTTTACACCTAAACCCATACACGCACCTACACACTCAAAAACACGCACGCAAGTTTTTATTTAGTTTCTCCTGTCCCGATGTGTGTACTCAAATCTTACAAGCTTGTCGCTATTGTATTCTAACTGAAAACTTTGCGCGACAAGCTCTTGAATCTATAACTCATAGAATAACCTACGTCACACACCCAAAGCAATTATTTTTTACTTTTTTTATACGACTGCCTCAGAAAATGAGGTTTTGGGCACGGAAAACTCGCTCCGAAAGCGGTACTTTGCACACGCCGTGCGCAAAACACTTTGCGCACGGATTGTCATCTTTGCGCACGCATCTCTCGTTCACTGTGATTTTTTTTTGGTTCTCTCCTAACAACGTCAAAATTCTGCAATGTTTCAAGTTGGGTGAGTTCCATAGCAACCGTCACTGATTGGAACTTCAAAAAATTGTTGTTTCCAAAGTTTGTTGAAGAAAATGTCGGATTCTACGGAAATTTTGCAAAGAACAAGCCTCATAAGTTCCGAACTGAATTTTGAACGAATGCTTCACTGTTACCATAAATATTAAAAACTAGTTTTTTTAATAGTTTTAGCAGTTTTCTTAATAAAGACGAGTTTTACAAAGAAAGAAAATAAGATTTGTGTGGTTTCTATTTGCAGTCGTATAAAAAGTATCGTAAAAAACTCGTTTGAAAACTTTTTTGCACACTCGTTTTCAAACCTTGTTGTTCAATATACTATTATCGCATTTGAATAAATGCTTGTCTTTAAAAAGGTTTTTTATTAATTATTTTACAAGCTTTTATTTAGTTTCACCTGTACCGATGTGTGTAATCAAATCTTACAAGTTAAATTTGACCCACTTCTAGTTGACCGATTAACGTGAAATTTGGCAGGTGTTTATCGTTCCCGTGACAATGTATTATGGGATTTTTGTTAGAGAAAAACAAAATGGCGGCTCCAAGATGGCGGACTAGATTCGTGTTTATGATACGATTCGATTCAAAATTGCTATTTGGTGGTTTTCGAGGTCGATGATTATGATTTTTTTGTCAAAATTCATAAAATCAAAATGGCAGCTCCAAGATGGCGGATGATATCTGTGATTATGGTCCGACTCTATTCAAAATTGGTATGTGGGGTTTTCGGGGTCGGAGATTATGAATTGAAAAAATTCATGATTAGTTTCCTATCAAATGTCCATGCAGGCTGAATAATGTTGTTGACAATCCTCCAAAGGGACAGTTATTGAAAAAATATTTTTTGTAAGCTCTACGAATTGGAAAATGTAATATAGCAGTTCTTTGTCTACCGAAAGCCCATATTCGCTGTGAGCAAGACTGGTAATATCCTCTAGTGGCTCGATACCTGAAGTTTTCCTGGTTTATTTCCAACACTCACTGTGCAAAAATTTCAATTTTTAAACAATTTCTAATTAATCTACCAAGATGTTGAAATTGAAATTGAATTGAAATTGAAATTGTTTATTGAAATAGGAATCCTAATATACATACATTTTTACAAGTCCTAATTAAACATAACTATGAATAATTACGAATTACGAACAAAGTGAATTGTCTAGTAATATTTATTCCTCTATAAACAGAACTGTTTATTGGGAAACAATAAGTAGAAACATACTAAATAAACAAATAAACCATATAGGTATCAATACAATAATAATAATAACCAAATTGAAATAATAATAATAATAATAACCAAATTGAAATTATATGAGAATATTCTAGTAAGTAATAAGGTAAATATCAAGGTAAATATCAAGTGGTACACTGTTCAAGTTGACCTTATCTGTTATTTTGATTTCAAATACTCAACCAAAACATCCTTGAATTTTCTCACCGAACAAGACTGCTTAATTTCTAATGGAAGCTTATTAAATTCAAGCAAACCTCGATGGCAGATAGAGTTCATAGATTGGGAATACCGTGTAACAATTTTGTGCTCACTATTAGTTCCAGATGAATCGAAGATTTTTTCTGTAAAAAAAAGTAATTAAATAATAAAAATGTGTATTGATGCGAAAGTTCGCCCCATATGGAGGTTATGCATGTCAAGTTATAGATATTTTGAATATCATAATTCTACTTCTGTGTACTTTTAAGTACGGAAAGTAATGTGCTTGCTCGTTAGTTTATTAAGGTCGCAGGTTCATAAAGTCTTGAGAATATAAAAAAAGGAGTGCGCCAAGTAGTTTAACAAGCTAAAAAAGTACTCGTTCAACCCTGACTAGCTTTAACCTGACGTGAAACCACTAAATAATATTATGTTCAACGCAAAACTATCAAATGGAATTCTCAAATAATATAATAATCAGAAAAGAAATAAGGTTCACAATTTTAGTTGAATATGTGATCCCACTTTTACCGTTGCAAGGATGTGAGAACGTTGAACTGTCCCTAAATAATACTAACACGTTCAGCACTCTCTATAGGTACCATTACACGGCATGAGGAGTGACGCGCCTGGCGTGTGAACTGACACGCCACGCGTCGTGAGAATGGTGCGGCATGACAAGTTTCGCGCGGAGTGCCAGGTCCCGTCGATTGGCGGTAAAATTCGCACATTTCAAAAAAAACACTCAGCGTGCGGAGTGGCTAAACGAGTGCACAGTCAACGGCGCGAAATCTTTCGGTTGTTCAGTAATCAATTTAGCTTTGCAGTGCCAAAATGTCGTGGTCAAACGATGCTATATCGGAATTTTTAAATTTATATGAACATGATCCACAGCCGACTTGTTAATCAACAGGTCGTGAGATCGCGAGCGTCCAGACACGCATCAGCGCGGCATTCCGCACTCCACACGCCAGGCGCGTCACGCCCCTCAACACGTATAATTGTCAACAAACATTGCGTATTGGTTATACAGTACAAGTAACTATATTCACTCTTAGTATTTAAAGTGCATTACATTTAACATTAGTTCACATGTAAGGCCCATTGCTTTTGTAACCGAAACCAGTTCGTGAAAATTAAAACACAAATCCTCTGCGAAGTGCTTATCTGATAGAATGCCAGTGTATGATAGACAACTCGGAAAAAAATCAAAAGTATCTCTGTCCCTTCATAAGGCTGTACAGTTTACAACACCGTCGCGGCGTTCCCGAACTCGCAGTTCGAGTCGCTATTCGCTTTTTATCACCGGGTCAACACCGTCCCACAGTTATAGAGTGAATTCAGTATTGTGACAGCACAATGGTAGGTAGAGAGGGGGAAAACACGAGTGGGAACGATTGTCATCGTCATCGTGTCAAGCAGTGTCATGATATGCAGCGGTTGAAAGGTTACGTTTGCTAGGTTAAGAAACTGGGTATCTAGTGTAGTTTATTCAATTTCGTTTCATGTCCCCTTGCAAAAATGCCCTGGGGTCTAGGGTAAGTTCTTTTCAGTAGCGGAAGAAGACATTATGGCGAATGCTATCAAATTCATGATACGTCTTGTGTATCGCTTTCACTAAATAAGTTGGTACGCCTATGGAATTTCTCGTAGTAGCTTCGGACATCTTCGAGAGGAACCGTTGATTAAGTGGGGGAAGGACAAACATGCTGTATGCTGTCTCAATAGTGAATGCACTCTATTTTACTGTCTGTCCACTTCTAGGCGATCAAATGGAAAACGGAAAACATCTGGAATATTTATCGAATGAAAACCTCACGTCCGGAATTAGAGATTGAAATATCGTGGAATAACACTTATATCTCTTTGCTGCAGCTTATGTGATGCTGTTGGAAATGTATAAAATCTACACGTAGGTACTATTTTTGGTACCTACTATTTTTGCAATCGACTACACAGCAATAGGGGATATACTGGGTGTCCCTGGACTTCCTCTTTTCCTCTCGGGAAAGTATAGATGGGGTCAAAATATTACCAGTACTTCATATAACTTTTGTTCCTAAAAGCCTTCGTTACCAAGTTACGGGCCCTCAAAGTTACAAAATGAAAAATGTTTTTCTTTGATAACTTTCAAAGTTAATACTCAAAATCATCTAAATTTTGGTGCTTGACTAAACAAATGAATTCCTTCGATGAGCTTTCATGCAGGAGTCAGTTGTTTTGCTACAAAGTCAGGAACGGACTACCCCCGATGGTCCACACCCCAAAACTTTGAAATGACAGATAATTTTTCAATAGTTTTCAACAAAATAAGGTTACGTAGACAATTTTCTGAATAAAAGTACTCGTGTGGAAAGTCGATCGGAGCAGCGATTCTTAATAAAAATGCAGTTTTACTCGACGACATCAAACCCGATCGCCCACCATTATTTGAAATGAAAAATTTTCACAGTAGAAATACTAATGCTAACGTTACAACAACATTTATAACAGGGATAATACAAAATATGCTAAAATAAAGTCGTAAACAAAAAGTACAGTACCTAGTTGAAAGTTTCATTCACAATGTAGATATTTTTTCGAATGAAATATCAAGTTATGTAGATTCGTGGTGTTTTTGAACTAACAAGCTACTCCACTATGAAATATCGAATTCAGTCCATATTTTGTATGTACGCGTGGAATAATCACGTTTCGTGTTGTGTTATCTGAATCTTATGAAACTCAACATTTGGATGTTGCAAATTCGTATTCACAGTTCAAAAGTTGAGGTGTTTCACTGATGAGTATAATTTCATGGGAGAAAATCTTTAATCTTCAGGACAGTTTGAAGTGTTTTGATATGGCCGAACAGTTTACATTCAACGAATATGCAGATATGCATGCATTGTATGGACGAGCATTTGGTAATGCTGCAGAAGCCCGTCGTCTGTATGCCGAGCATTTTCCCAATCGAACGTTACCGGCAAGAGAAACGTTCGAGCGTGTCGATCGCAGCTTGAGGGAGACAGGTATGTCCTATGAATAATTAATTGGAGCCCGTTGTTTTATTTCGATATTATTGTAGGTTCAGTTTTGCCAATACGAGGTGGTGAGGGCGCTCCTAGGGCTGTGCGTACCGTTGTATTGGAGGAAAATATTTTGGAAACTGTCGCTGATGATCCTTTAATGAGCATCAGAAACCTATCAGAACAGTTCCATACATCCAAGTCCACTATTCATAGAATAATTAGGGAACAACTGCTCCACCCATATCACATCCAGAAGGTACATGCCATGACACCTGAAGATTTTCCAGCACGACTGGAATATACCAATTGGTTCCTGGATAAGCAAAGAGAGGATATGACTTCAGTTACTCGAGTTTTATTCACTGATGAAGCAGGTTTCAGTAGAGATGGAGTAATCAACTCTCATAATCTCCACATATGGGCCGAAGAAAATCCCCATTGGATATTGCAAACCAAACACCAACGGAAATTCAACGTGAATGTTTGGGCTGGTATCATGGGAAACCATCTTATAGGACCATTCGTTCTACATGATCGATTTAATGGAGAACGTTATTTGGAGTTAATTCAGAACGATTTGAATGGACTTTTGGAACATGTTCCATTGCAAACCCGGAACAGATATGTGGTTTATGCATGATGGCGCTCCTCCTCTTTTTAGTTTGATTGTGCGGGACCATCTGAACCAGATTTTCCCCAATAGATGGATTGGTAGAGGTGGGCCATATTCATGGCCACCGGGGTCTCCGGTTTTAAATCCATTGGATTTCTTTCTGTAGAGGCATCTTAAAAGCCTCGTTTACGCTACACCTATTCACACCAGAGATGCCTTGTTGAATAGAATTACATTACATTGTGAAGCCATACGAAACGACCCTGGCATGCTATTTCAAGTGCAGCGAGGGTGTTTGCGCCGACTAAGAAAATGTATTGAGAGAGGGGGTCATATCGAGCCGTTTTTGTAGCGGATTTTGCATTTCTGTTTGCTCTTGAGGCTTGCGATTGATTATTTACACCATGAGTTTTGTAAGGTAAACGTGTTTGCATGATAAAAATTCGTTATGAACATTGTACCTATCATTTCTATTTTCATTACAAATTAATCTTTTCGAATAATGGTAGACATCTCAGGTTGGATGTTGTCAAACAAAAATGCATTTTTATCAAAAATCGTTGCTTCGATCGATTTTTCACACGAGTACTTTTATTCAGGAAATTGTCCAGGTAACCTTGTTTTGTTAAAACATATTGACAAATCCCAGTCATTTCAAAGTTTTGGGGTGTGGACCATCGGGGGTAGTCCGTTCCTGACTTTGTAGCAAAACAACTGACTCCTGCATGAAAGCTCATCGAAGGAATCCATTTGTTTAGTCAATCACCAAAATTTAGATGATTTTGAATATTCACTTTGAAAGTTATCAAAGAAAAACATTTTTCATTTTGTAACTTTGAGGGCCCGTAACTTGGTAACGAAGGCTTTTAGAAACAAAAGTGATATGAAGTACTGGTGATATTTTGATCCCATCTATACATTCTCGAGAGGAAAAGAGGAAGTCCTGGGACACCCTGTATACGGAATAATTTATAGACCGATCTGAGCAATGTATCGCTAAATCTCCAAAATTGTACAGATAAAACGGTTCGTTAGGGGACTGTAGAAACCACAGAACTATAACATAGTTCTGTGGTAGAAACTAATGAAGTTGTACGATAAATCCACGCCAATAATTTGATGCGATAGTTTTTGTCGTTTGACATAAACACGACGATTTATCTGCAGATAATTAGCACACCTCGTCTCGTAACTCTTCAACGTTTAATCGGTCGTATTTTTTGAAATCGCGAAAGATCACCGATCACAGATAAATTGATTACATTTGACCCAATAATCGTTCCAAACGACACATACGTACAAATAAATTGGGCCGATTAATCTGACCACAAATATTGGTCCAATAAAACTTTGCGTTAATAGATCATGTACAATTTAACTGAGAGATTGTTCTTAGCAATTTATCTAACGATTATTTGGTGCAATTTATCGCGACAATAAATTGTTTCGTGTATATCCACCTAATAATAACGAGTGTTCATTGTTATTATAATATGTATGTTGTGATACTATAAACTGCCCAACCGTGACCGTTGCCACTACGATTACTAGGATTATTACCTACTTCTTCCTTCTGCCACCATGGGGGCTGTCATAGTTTCATCTATCCCCTCTAGCCTAATGCACACAGCGAATAGGTCTGTCTAGCTTTTTACCCACATTCAAATATTTTTGTTTGCCTACCACACCAAAAAATATATATTTTTTTGAAATTCCTTCAAATTTGAAAAAAAATACATAGTTTCTAAATCATACAGTACGGTGGCTAATTAATGTCCATGTTGGCAAACCCATTTTTTTTCTCCTCACCCTAATTGAAATGTGTAATGTAGCAGTTCATTTGAACCAAAATATGTACTTAGATATAACTAACCAAGCCTCTGAGTTTTTAGACCTATCGAGAGCTATCTCAGGAACGGAGTCCAAACTGTGAGAATAGATGAACTTTTAAGTCATAACAGACCATTGAGATTGGTATCTCACAAGGTACAGTTATTGGACCAATTTATTCTATTTATACATAAGTGAATTATTCTCTTTAGAAAGTCAAAATAGGATTTGCAGATGACAGAATAATATTTTATAAGGCAAATAGTTAGAATTAAAAGATATCGTAGAATCTGACTCTGATTTGATAAAAAAAATCTGGCTTAGATTATTAACTGTACATTTGGAGATAAACCATTACATGCCATTCAGCTACAATAGCACGAGCCAACCACGCTTCTCATGTATGGGCTTAGAAAACCAACTAGTTATAAAAGAAGTGAAGTATTTAGGTGTGATTATAGATTCAAATCTCAAATGGGATACACATATAAATTATATATGCAATAAGTTAAGTATTTTTTATAAATTCAAATCCATAAGAGAAATATCATCTCACCATCTGAAAATTAAAAACCACCCACTTGTGGAAAGTCACCTACGCTATGGTATACTTTGTTGGGAAGGGGCTTGTTGGGGAGGCAATTTCGTCCTCTTGATATCTTATAATAGTATATTACACTACAAGGCAAGAAGTTAAAATTTCCTGTGCTGCGTGACATGATGCAAAGCCGAGGGCATCATGAAGCGCAGTGCAGGAAACTTTTCCTGCCCATGTGGTGTATACTATTTTTTTATAGCTGGTCGAAAGTACGTTACTACTTACATTTTCATTTATTTATTATAAACAATACACGTCCCAGCTGACAGCTCGTTGCGCTGTCATAACTTTTGCTCCTCGCTTCAGGGCCTCTTTCGGATACTTATAAAGCTTAAATATTTGCTCCCGCTCTTCGTCTCTTTTTCACTTTCTTTACGGAGGGCGTGGTCTGTCAATGTCACCGATGCATAAATGCAAGGGTTTCTACTTTGAAATCGATGGAAAATACGTACTTTCGACCGAGCTATAAAGAAAAATATGTTTCTCAAATTAAAATTCTCAAAAACTTCACGCTTTCGAACAAATAATTTGTTCTGTGAAGCTGGTGTTTTTGATATTTGTCAATTGTTTTATTATAATATATTCAGAAGAAATTCAAGATAAAGGGTTTGGGTCCAGTGAATAATTTTCTTGGAATACGCCAGACCAGAGAAAGTGGAGTCATATGTTTGGATCAAGAGAGATACATTGAAGACGTTCTCCGCAGATTCAAGTTCGAAGAATGTAAGGCTGCCAAGACACCATTGGATGTGAGAAGCCATCTTACCCTTTCTAACCAAGAAGAAATGGAAGAAGCTGCTGATCTTCCATACTTAGCTTTAATAGGAGCCCTGATGTACTTAGCTTTGCTGTAGGCCAGACATAGCTCACAGTGTGAGTGTATTCAATCAGTTTAATAGTAGATTTGGCCCGCAACCTTGGCAAGCTGGTAAACGAGTACTCAGGTATCTTCAAGGAACTAAAGCGTTGTATTTGAAATTTGAAAGAGACAATAGACAATTCATTGTTGACAGGCTACGCAGATGCAGATTGGGCAGCTGATCAAGTTGACAGGCGATCCTTCACTGGCTACACCTACATCCTGGCTGGCGGTTTGTGAGCTGGAGTCTCGTAAGCAAAGATCTGTGGCACTTCCGTCGACCGAAGCGGAGTACATTGCAGTCAGCGAGGCAAACAGAGAAGCAGTTCAAATCTCAGGATTACTGAAAACTGAATGTTGCATGTGAACCTGTAGTCTCCATAATGTACATAGAGGCATCCATATTATTTTTGAAATCTGACAATTATGGTAAAGATTGAAATAAAGAACATACAAACTTCCATCTTTCATTTCATAATACAAATAATTTTAGTGTATATACATTCTGGAATCATAAAAATATCTCTGCATTCAATGTTAATTAAAATAAAAAAAGGCATATAGACAGTTGGATAATATTTTTTTTGTTTCAATAAAGTCGAAATGAGTTCTGGACTAATATATCGAATTTTTCAAATGTTCAAGTCACTGTAGTACTTTTTTGCTAGTATCAACTTCAAATGACTTAAAATATGAATTCAAAGTATAGAATTTCGTATTGATTTTGTTCATTCTACAGCTGTCTCAATATCAATATCCTATAAGTGAAATATATCTGTCATATGGTGGACCTTCAGCGGTGTTATCACCCTTGCCCAATAATGAATTTGGGATCCAGTCTGGATGTTCAGCATCTAACAGTCCTACAGGTTTTGCCGTAAAAGTAGATTTTTGATCATTACAATTCAACTAATTTTGAACCCACCCAACTGTCAACAGATGCTTGCTACAAACCATATTTGAGTTTAGTTTTGATTAAATCCTTAGTATAAATGGATTTTATCCGTTGTCGTTTTATGTTAAGTTTTGATTCATGTAATTCACCAAAAATTCTGAAAAACTCGAATCGTCGTGTTGTTTTTGACTTCCACTATTGATTATACAACAAAAAACATCCTAAAAATCAGTCTTAATCCTCAATAGAATCCCAAAATCCTAGTCAGCTAACCTTTATAATAAAAACACTATAACAAATAAGAACACGAACTCTACAAACAATTTTTTCCACATAAAATTCGAGAAAAACAAATTGGAACCTAGCGTAAACACAAGTACTTATATCAATCAGCTGTCATGTGTGTATGTACTCCAGCAGCCATATTAAATTTATTTTGACAGCATTTCGGAAAGGGCGATTGTGCCAATTTGGGAGTGAAGTTATTTTTTTTTTTGTTTTTTTGCAGGGACCTCGTGATAATTTGAGAAACGTTCGTTGACTTCTCTAGTGTTTTCTACCACGTTACTTATACTTATATTACGCAGCGTATGGGAATAAACACAGTACAGTACAGAAAGCGATTCAGATAGAGTGTCGTTTCCGATATTTCAGTAGTGAATTTTGATTGATTTATTTGTCAAAGTGCATTTTTGTGTAGCGTGAATAAGGGGGCAAGAATTATCCGTAACAGTATGTACTTAGAACGTCCAGAACTTGAAGTTTTCAGTACATTCTGAAAAGGTCTAGGATGCTTTATGGGAACATCCAGTAGCAGAAATGTATTCTATCACGAGATACACACCCCAGATGTCACACCCATCCTGGTAGTTGCAGATTGCAGGTGTGAGTCGACACAAATTATCCGATTTTCAGCAGAGTGAGAAAATTATCCGCAAATCGGTTAATTACTCGCCAGTAGGCAAGCCTGGTCAGTTAGTCAAGTGAATCAGATCCTTTGAATAATGAGTTGGACGCTCTAACATCGCGCCTTATCCTAATCCAATAAAATATGCAACTTTGTCCTTATATCTAGTAATAATCCTCGAAGGCCGACCTTTATTAACATCTTATGAGTGAATTCAAAATATGTGTATATCTTTATCTCTTCATGCAGTTCATTTGATAAACTCATCATTAATATCAATCGATGCGTGCAAAATTTTGCGACGCAGTTATTGAACTATCAACATCAGTTATCAATTTAAATTAAATTAAATATTTGATTTGCTTTTTAAAATGCTCAAGTGTATTTCTTAACTTATAACGTACAGTGCGGTCCATAGGTATGGAATAAATTAATTTTTAGCGTTATTATGTATTTGTTCAAAAAAACCTGCAACAGGTCGATTTCTATTGTCAATTTAACAATTCACAGTATAAAATTTTACCCCCTCTGAATAATGAGTACCCCCTCAAAAAAATTAAATGAGAAGGGGGTCGTGTGGCATCTTGTTCGAAAGGTATTTTCATTCTCTGTTCAGTAATATGAAGTTTTTCAAATTTGGTGCAATCATAACAGAGAAAATTCAATTTGAAAATGTAAAATTTTGATACTTCACGTAGAATGAAGGAAATAATGTCACAATGTTTAGGAAGTATTTTTCAATTTATTTTAAAAATTAAAGTTCAAAATGACCACCATTCGCTTCTTGACAATATGCAAGTCGATCTTGGAATTCTCGTGTAACATTTTGTAGGACCTCAGGGGTTATGTTGTTAATTTCTTCCGTTGTCCTAACTTTTAAATCTGCAATATTGTCTGGTCTATTGAAATATACTTTTGATTTTAAATAACCCCATAGGAAGTAATCGAGAGGAGTCAAATCGGGGGATTCAGGCGGCCATTCAATCGTTCCACGTCTTCCAATCCACCTATTGGGAAAAACTTCGTTTAAATAATCTCAAACAATACGTTTGTAATGCGGAGCTCCATCTTGTTGGTACCAAATTGATCTATCTATTGCATTTGGATCATTAACATCAGGAAAAAGTCTTTTTGATGTAGGCTGTAAAAATTTCATCAAAAAATCTAGATAAACCTCACCATTAACTGTGCCCTCAAAAAAATAAGGGCCAATAATTTTATTGTTAATGATACCAGCCCAAACGTTCACTTTTTTAGGATTTTGTGTGTGAGCCTCACACATTCAATGAGGATTTTCTCTGCTCAAATATCTACAGTTCTGTCTATTAACCGTTCCATTCAAATGAAAAGTAGCTTCATCAGAAAAAATAATTTTGTTTATGAACTGCAAATCTGCTTCCATTCTGTCCATCATCAGTTCACAGAATTGTTGCCTTTTATCAGGAGCATCCTCATTTAACTCCTGAACCAATTGAACTTAATAAGGAGGGTATTTTTCTTTCTCTCAATATCGATGATTTACTTACATCATTGTCGGCGGCAAGTTGTCTACTTGTCATATGCGGATTTTCCTCACTCGCTAATAGTACATCTAACTTTTTTTCCTCGTCCAATTTAACATTTCGACCTGGTTTTTGAATAGTTTTTACATGTCCAGTTTCACGAAATTTTGTTTCTATTTTGCTAACTGTAAACTGGGAGACGTGTTGACCAGGGAAAAATTTTATATTTTCAAAAAAAATTTTCACAGTTATGATTGCACCAAATTTGAAAAACTCAATATTTCTGAACCGAGAACGAAAATCCCTTAAAGAACAAGGTGCCACACGACCCAACTTCTCATTTAAAATTTTTGAGGGGGTGCTCATAATTCAGAGAGGGTGCAAGAAGGGGGTAATATTTTCTTACTGTAAATTGTCAAATTGACAATAGAAATAGACCTGTTTCAGGTTTTTTTTAAACAAATACATAATCACGCTAAAAATGAATTTATTCCATACCTATGGACCGTACTGTATATTAATAGGTATAGTTCCAAATCAAGATGAATTGATTTTTGCATGCGGAGAAACTCACCACTGGTCATTTTCACGAGTTTTTCTATGATATTGATTAATTATGATTCACGATGCACATTTGCAGGGAGTTCTTCATTTTGCCAGGCATACACAGAAATAAATATTGGACCTGATATTAATGACCACTAATGATTGACTGCAAAATCATTGTCCCAACGTATTTTTCTTTGAGTCAATGACCAAACATAATGAAAATCAGCCACTTTTGTGATTAAATTATCAACGAAATCATCACAATAAGGATACCATGTCCATTACAATAACGTAATTTCATGATTAATGTTATGTTGAAATCATTTTCACAATGAAAATTTTCCGTATAACAAGGAAACAAATGCATTGCGCAAACGAACATGAGGTTATCAATACTATGTACCATTAATCAACACACTTCCTTGTAACAATACATCAGGGTATGGTTCAATGCTCAATGGGGATAGCCTCAGTACGGTGACATCATTTTATTAATGCTTGGAAACATTAGCCAATACAACCATTCATTGATATTAGTCAATTCATCGATCAATTAGTCTTGTTGTCAATGTCCGAGTGCCTTGTGTGAATGCTGAGATTGAACTCCACCACTCCACCTCCCCCATCCCAAACGACGTTTGAACCAATAAACGAATTTTCCTCCAATTTAATATACATTTTCGGAGTCGCAGTATGAACGGTTCTGGGAACTGTTCTAACTCTGACTTAGGTACTCGAAGTCGCGAGTACATCGATAATCATCGTTTCTCGGGAATTTATAACGATTATAGAAGTAGACGTTTTGAGTGTTGAGTGTCACATATGAGATATTTGTGTCTGCTGGTAAGATATCATTTTTATAGTTTCATTGAATCGGATTTTTGTAATAACCCAACCATGCCGCAAGTGAGGTTGTGAAATGGTCAAAAGCAATGACAATTATACAATTTCAACTGACAAGTAGGTGAACGTACAAGTACTGAAAATGTATGGGTCGATCTGCCTCTTTTTCGCATATTTTAATGTGGGGTTTTCAAAATTTTTCCGATAAGTCTGGTAATGAATTCTTCCCAAGGAACAATAAAGAGGCAGGTGATTGCAGCAATTTTGAATTTCATTTCATCAACAACAATAGCGTTCTATTTGTTCGTAAATCTTTTATATTTAATGTTTACCCCTATTTTTTTGTAGCAGTGTTGATTTCAATTGATTTATATTTCGATGTAACTGTTAACAAACTTGAAATTTGTTCCGTCATCTGATGCTTGCAGAGACAGGTATTTTTTATTTTTTTTTTAATGTTCTGGTTCCCACGAAAAGGGATATACTGTAATGTTCAGAGAACATCGTGGGAACCAAGGGAAAGAAGGTAGGAGTTGGTGTTCTTCTTAAATTTCTGGAAGTTGTATGCCTCGGGGAACACCTCCCTAGGCAATGAGTTCCAAAGCCTCGCTGTTCGTTGGATGAACGAGTCTTTGGAAAGTGATGTTCTGCAGGTCTCCAAAGTGACCACGAAGGGGTGTGATGACTGAACTTGACGGGTTAGTCTCGAAGAGACTGCCAAAGCAGGAACGATTGTTGATATTTCAGAAGAGCATCGCCCATGAAAATATCTATAAAATGGAGACAAATCGCCAACTTTTCTACGGTGTTTCAGACAAGTGAGCGAGTTTGTAAGCGAGGCATCACCGACGAGACGAATTGCCCTTTTTTGGACAGAATCCAATAGCCTCAGGATATGTTTAGGTGCCGCGCTCCAAATATGGGAACAGTATTCCAGGACAGGTCGGATCTGTGCCTTATAGATCATAAGCAGCTGAGTGGGGGTGAAATAGGAAATAGCTCTTGGCACGAAACAAAAAAACAAGTTTTTGGGATGCACTTTTGGCAATGGACCTCACGTGATTTTCCCAGGAAAGGTTATTGCTGATAGTAATACCAAGCATCGATATGGATGACTTCAGTGGTATGGTTACTCCTGACAAAGTTATGTTAGGCACAGTGAGATCGGCTTTTCTAGAGAAAAGACATGCTTGTGTTTTGTTTGCATTGAATTCTACCAAGTTATTAGATCCCCACTCGAGAATTGTTGCTAAGTCCATATTTATATTATTAACATTTCTTCCTCGTTCATTTCTGGTTTCACGGGCTGATATAGGGGCCCTGGAAGAGAAAGCGGTATGGAGGGTACTATCATCGGCAAAGCTGTGTACTGGACATGAAGTTGCTTTCAACAGGTCGTTGATGTGAAGTAGAAATAGTGTTGGTGCGAGAATAGATCCTTGCGGAACACCAGCATTTATGAGTAGAGTGTCAGATGAAACTCCATCGACCACTACATGGAGAGACCTGTTCGAGAGAAAACTAGCAAGCAGAGAACACAGCTGAGGGGGCAAGCCATAAGACGGAAGCTTGGCGAGGAGTCCCTGGTGCCAAACTCGATCGAACGCCTTGGAGATATATAATGCCACAACTAAAGTTTCTCCATATTTTTCAATAGATAGCTGTCATTAATGTGAGACGTAAGCGAGCAGGTCACCCGTTGATCTCTGATGGCGGAAGCCATATTGCCTATCGTTGACAATTCCTGAGTCTTCCAGATATTTCATGAGCTCGATGTTGATGGCTTTTTCCATGACCTTTGAAATAATAGATAGCAGTGCGATAGGTCTGTAGTTGCTAGGTAGGGCCTTTTTGCCTTTTTTAGGGACTGGCTCTTGCAATTTTCCAATTGGACGGAAATACCCCCAAATTGTAAGAGTGGTTGAACAACTTGCAAAGAACAGGTGTTAGTTCGGGGGCACATTTCTTGAGAACAATCGGCGGGATTCCGTCAGATCCACAGGCTTTGTTGGTGTTGAGACCCAGCAAAATCTTTCTGATAGTACGTTGGCGAAAGGTGATCTCGGCATATGACTGTCAATAGGTGTAATGTTCGGGGTTGTTTTCCCGATGAATCCAGAGTGGAATTTCCAGCAAATAGGTGCGCAAAGATATTGGCTTTTCCTGGGCAGTCGTTGCTAGTGTTCCATCTTCTTTGGTTAGAGGAGGAAATGAGCTGGAAGTGAAGTTTCTTCCCACAGCTTTGGCGAAAGACCAAAATGAACGGGATCCGTTAGGACATTCAGCAAGTTTTGATCTTATTTTGGCATTGTGGGCATCTTTTGAGCATTCTATTGTCTCTTTGCATATGCCTCTAGCCTCGACATATGCTGCTCTGGTCTCAGGGCCCGGATTTTTTAGCCATCGATGGTATGCTGCCTGTTTGGAAGCCACAGCTCTAGAGCAGTTTCTGTTAAACCAGGTCTTATCGGATGATGTTCTTCTTTCGGTATTCGGTATGTAGGTTTGCATCCCCAACATGATGATTTCAGAAATTGTCTCAGCACATCGTGTTGGATCTACTGAAGAGAAACAAACTCTCTTCCATGGAAACGCTGAGAAAAACATACGAAGACCTTCCCAGTCGGCCGAATTGTAATGCCACATGGGACGGGGTGGTATTGTGCAGCTCGATGGTAAATGGAAAGAGCATGTTGTGGAGATGAGGGTGTGATCAGAGTTTCCAAGTGGGGCACAAACTTCTATTCTATACGGGTCAGGATTGGTGGTGAGGAAAAGATCTAGTGTATTGGCAGACTGGTTGTTGACATCAGGGATGCGGGTTGGTAGCTCGACCAGTTGTTCTAGACCATGAGTGATGGCGAAGGCCTCGGCTTGACGACCCGCATCATCTGTTTTGTTAGAGAATTTGAGCCAGGCAGCGTTATGTACATTAAAGTCTCCCATGATTATGGTTTCAGCTGTTGGATGGTTCTCCTGAATGTAGTCCAGTTTGAGTGATAAAAAATCAAAGAGGTCGTTATATGAAGGTTCATTAGGTGATAGGTAAAGGCAGCAGAGGAACTTAGTCAGTTTGGTATCAGATAGCTTGAACCACATCACATCAAAGTCTTTCGGTTCCAAACTCTCTTCACGCTGGCATGAAAGGTTAGCCTTAGCGTAAAGGCAGACTCCACCTTTGAACCTGAATCGAGAATGGAGTTCGTAACCAGGACAAAGCATATGGACCTTGTTGGTGGACGAGTTTACTTGTGTTTCTGTTAGGGCCAGAATATCCGGTTTTTTCGTCTGTAGGTGATGGTGGACGTCATTGATGTTCTTGTTGAGTCCGCGGATGTTGCAAAAATTAATCTTTAATGTTGAGTCCCCTCGAGTACCTCTCGCCCGGAAATCCGAATGGAGAGGTATTTTGCTTCCGGAGTGTTTTACTCTAGTATGATTCATTGGGAAAAAACTGAACGATTCAGAAAGGGCAAATGAGGTTCTGTTGTTTTCACTCTTCAATGAATGAATGTTTTTTCTGAAAAAATGAATTTTCCCATATTTTTGTGTCAAAAATGGGAGAGGTTGAGTAGAACTCTACAATACTCGAGTCCAAAGAGTTTTGAGTACGGCAGCCCTCTGGCCTTTATTTATGTGGCGAATGTAGGCAAAAGCCACGGGCGGTAAAATCTAAGGGTGGCAATTCGGCTAAATGAATGATTCTCTTTCGGTACTCTTTTGCTATTAGCGATAGCGGCTAGCTTGAAAAGTCCGAGTATCACAGGTGGCTTAGCGGTAACGGTAAGTATCAAAAACAAAGAGAGTAAATATAGAGAAATGTTTTTATTGCTTTTTTATTTCGAGAAAGGCTTAAAAGTAGCAAAAAATGAAAATTAATATAAATATGTCTGGATTTTGTAAAATGGGTCATTCTAGTTTGTTCTGCAAATCAGATTAGTTGATTAGATGTTAGTTAGTGAGGTGAATATTTCAGTGTAAAAAATGGTAAGTAGTGTAACTAAAACTAAATACGGTATATTTTACTATTCTACGCTTAATTCTAATTAAAATTTCGAAACATGTTCTATATCAAAACTCAGTAGTTTTCGAGATATTTGACATTTAAATTTTTTTTCCCATAAAAGGCAATTACCAATACGGCTAATAATTTTACTTTGCAACTACCAACTACTAATTGTAAAGTATTTTTAGGTAGAAAAGGGAAACATGAATACCCCACAAGAGGTTATCTTGACGATGGAAGATAGTGACTAAGGTTTATCTTTCAGTTCAGCCGCAGATGATTCCACTCTGATTTTATGAACATCCTGTTTATATTTTCAACAAATCTATTTTTAGGTAATTTTTTTTTCAAGGTCCTGTAATACATACTAATACAAATTTATTTTCAACAAATGTTGCACAGGATGTTCAAAAAATGTAATCCAATGTGTTGGTAAAGACAGATGTAAAACAATTTTTTTTCAAATAGATCACCATGTAACATATCCTATATCAAAACACATCTGTTTTCGAGATATTTAAAGTTTACAAGGTTAACAGTTAAGGTAGTTAACAAAGACGGCAGAAAATGGAAGAGAGGGAAAAATTCGCTGATTCTTTGAAGAAATATTTGAAACCGTCAGAAATAAGTGTTCTTCCTGAACTTGAAACTACCGAGGATGCTTGCCCTAGTTGTTCCTCAGCCCCAAGTTCCTCATTTGTTTCTGATTGTACTAATATAAATAGTACCCAGGAACATCATACTGGAAACGTTCCAGCAGCGGCAACATTACTATTTTCTAACTCCACCGTAATATCTGATGACCCTGGAGAGTGGCCCGAAATAATTACATCCGCAGATGCAAGATTTTTAACGGAAAAAGAACCCCATCAAATTATGAATTGGATATATCCAGTAAACTCACAAGGTCGAAAGTTTTCTGCCAGATGTTTTTATCGTAACCTCACCAATGGAGAGAAAGTTGAAAGAGAGTGGCTGATTTACTCAACAACAAGAGATGCGGTTTACTAGTTCTGTTGCAAACTTTTTGGTAAGTCTTTGACCAACTTATCTGATAAGGAAGGGTGTTCTGATTGGAAACATTTGTCACTAGTGCTAAACAGACACGAAAAGAGTGACCCCCTTAAAAAAAATATCGGATCTTGGTTAAACTTATCAAATATGTTATCTAAGGGATTTACTATGAATGAAAGTCAATTACGTTCAGTGCATGTAGAAAAAAAATACTGGTATCGTGTCATTGAAAGAATAATTTCAGCAATGCAGTTTTTATGTCGTCAATGTTTAGCTTTACGTGGTAGATCTAACAAATTATATGAAAATAATAACGGAAACTTCTTAAAATTAATAGAAACGTTTACCAAATTTGATTCTGTAATGGAGCAACATGTTCGACGCACACATAAAATTCAAAGCAGCGGCAGCGGTAGCGGTATGACAAACTATTTAGGCGATAAAATTTTAGATCTAGTAAGAAAACATAAATATTACTCTATAATCCTCGACTGTATACCGGATGTGAGTCATACGGAACAATTAAGTGTAGTTTTGAAAATTTAAATACGTGAACATTTCATTTTATTTTGCCCTATAGTTGATTCTACTGGAGCTGGCTTGTATAACTATGTGACATATGATTTGCGAAGACAAGGATATGATAATGGAGCAAACATGCGTGGAATACACAGTGGATTGCAAACACGAATCTTAAATATAAACCCGCGAGCATTTTTTGTTCCTTGTTCGGCGCACTCATTAAATTTACTTATTAACGATGCTGCTAAAATTTCTTTTGAGGTGTCCGGATTCTTTGACATTGTTCAAGAGATATATGGGTTTTTTCCGCGTCAACCAAAAGATGGTAAATTTTGAAAACGTGCCTTACAGATTTAACTTCAAAACCACTATCTGATACAGGCTGGTCCAGTAGAATAGACGCTATAAAACCTTTGAGATATCAAATTGGTGAGGTTTATGATGTTTTTTTAAAAGTAATGGATGCATTCGCATCTTCAAAAGATTTTAGTACATCACACCTAGCTCGATCGCTCGCAACAAAAATCCAAAACTACAATTTTTTATGCTCTGTACTAATCTGGTACAATATTTTATTAAAAATCAGTTCTCTAAGTAAATTATTGCAGAATCAAAGTATAAATCTAAAAGCTTGTTTAGACATCCTAAACAAAATAAACATATTTTTTTTTAGACTTAAGAGATGATAAGGGATTTAGCGAAGTTCTTGTAGACGCCAGGGAGCTGGCCGAAGAATTAGAAATTGAACCAAATTTTTTATCTTCACAAACAGTTCGTCAAAGAAAAAAGAAGAGACAGTTCGATTATGAAAGTACTGACGAACCAATAACATACCCGAAAATGAATTACAGGTATCATGCTGATTTAAATCAGTACACTTTTTTTATTTGAGCTTACGGAAATACTAATTTTGTTTATTTGCAAACATCAAATGATAATGATGATTTAAAATTATAGATTATACATTATACGGTATATAAATTAACACATATTTAATTTCAAAATTAGATGAGTAATAACGATTATTTCAATTTTGTGTGTACCCCCTTATCTGATGTATCAGTATCAAATTAAATATAGGTATTAGCACGTATTTTAATTTTATTTATGTGTACCCACCCATGAATAAATGTTTACTAAAGGAGGGGTAAGGGATGTAAAATTATATTTTGCCCACATGCGGTCGCATGGCTTGGCGCGCCCCTGGATGCAGCAGTTCTGTGGACCCTTCACGAGTTTTTCGTGGCCAATAAAGTTATTGAAAATAACATACATGGAAAATCTCGAACGACCAAGTTCACCATATGTGATTCGCAGTTATCATTTTTGTATATAGGCAAAACCGTCCAGAAGCGGAGGACCGGATAAACTTCCTGCAATCCAAGAAGTCCTCGATTCAGCTTTTTATTTTTGCCATTGGAGAAGTTAACACAAAAATTGAAGAACTTACTTTGATGGAATCAAATATAAATTTTTCAATATCATAAGGCAGTGGATATCTATTTTAAAATCATATATCTTTTAAATTTGAATTTCTCAGAGGAAAGTAGGTATCATGTTTTGGTCCTTTATAGAAACATTTTTCTACAAAATAAAATCCAACAACTCTTACTCAAAAATACACATTTTGTTTGAATATCTGGAGAAAACCAAAAGTATTCCTGAATATTAACTATTTGAATTAAAACGTTTTATAGGAAAATAGCATTTTTTTTAAATAAAATTATATTCTAGAAATCAAAATTTTCTCGACAAAAAATATATTCCATAGCAGGGGTGCGAAACTGGGATTCCTCTTTGAAAATAAATAAGTATTGCCCCCGATATTTTTATGTGAAATTCAGTACAATATTATTGTATATTGATTGGGTGCTTTGATCTGATTTCCGGTTGAAATCATTAAAAGAAAATGAGTCTGCGTCAACTGAAGAGGGTTTGATTTTTTCTGTGCTTTTTTCTGAAAGTTCAGTAAATAATTTTGAAATGGAATTTTGATGATTTTTCCAGTATCCTAAAGAATAATTACCCTTGAATGCCACTATGGCAACTGCCATGTTACTTCATTATTAAAATGGTGCTCTCTAAATATAATAACATTGTTCTCTATTGCATATCAATGAAAACTTACAGGGAGTTACAAAATAAAACAATCTTTTAGCTTCAATACCCCCTATCTGATTGGTAAAGACCTATTCATTTTCCAAGAGAAATCCTCAGTTTGTTCTGCACCCTAGTTATGAAACACCCAGTATTTTAAGATGCCTACCTAGGATAATGTTATGCAGCAAGTAATGAATGTCCTCGAGCATTACGATAATGCTCTTGAACATTGGATCTCAGATCAATAAAGTAAACCCTATTGATCTGAGCATTGGATGGATGTTTACTGATGATCAAAAGATGTACTCTCATTGATAGAATATACCTTTAAATAATTGTAATGAGGAATAAAGTTGGTTGGTTAATGCAAAAAAAAACACTAATGTTAATACACTCTTGTGATTGAACAATGAACTCTAGGTGATATAATACTCATTTTAGGCCATGAAAGAATGTCCCTAATCGTTGCACAGAATGAACGAGCTTGCCCACGTAAGTTGCCCTGTCTGTGGGTTTTCATTTTCTATGCACAATGAACAATAAAAGTATCATCACTTAAAACCAGATTTTTTTTTATCAAGAAATAAAGAGGTAAAGAACAAGTCATAATATACAAAAATAATGATACAGCGAAGTTTATATGAATATTTGAAAAAGAATAAAGGCATATTTAGGAATAATTAATCAATAAGTGAAAATTGAAAGATAATGCTATTATTGTGTTTCGTTTCAAACACATTCAATTATTATTTTTAAGGTCAATTAATGAATGAGTATGATTTCTAGGAGTATTATGGAATCATTCTTAAACTCCTACTTCAGTGACTGCTTTTGCTTTACTACTTGAATTTCGATATATCTTGGCCGATCATGGTCCCCAGAACCCAAAAATATATATATATATATATATATATATATATATATATATATATATATATATATATATATAGAAGAAGGGTAGTCTCGTGACTGGACTAGTTGAAAATAACTATGAATTTGAAATAAACTTAGTAGAAAGGATATTCCTTGAGGTTGCAGTCAAAATTAATGGCCAGTGAAAAAAGAAAAACTCTTTCTTATTTAGTCAAGCTTTCGAAAATGTTTATTTTCATTATCAAGACAGTAAGGTGAGGTTAAGTGAAGACAGCGATCTAATCAACATTTTGTGATTGAGGAAATTTTCAAAATTATATCACTATGAAACACTACTAGTAATATATATAAAAATTAAACAATTGCAAACGCACATATTGTTTAAGAAACTTAATTTAAACAATTTAAAATTTGACAAGTACAAAATTACCACATGGTTGAAGCATGACTGCAACATGGTTGAAGCATGACTGCAACCTCAAGGAATATCCTTTCTACTAAGTTTATTTCAAATTCATAGTTATATATATATATATATATATATATGGTTACGAAACTGGGCTTCAAAAATAGTCCGATAAATTCAATCCGTTTTATTACACTTTGAAACACAACTCAATAGTATACTTCAACAATACAATACTTGTTCACAATCACAATGCTCAACAATATTCCCAAGACTATCTTCTGACTGACTTGCCTGTCGCATATGATCCGCTATATATAGGATGGCCGAAATTTCCAGAACAGTGGCGATCGGGAATGTTCCTTAACGTCATCGCTAACGGTCGGTTTTCCACTCGAGCCTTCGAATGGCGGTTATTTGGAGCATGACATCGTTGGTAACGGCCATTTCTCGAAGTTTACAATGGCGGTTATCGAACATCTGGAATAAGACGTCACTCCCAATGGTCGGGCCGCCGGTTGTAACAGCACAGGGGTGGTATTTTCGTAACAATATATACGGAATTCACATATACACACATACCAAGGATGCTTCACCCGTTCACTCTTGCCGCCTATCATCGCGGTTTACAGCGATGTCGATGGCAGAACAAAATAGTTTGATTCATCTAAGAAGGTCGTAAATCACCAATCACTTGAGTTATCAGCAGGCGGTGGATTATACGCAGAGTTGTACCTGCCCTAGCCATTAAATTTTGTTTTATAGGTAGGTATAATGATATTCGGTTAAGATAGTTATTAAGAAAAATCGCTTGAATATAATTGATAATTGTTTATTTATATATTATATATGATAATATATATATATATATATATATATATATAATTATATTATATTATGTAATAATATATGATATACCTAATTATAGTAAAATGTCAAACTTTATACTTTATAAAAAGTTCAGTTTTTGATAAAAAAATTATTCACGAAGATCAGTTTCACTGTCGTCATCCAAATTGATAATAAACTTTTCTTTGGGAATTTTTTCTATATCCATATATGGCAAACACACTTGGCCCAACTGCTATCAGGAATGTTTGCAGTTTCTGTTTGAATAAGAGCTACCACAGTTGAACTTAAGGTTGGAGAAGTATTATTTCTTCGAACTGCTGACTTAAGCTGATGCCATATATGTTCAATTAGGTTAAACATACAGTGATAAGTAGGAAGTCTGAGCACCGTATGTCCCAAGCTTTCAGCCAATGAATCACAAAAATATTTTTTTTTTATCGAATAACTGCGTAAAACTTCTAGTAACTGTTTTTTGTGCATTTTTCCTCATAGAACATATCATTATTCAATATATATTCTTGTATAGTGGCTTGGGTGTCATTTGAACATGGTGCTTTATCTAGTCTTCGACTGACGATAATACTGTTGGGTGGAATATTTGGTATGAGTATATTTTGGAACCAGTCTTCAAATAATTCATAGTATCATCATGATAATCGACTAAAGAGTCCTTAATATTATTTGCCGATAAAGACAACCCATTTGGTATAAAACCATTTTCGGTTCCTGCGTGAATGATCGTAATGCGTTTTCCTTTATTAGACGGCGTATTAGATGGCACAAGTCAGATGAGTCTACCCAACTTTTGTTTGGAATATCGTGTGTATCGAACCAAGTTTCATCCAAATACACTATTGTTCTACCATATTCTCTAAATTCGTTCATTGCCAATAAATATTCAAATCTCCATTTCTTAAGGCGCACAGATTCCATTAAGATTTTTCTGCTACTAGTGAGTTTTTTAAATTTAAATTTGTTTTGTAAAAGAGACTTCCTTAAAGTCTCTTTGCAACACATGTTTCATTCTTTTCAAGCCGTTGCATTAAAATATCTAATGTAGGCACAATTTGCTCTTTATACAAGGCATTCATTTATTTTTATTTAGCGTATGGCATATTAAGACACATGTATATGACAAAAAAAAATATCACAAACGAACAGTCAATAAATTTATATACTCTATTGATTCTGGAGTCGCTAGTAGGCAATCTTCTGGTCTGCCGTTATAGTTTCAGGGCATTCCTCCACGATGTGTTTGACGGTTTGGTTTTCGCCGCACTCGCAGGAGGGGCTTGGACTCTTGCCCTATTTTTTGTGTGTGTATACAAGGCATATATTGTTCTTAGAATTATATCTACATCACAGCCATCTAGTTTCCTTGAACCGCCAGAGTATTTTCGTTTCTTTCTTTTTAAAATAGGGTTACTTACTATTTTAAACACTGTGGAATACGGTGTTTTTGTTAAATAAGCCATTTCTTGCACAACTTGATTCTTGGACATTCCAAGTTCCAGAAGGGAAGTATAAACATTTAATATAATTTGTTTCCCATGAAAGTGTAACATTTGTCGACTAGTGTTACTACGACCACCAGTTGAAGTACTAACTCCAGGATGAGCCCATTTTTCACGACACTTGAAAATAGACACAACGGAATATTAGGTAGGTAATGACTAAATGTTGTTTAACTTTCCCCCTTTTATTTCTGAAATTGGAAAGCGGTCAGTTCTCAAAACAGTCTTGTTTTCCAAATCTGGTGGGTAATTTATTTTGTAACCGTAAATATAGACGATTATCGCTATAATCTCGTTAATAGCCCATTAGTACTGAAAGTCTGGTGGCCAGGTAAGTACATTTTATTATTTACACACATTCAAACATATCCTTACCAAGGGTTCTATATCAACCTTACGAGATTTTTTATTATCAAATTAATTTAAATAAAAAACTGTCAACAAAAGCCAAAAATAATGGAGAGCCCACTATTATTAAAATTTCATGGGATATTTTTATCCGGACCTGGGAATCTTTTAAGGGACACACACTTCTATTGCTTATCTATATTTCGAACGATAGGTAATAATGAGGGTCGTCGGCTACTATCGATTTACGACCTTCTTAGATTTCTGGTGCGGCCATACATGGCGATCGAACTATTGGTCGCGAGGCAACTTGCACGTTCATTGGTACTCTTCAAACCACGTGACATTCACTGAAAATACAGAACGTATGTATTTATTTTGTTTCTTGTTGCGTCAGGTTGTGAGACGTGAGACGTTTGGGTTGTTTGGTTTATCTTCACTTAAATACGTGAAAGACAATGAAGGATCAATTAATAGGTTTGGTCTTTAGTCTTTAGTGCTCCTGCTGTATGGGATAAACGCCGTAAACAACATCACAATAGGCATGTTCTGGCCTACTCCCTGTTAAATTAAATTAATTACTACTGTTGCTTCTATAAATAGGTAACTCTTTTATGATGAAACTTCCGGAAAGCGCAAAGAACACTGAAATGAAATATTCGGTATGTTTTGCTTGCATCGATGTAAACCTCGACCACGACCTCCATCTCGCTAATCCATGTATCTTCGGTATGTTCGTACCCACTTGTTTTTCATCGAGACATTACTCTCATATATAAGCTCGCATACACGATCGTGTCCCTTATCAACGGGCGAATAAAAGTGGCAAAGAAATGTATATTCTCGTTATGCATGCATAGTCGCAATGCAATTTTGAGTATTTTCATTGTTTCATGAACCCAGACCATTCGGTATAGCTTTTGGAGTAGACGTGGACTGGTGTGACGAAAATCTCTGCAGGAATGGCTTCTGAGTTATTTGCACAATTAAATGCAAAGGGTGCGTACGCCAGCTAAACAGGGTAGAAAGGAGTGAATATAACAAAAAGCGTGTTATTCACAATATTTCTTGAAATATACTGTTTTAGTGGAGTTTTGCATCAGTTGTAAAATGACGCATTCCATAATTTTGCTTGAAATTGTTAAAACTGACAAAAAAACCAGCCCAAGAAATAGTAAACGAAATTTTTATGGAAGTAATCTATCCTCCCTTGAAAATGCATATTCCAAATGTTCAAAAAGACTTATATGAGTATGCGTAATCAGTTTGAGATGGGAGTGTTCATGGTTTGGACGGTTTTACCTATGAAAAAAAAATAAGAAAATCCACACTTTTAACGATTTTAGTTTTGTAATTCCTTTATACTCGACGTACGTCCTAAAACTTATTTGTACTTTAGTAGAACAGTTACGAAATTTTCCATCCGATGTGTACATTTTTGTTTTCCCATCCATTATTACTATCGTTACTACTTTAATTGCAATTATGAAATGAAAGACTAGGTGCCAGAAAAATATTTATTCAAATATTTATTCTATATAGTTGTAGGGTCCTGTAGCTAATATGATACAAGGTGTAAATTTTCATGATTTCAAATATAAATATTCGAAGAGAACCGAAGACATGTGGAATTTCTACAAGTAAGGATAGATCATGTATCGTGTGCAACTGCTTTTGAATAAACGATAATCTACAGTTCTTACTTCCAAATAATTATCATTTTTATAAAATAAATGAAGGTTGAATCAGATTGTGTATTATACCTGTATTATAACTCCCAGGTATATAGTTATATATTCAAAATCTTAAACTACTAATTTAGTTCTACTTCTACAATATCTCATCTCAGTCTACTCAGAATCCCAGCTTCTTATGAGTCGCGGGCACAGAATCGTCATGCTTCGCTTGGTAGAAATTCCCAGCAACAGGTTTTCCCAAGTTGTATTTTTTGGAAAACTTCTCGGTAGAAAAGCGTCCACGTTTTCCGTCTGTTGGACCGTGGTGTTCTTCATCGACTTTCAGTTTTTCCGGCTGTTTATACAACATAAACACGTAGCGGTGGAGGCCGGAATCTTTCGGAGGAGCTGCCCCTACGTAGTCAGTTATTACTTCTCCGTCTGATATTTTGTTACCGGGAATGTTTACAATCTGGAAATAAAATATGAGTTGGGTGTGTTACCAAATTGATTTCACTGTATGCGGTCTCAATAGGATTTTCTACGTCATCGAAAAACAAAATCAAACAAGTTACAGGTCTATTCAGTTATGATATTTTGACAAAAAATAACAATAAAATTCCCGACAGTCCTACATCACATAATATGGGTAGATAATTATTGATAAATAACTAGTACTTTATTCTGTTTTCCATATTTTGGGTTTCTCCCCCCCTGGAAGTAAAAATTATTAGTTATTTGTCCCGATACGAATACTCAAAAATGAGGTGGAACTACAGAAATTTCGTACAAAATAGATCACGTTGAATTGAACATACTGTGACCTTCTGTGGTGCATTTCAGATTTTGACAAGCAATTGTCAAGATAATAACGAAATACTTCAAGTGCGCTTTAAAATTGTGATTATTTTCCAAAAACGAGGATTTGATAAAGGGAACAGAGGTGATTCCCGATACGTAATCAAAGGAAGTATATTTTGTATTTAGAATTTTACAATATTACTTTTGTTGTAAAATATTGTAGGCAAACGGTACGTTACTGACAAATTTGAAATTTTCTTAGTTTATTTTAGAATCCAGAATATCAGACCAATCAATAGAGATTTGTTCGTGACAAAAATACTACCAGGAAACCGACTGTGCCATCATACGAAAGACGGTCCGTAGTTATATCCTGTTATGTTTCCTACTCGCAACTTCATTGCTTAATTTGTTATAAACATTTAAATGCAAAAAATATTTTTTTTTTGTTTTTTGCCTGTAACATGAAAACTAATGAAGCATTCTGATGCAAGAAAAGAGCCCTAACACCACTCGATCGGATTATTAGTAACGGAGAAAAACCGGAAATTTATAACACTGCCATTTTTTAAGTTTCAAAGCAAGCTCTCCACGACATAGTTGGGATTGATATGTACTTTATGTGTGAGAAACTCAGGCACTGTTGGATTATTAGTTTTGGAAAAATTGCGAATTGATTTTTTTAATGCACTTTATTGCAGCAACAACAACAAGTCCTATGGAAAAAAGTTAGATGGCAAAGTTGTAGGTAATAGAAAGACCTACAACTTTTATATTCGCACTTTTTTCACATAACCTCAAAATTTATGTGAAAAGTTCAAATAACCAAGTTTTTGTTTTTTTATTTTTATCTTTTACAATATTTTTTTTGTTTACTATAATTTGGTAAAAACATTTTTTATGTCCCAAACACACTGTAATTTTTTTTATTTAAAAGATTTCTTTTTTCACCTTATTTTGACCTAATATCGAAAAAGAACCCTAATTTTCAATCGAAAATTCTCCCGTCAAAAGATCAGCTTTTTTTAAAAAGTCGGTGGGCTTTTTGTTCGTTGAAATCTCTACTCTCTGATGGTATAAAAAAAATATTCATTACTATGGTAAATGTTCTCAGAAAATGCAAAGAAACGAAAAAATCTCGAATCCGAAAATTTAATAAGACATCTACAATATTTTGAGAAAGTTGTAGAATCTTCTTTAAATTATATGCGTAGGGGCCTATTTATTGCTATTTTAAGATAACTTATATACCTGAGTGACCTACGGAAAATTTTAGCCTATCAAAAGGTATTTCATAGAGAAGTGGGGAAGGGGCTAGGAGGGTCTGGGCCTTACTACCTGTTATTTCTTTGCATTTTCTGAGAACATTTGCCATAGTAATGTATATTTTTTTTACACCATCAGGAAGTAGAGATTTCAAAGAACAAAAACTCCACCGACTTTTTTAAAAAAGGTTATATTTTGACGGGAGAATTTTCGATTGAAAATTAGGGTGCTTTTTCGATGTTCAAAATAAGGTGAAAAAATAAATATGTTAAATCAAAAAAATTACAGTGTGTTTGGGACATAAAAAGGTAAGTTTTCGCCAAATTTCGTGAATTTTTTTTTTTATAAAAGATAAAAATAAAACTACCAAAAACTTGGTTATTTGAATTTTTCACATAAATTTTGAGGTTATGTGAAAAAAGTGTGTATACAAACGTTGTAGATCTTTCTATTACCTACAACTTTTTTCCATAGGACCTGTAGTTTTGCCGGAAATCGAGATAACTCTTACCCTTAAAAACTCACCCCCTTCCACTTCCCGACCTCAGATCGCCCGTAAATTATTTTTCCTTTCATTTTCGTTATATTCTCTTCCTTTTCCAATGGGTTTCATCCTACTATTTTTTTTTTTTTGGTTTAAAAAATTATCGACCCTGGTCTATTATGCGTTGGAAGAATTGAAGGTGGTTTGAGGGTGAACCCATTCCGCTTTTATAGTTCGTAAAGCTTTTGTTATCATATCGATTAAGAAAGATGGGTGAAACAATGAAAAAATCTTCGCATCATTCCACCGGATGTAATTTTCTATAATTGATTTCTAATTTGTTGACATTTCCAGTGGTGGAAACTGTAATTGGGATCGACACACAAACAGGAAGATATTACGGTATTGAGTTGATTATTCATCAAGTCACCTTTACATAATGAAAATGTATTTCGTTTAGTAATCAGACATTATGAAAGTTTTCATCACGCATATTTACTCGGGATATGTGATTTATTTTTGTAAACAATCATTATGAAAAACGCACTTTCACAAAGGGATTATTGACAGTAATGATCCGCCTTCGTTATGTTATTAATTATATTATGGTTTATACTTAGTCAATATATAGGATAAATTTCCCGGAATTTTAGACCTAAAGGATGGAATACCCCTCCAATATTAATTTCTTCGATTCTCGAAACGTGAATATTAAATATTAATATATTGTTCCTTAGGGGGATTGGAACACCCTTCAAATATTAATTTAATTCAAGTATCGAAAATCAAAGTTTTTTTTTATAAAACTTTTGAAGAAGGCAATTTAAATGACTATATCGCAATACCTCCTAAAACACTGAATGATGAAATTTGAAAAGGGATCATATCACCGGCTGCAGGGCCGGATTAAAAGATGTGGAGGCCCTGGGGCAACAAAGGAGTGGAGGCCCCTAATTATTTTTAAAACAAGTTTTTTTTTTTTATTTATTGCGGAACAAATCAAATTATTTCGACACGAGCATATGTAGGTATAATAAAATACAAGAAATAAATTAAATTACAGCGTAAACGAATGGATTTTTGCGAGCTTTTTTCGACGAAAAATCATTGATGATTTCGGTCAAATCCAGCATCCGGAGAAAATCATTCTCAATGCTAAGAAGCGATAACTTTGATAGGTGGCTTTGTCTCATCGTAATTGGCCTATTTTTTTCATTTTGGAAAATGAGCGCTTTCCAGTGCAATTTGACATCATCACATTCTCAGTTGTAATATCACAAGAGAGTGAAAATAATTCGACAGATTTTCGAAAACTTGTTGCCAGGCAATAGACAAGAGAGACCAACTGGCTCGAGTGGCTATTGCCAACAAGTTTGAGAAAGAAATCTAGATAATTATTTTCTACTATATCGAACTCTCGTGTGGTATTCTTCAGATTATTTTTTGATGTTACGATCATAAACACATTTCCTTGCAAAATTATATAATGTACTAAACCGGTTTTGATTCATTTCACACTTTTCATGCGAGTTGATGACAGACGTCAAATTAAAAATATAGGTTGTCAGACAATAAAAACAAAATACCTCAAATGATTCCCGCGACAATTTTCTAGGTAGAATATTCCCACTATTGATTGGCCAAAACGTATATGATTTATTTGAATTGAACGTTTCCATTGGTTTCTAGCAATGTCAAAAAATAATCACTGTAATTCCAATGTTTGAGAATGTAGCTCTGAAATTTTGATTTTCAAGAATTTGATAGTAGAACATCTTAGATTGGTCTTTTTGATAGTCCTTTTTCAGAAGGATTTACATTTGTTGCGGAATGTTATCCTTCTCTTAGACTCACACTTTCAGATTTCGGGGATTTCTCTGTTACAAGCGCGCCACTCAGCGGACACTTGTCAACGCCAATAAATAGGAAAAACAGGTATAGACGGGCAAAGTGTTTGTAGAATCGGCAGAAAAATAGTCAACAGAATTTGAACTTTTGTTCTATTATGGAATGCGCACAGGGCTCTTATAAATAATTTGATGCAATCATATTCATAAATTGAAATATTATTTTCTTTTGCTTATGATTATTGAATTTCATTGTGTATCTAGATCGCTTGTGTCATTCGAAGAATACATCGACAGAAAATCCTTCATTTAATAAAAAAAAAATTTTTTTTCTAAATTCAATTGTTCTTGTTTTTACAGCTAATTTCGATACGATATAATATTTTGTATAATAGCATGATGTTTTACTTGGTGATTGTTTCTCGCATATACACATGATTCATCAGATCGAAGATTAATATTAACCATGGATTTTGACAAGAATACGAAACATGTTTTTGAAAGTTTAAAACGAAAAATGAGAGGAAAAAGTGGGAGAACTGCTCTTTCGTTGTCAGTTTTTTTATATATAATTTTGCTTATCCTTCGGTATTTGTTAGGAAATTTTACCTAAAAATTTATATTGTGGAGGCCCCTCTCTTGTGGAGGCCCCGGGGCTGCAGCCCCGTTTGCCCCCCTCCTAATCCGGCTCTGACCGGCTGAAGAGAAAGACGAGTTTTCCAAAAATCAATGTTACAAATGATTTCTGGTGAGTACTCTCTTTTGGAAAACAGGCTTCTTTGCCTCATCCATCTATATGAGTTCTTAATTTGGACTAGAATATAAAATCAAATAACTATATGAACAGAGGATTCGGCAAAATATCCGGTTGGGAGGAGTGTGCTCACCGGCGTCGGTGTTAAGCCCTGGTCGCAGAAATAGGCCGACGTTAAATAAAGCAATAAACAAAACTATCTGAATAAAAATGCAAATTTTCATTTTCAGATTTTTACTTTTGAGTTGAGGTCCTTTTTCGATATCTATCATTTATCAAGTTACTTCATTTTTATCGTAGATTTTTCAATTAATAGAAAAATCTGTCTATTCAATATTCAATTGAGAATGTTTCCCTTTTCAACATGAATACCCCACAAGAGGTTATTTTGATGATGGAAGATAGTGACTAAAGTTTATCTTTCAGTTGCAGATGATTCGCAGATACCCCCTAAAATATTTATTTACCCAATATTTTAAGAATTGTTAATTTTTTCGAGATTTAATTTTTGAATTTTTTTTTAAATCGTTCATCGGAGTTTGAAAAACAACTGATATCGCATTACCTCCAGATATCAAATTCGTTATGAAAGTAAAGAGGTTATTTCAAGATCTGGGTGAGGTACCTATAATGGTGCTAATCACCTTCCAGAACAATATTATGATTCTTATATCGAAAATACTTTGTCTCAATCATCTTTGAGTTTTCCTGACATATATTACTAATAGGAAAAACAACACCCACAGTCGAGAAAATTGCAATATCCCTCCAACCGATGAATGACGCAGAAAACTTAAAATGACATATAGTCTAATCAACAGGTTAAAAAACGTGTTAAATAGATATAAAGCTCCTATAAAATATGAGCGATAGCTCATTCGATTCGGAATGACGTCTAGAAAAATGATTTTTAAGGGTTTATTAGCACGTAAAAAATTGCGATTGTTATTAACAAAATAAGATTAAAAAAAGAAGGTACTTCGTTTTTCGTTAATAATTTCTAAAATAATGATATTTAAAAAATTATGAAAAAAAAACCTGAATGAGGAGGAAATTTCCAATAAAAAAGTCCTACCTCCCGGAACTCTATCTCTATTATTTATAATTTTTTTTAACGCTGAAAATAGGGCTCCGCGAGGTCGTTACGGCATAGGCGCACCGTCTAAAAAGCCGTTATATCACCTAAAATATTTTTTTTATAGTATTAAATAACAATTAAAAAATTTGAATAAATTATAAATTATGGTGTAATCTAGACACTTGAACGAAAAAAACCTCAAAAAAAACAATTTTCATGTCGATTTTTCAAAAAGTTAATTAACTAATTTTTTTCCAATCTCTGTTTTTATAAATTACGACATAAAAGTTTAAATAATTGGTCTATAAAATTTTCGCTTCGTGGAGCTCTTTTCATTCAGGTAATTAATAAAGCAATGCAAAACAAATTTATTAAAGTTTATTATTTTGTTAAATATAATTTTTTTAAATTGGCAAAATTGAAATTTCAAAAAAAATATCTCATTGTTGCTGTTTTTGCATCTAATATAGGTATTAATTAACATTGGAAAAAAAATTTTTACGTCATTTGTTAAGAAATTGTTTATAAACAGACTATTTTGGGATTTAAAAAAAATCTACCATCTTATTGCATAGGTAAAATTATGATTTAAAAAAAAATCTTAAATAAATTTTTTTATTGTTTATAATCGTTTTTTTTATATTTCAATTGTTTAAATAATTAGTTGAGAAATTATTTTATTCTTAAAAATCATCATTGACCTTTTCCAATGAATTAACAGAGAAATAATTTTTTTTTATAAATAATTTCATTGTTTATTAATTTAAAATTTGTTATAAACAAATAAAATTTTTTTTTTAAAATTAAAAAAAAAAAACAATATGTATAAAAAAAAAAATTAATATAGTATTTTGATAAAAATTATAAAAAATAAAAATACCATAGTAATGTATATTTTTTACGTGCTAATAAACCCTCAAAAAAAATTTTCTAGGCGTCATTCCGAATCGAATGAGCTATCGCTCATATTTTTAGGAGCTTTATATCTATTTAACACGTTTTTGAACTTGTTGATTATACTAATAGTTATTTCAGCTCTTTAACCTTTACCATTGTCAAAAAT
The DNA here is from genome assembly GCA_018342105.1 of Gonioctena quinquepunctata. Classification (NCBI taxonomy): domain Eukaryota; kingdom Metazoa; phylum Arthropoda; class Insecta; order Coleoptera; family Chrysomelidae; genus Gonioctena; species Gonioctena quinquepunctata. The sequence continues at coordinate 173,853 of JAFIRS010002235.1, read as the reverse complement.
GTTGAGTTTTCCAACTCTATTGCATTTTTACGCATCAAGGTGACAAGGAGAGGGGAATCAGTCGCAACGTGGCTTTACAGAAACATTCGAAATATATTTCAATTTAGCGACACTAAATTTTCTTTTCTTTAGAAATAATATCAATCCGATTATCAAACAAGAAATATTTGATTTGCTTACAGTTTGTTCAACTCAAAATTATTTTCAATACAACAATAATTTCTATTTTCAAAAATTTTTATGGGAGGCATGGAGGAAAAAATTATAATAATCCTTTAATTAAAAATTTCTTGTACTGGTAAAGGTATGTGGAGGACATTTTAGTGTGCTTTGAGGGGAAGACAATTAGGAATATTCCTCGACTTTATCAATGCAATGCACCCTTCAGTTAAATTCACAAAAGAAGGTCTATATTCGGTGTATATTCATGCTGACTCATAACAAACTTTTTTGGTTAACCCCGCTCAGTCTCTGAATAACATTATGTAGCCTGTTTATATCCGAATATTATCGTACAAATTGCATACCCTGAGTAAATGATTATATTGTAAACAAAGTGAAGGATCTTCATTTCATGATAAATCATTGATAAATAAATGATCTCATCCCAAACAACTGAAGACCGTTTGCGAACGTTCTTCAATTAAAAGCTCCTGAAAAATCATTAATAATACTTATGTCATTCCTATTAACTTGAGCTTGAAAAAAAATAGGAAACGTAGACTTAAAAAAGGAACAGTCAGCTTTTTACTTATTCAAAATACGGAACAATAAATTGATATTAACAAAAAATATCATAATATGCATGAGGAAATGAAATATAACGGTTTACAATTTTGGCATTACATGCATAAATAAAACTCATGTCATTCTTATTAACTTCAGCTCAAAAAGGAAAAAATAGGAAACGTAGATTTGTTCACTTTATTGGGAGAAATTCTAATAAAATAAAAAACCTTTTTAAACACACAAGCTTTTATTCAAATGCTTTAAAAAGAAAAAAAATAATTGCTTCAGATGTGTGACGTAGGTTATTTCGTGAGTTGCAGATTCGAGAGCTTGTCGCGCAAAGTTTTCAGTTCGAATACAAAAGCGACAAGCTTTTGAATCTGTAACTCGCGAAATAACCTACATCACATATCCAAAGCAATAATTTTTTTTCTTTTTAGAGCATTTGAATAAAAGCTTGTCTTTAAAAAGATTTACACGCTTTATTAGCTTCACCTGTATGTATGTATGTATGAATGTAGGTATAGGAAACTTTGAAATTAATTTTCACCCATTTCCAGACGTCCGAATTATTTGAATTTCTGCACACGTATGAAGAACCGATGACAATACAATAGTCATGACTTAGTATTAGCAGGAAGGGAGGCGCTATGGACCATGTCACTCTGAGCACACCTCTCCGGTCATCGGTTACTCCCGCCACATGGTGGGGGTAAATTGGGGGGTTGGCCCACCTGGGGAACGTGTTCCATGACGTATTCCTGGCGGAGTTGGTGAACGTCAAAGGTCAAAATGGCGACGGCAGACTTCACGACACCGTTGGCAGGGTCGATTGGTGACGGAATGTATACTTCAACGGTCGTTGGGGGGTTCATGACGGGGTGGCCGCAGACGGCGGTGGAGGTTTGGTGGCGGATTCGGGGATTGGTTCTGCTAGTGGGTGCGTACGTCGTTGAAACAGTGGTGCGTGGCAGAGGTGTGTTGGTCCTGCTACGGGGGTGCGGATGCAAGGGTTGGGCCTGAAATTTGGGGGTTGGCCCACCCGGGAACGTGTTCCGTGACGTAATCCTGGCGGAGTTGGTAGACGTCATAGGTCAGAATGGTAACGGCAGACTTCAAGACACCGTTGGAAAGCTTTTTCCGGTGGTCCATAGCCGAATGCCTCCTTCAAAGATACGGTTGGCAGAGGGCCGTAGACTTCAAAGATATGGTTGGCGGCAACGGGTATGGCCATGGCCCGTGACGAAATGGCCGTATACTTACACGGTATGGCCTGGTACGGGTGAAAAGACACCGCCAAACGGCCTGTGCTGAGATAAGGCCTTCAGTTTGGCGACGGAATGTGGACGTCAACGGCACGAGAATGGCGCAGTATTGGTATCGAAAACGACGAGAACGACGAGAATGGCTCAGTATAGGTATCGAAAACGACGAGAATGGCGCAGTATTGATATCGAAAACGACAAAACGACGAAAACGACGAGAATGGCGTATCGAAAACGACGAAAACGACGAAAACGACGAAAACGACGAGAATGGCGTATCGAAAACGACGAAAACGACGAGAATGGCGTATCGAAAACGACGAAAACGACGAAAACGACGAGAATGGCGTATCGAAAACGACGAAAACGACGAGAATGGCGTATCGAAAACGACGAAAACGACGAAAACGACGAGAATGGCGTATCGAAAACGACGAAAACGACGAAAACGACGAGAATGGCGTATCGAAAACGACGAAAACGACGAGAATGGCGTATCGAAAACGACGAAAACGACGAGAATGGCGTATCGAAAACGACGAAAACGACGAAAACGACGAGAATGGCGTATCGAAAACGACGAAAACGACGAAAACGACGAGAATGGCGTATAAAACGAAAACGACGAAAACGAAAACGACGAAAACGACGAGAAGGCGACGAAAACGACGAAAACGAAAACGACGAGAATGGCGTAACGACGAAAACGACGAAAACGACGAGAATGGCGTACTAAAACGACGAAAACGACGAAAACGACGAGAATGACGCAGTATTGGTATCGAAAACGACGAGAATGACGCAGTATCGGTATCGAAAACGACGAGAATGGCGCAGTATTGGTATCGAAAACGACGAGAATGGTCTTGTATGTGTCAGTTTGCTAAACATAGAGGGCTATCAACGAAATAAGTATACAACGTGGCTTTGGCCCGTGGGAAATTCGGGGGTTGATCCTGTCAGTAGGGTACGGCTGCGAGATCCGAAAATTTGGGGGTTGACCCACCTCATAGGAGCTCCGCCAACCGTGTCTTTGAAGTCTACGGCCCGCCCACCCACCTGTACGTCCACGCACTTGTCTATAGTCAGCCAACGACCGTTGGAGTATACATTCCGTCACCAATCGACCCGCCAATGTTGCCACTCACATGCGCTGTTGCCATTTTTCACCCTTTTGAAAAGTCGCAGAATCTGCGAGTATGGCACATACTGCTCGTTAGTATGGCGCAGTATGACACCACCAACCGTGTCTTTGAAGTCTACAGTTGGTGTAAAGTACATGTAGAGTCTTTTTTCAGTGTTCATATTACGCGTTCTGCCATAATTTGTAATCTTGTGTTATAGTGGAAATTTACAAGCAATAATCCATACGTTACCATGGTCACTCATTAATAGGTGGTTTTGTACCGAAGTACTTCATATGCACTTCTTCTGCATGTATTCTTATGGGAGTAAAGTACACATTTTGATAAAATCGGGGGCCTTTTTGGGGAAATGAAAGCGTTCAGTCCTCCGGTCTACCGTTTTACTTTAAACATTGCACTGCTGATTTCAGTCTGTTTGTTCCAGATCATTGTGCGGTTCAGACCTGTCTTGTGGTGAACAAAAATTTTTGTAATGTCTACAGTGAAAAAATTCAACATTGTAAAAGATAATGTTAGAAAAATTCGACGTTTTGGACTCCAGGGTAGAACTGTGGAGTTCAAAATTGCAAATATACCCAAGGGTGCGGAGCCTGTGGGGTGGGTGAGGGATGCACTCACCCAAATTATCCTCAAAGGAACGGAGGGAGTAGAGCCAACCGATCAGATTGGTTTCACTTTCTGTTCCAAGGATTTTGTCAGAGGGCTAGGTGGATGCGTTTCAAGCCTGCATCTGAGGTGACAATTGATGATGTGTGGCAGCGAATTTCTGCCATATATCAATCAAATTCAACAGGACTCAATACGGAAACTTTCTGTTTGGAGATAACGTCGGTTCCAATGCCTAAAGGCGAAGGTCCAAGGTCCAAGAACCAAGACCCCTAAAAAGACAGTTTCTCTCCGATCCCAGCTCTGTACCTTTTGGGTATGAAAAATTAATAAGAATTTGTAATGTGTGTGGTCAATTTTCACGAACTTTGTTACCACAAACACAGTTTGAGATGAATGATGACGTCACCGATAACGATAATCTGCTCAGAGAGGTGAACAAAATCAGTGAATATGTTGGATGACATTCTTAATTGTTGAAAAGTCTCCCAATTTCGAAGAATTAATGAACCGTCTTTATCAAATTAGAGACCGTAGTTCGTGCTGTCGGAAATTTCAATGAACTAATGAATCGCCTCCATTGACTTGGAAGCCTGTATTCGTGCTGTTGAAATAGAAAAGAGGCAAAATTTTCCATTAAGTGTTTCCTCCATCATCTTCATTGTTCCAAATGGTAGGCCTATCTGTTATCGATATTTTAGATTCGTCCTAAATAACGATAACAAGTGGGGATTCCGAAGGTTTAAACCTTCATAACGAGGCCGTCCACACCTCCAGTCTTTTGTAAGACCTCCTCTTGGGTTGGCCATGGAAAACGGTGTGTTTGTTTCGGTTTTTTCGCATTACATCACGTCACAGTGACATCACTCTTTCAACAGAGGTTCGAGGTTATTTATACCCATATGTGAAAACAGATGTACAAATAACATATTTAGTTATCATCATATACAGATATAATTTTTGATAGTAGAGTCTTTAATTACTGTGAAAGTCCTTCGGCGGGGCATGGTATATCAAATAAATTCCAGTTGAATTGTCCTGCTGAGACTCTCCGGGTGAATTCGTTATACTTGTAATATGTATCTCGACGAAAGAAATATGAATGTCCATCGATGTATCTGAAGACCGTTGTGATGTCATTCGGTACGCCTCGGAAAATGTCACTTATTCGCCCTCTACTTTGAATGTCATTCGGGGTATTATTGAATTTAATGTAAGATTGGCTATAAACTAACCAATAGTTGGCTCCTGTGTTCGTTTGGAATACAGCATTGATCTCCGTTCCATCAGACATCTGTAGCATGTATATGTTTCGGCTGTGTAAATCCGGGGATAATGCCTCGTAGAATGTATTCGTAGAGTCATCGATGGCTATTATATTTCCTTCTGCTTTTTGATAAATATGTGAAATCGGTGCCGTTCACTTTTTTTCCTTTATACATCCTGTCTTCAAAATATATATTCATATTCCTCCTTCAAGATGACAATATCAGCCTATGTGACACCCTGGATGCTTGTTTTTTCGATTCTGTCGGATACTCATTGTGATTTTCAAGAAATTGTTTCATTGGTCGAAATAGCTCAGTTGGAAGAGCGATAGACTGAAGATCTGGCGGTCCCTGGTTCGAACCCAGGTTTCGACATTTCCCCGTTTTTTGTTCAACTCCGCATGATATACATGCAAACTTTTCATATTCATGTTCTTCAGTCAAAGTTGTCTTGATAGAGTACTCGCACCCTTTTGTATCTCACCCCATAACGAAGTTAGCTCCTAGTGCCTTTTGCCATCAGAAAATACGTAATTATGATTTTTGGTATCGAGAAGAATTCATTGACACCGAAATTTCCCTTATCGCATCGAAATCAGTGGTCACTTCCGGTTTATGAGATTTTGATGGATTTGGACTCTGTTCGATGTGGCCAATCCGAATTGAGCATTAGTTTTCTTCTATCTCTATTTTTAACAGGCCGGAAGTGCTTCTTTTTCGATGATTCGTATACATCCGAAACGTCGATATTTCTGTTTTAACTCGACGACAAGTGCCATTCATGTTGAATTCACCCAATAGCATGCCTACCCAACCTCCGCACCCACATCCAACATGGCCGTCTGCACCCACCAATAGCGTGCCTACCCTACGCTCCACCTCCAATATGATCGTCTCCACTCCACTGACCAATAACACGTCACCCACAATGGCCGCCGACCCGGACACTAGCGCCCCCAGTGACACCAGGGCTAAATCATAACGTCGTGGGTTAGAATGCCTTTTCAATGCCGAAAGGTCTAGGAAGCTGAATTCATCATTGAAAGAGATACAGCGATATGTGACGGAACAAAATCCATTTTTCAGAATTGGAAAACTTCTAATATATTCCGAATTTCATTTCATATGGCAGTGAACACCGGAAATGACACTTCTTATCAGAAAGTGCGGATTCCCCATTGTTTATAATAACTTTCCTTATCATCGACAACAGGAAATAGCTTCCGGCCATACTGATAACGCTCGGTCACGTATGCATGATGGTTGGGAGGGAAAAACGTTTCAAATGGCAAACGCGTCAGTTATTTATCACCGCTTCAACCGACTCTCCGTGTACTCCGTGTACTCGTGCTCTTCATCAACACTTTTTCGTGTCTGGTTCATCTATCGAAAAGTAAGTACATTTTCTCATTCTTCAGTGCTTTATTCTCCAGTGTGTTCTATTTTTTTTCAATTCGAAACTGATTGTTTTAATATCGCTGTGAACTCAACAGAAAATTCGCTGCTTACATCACCCACTTTCCTGAACTCTGAATCTATGATGATATATCAGTCCGGCAAGTTTTATATTTCGATACCTATATAACTTGTAGACCTGATCACAGTTTAATTTCAAAAGTACATAGCTTCTAGAGTACTCCTATGTTGATTCCTAACGTTTTGACGCGATTACATCGAAACGGATCCATAATACGTATAGAACATTGACTTTCCTCTTCTCAGAGTATGCGCACGAGGTTGTGCCCCAATTCTAACGAAGTTCGCTCCTACTGCCCTTTTGACACCGGAAAATGTTTAATTATGTATCTTGACATCGGTACGAATCCAATGATACCAAAATTATCGAAATCGAATTTTGAAGAATTGACGGTCGTGGGTTCGAAACCTCAATTTTAACATTTCTTGTTTTTGATGACTTTGGACTGTCCTCGATGCGTCCAATACGAATTGAGTATTGGTTTTGATATTTCATGTCATTTAAGGCTATCAAATAGCGATTTATTGTTCTACGATAAAGTTGGAGGGCTGAGCTTGATGAATTTAGATTATATGGGTGTTCTCCTTTCATTTGACACCTCACTTGCTATGATAGGACGGAAACTAGATTTTTTATTTTTTAAATCGATTTTCAAATGCCAAAATGACTCAAGTACATCGATTCACATTGTCTCGTTGAAAATTGGCTGAATCGGAGACATCGACTTTTTTGGTCCACCCTGTATACAAAATGTATATGAATTCATGTATTTCATGGTAATTTGAGCCACTCTGTATATTTGATTTTTGTTTTTTCTTTCCAATGACCGTCCACAGGTTTTTTCTTTCCAATGAGAAGTGGTTATGTTTTTTTTTCTTACACAGTGGTCATGTTTTTTCTTCGATACAGGGGCCATGTTTGACAGGTGGCCATGTTTTTTCTTTTACAAAGCGGCCATGTTTTTCCGATGACAAACGCCACGTTCTTTCCAATGACAGGCGACAATATTTTTCCAATGACAAGCGGCCATGTTTTTTTAATAACAGACGGCCATGTTTTCTCTCAATGACAGACGGTCATGTTTTTTCGATGACAACCAACTATGATTTTGTTTTTTCTCTCCAATGACAGGCGACCATGTTTTTTTTTTTTCAATAACAGACATGTTTTTTCAACGACAGGCGGTCATGTTTTTTTTCTTACAAAGTGGCCATGTTTATCTGATGACAGGTGGCCATGCTTTTGTCTTACAAAGTGCTCATGTTTTTCTCGAATGATGTCGGCCATGTTTTTTTCGATGACAGGTGGCCATGTTTTTGTCTTACAACGTGGTCATGTTTTTCTCGCATGATGTCGGCCATGTTTTTTCCGATGACAGATGGCCATGTTTTTTTTTTCACAATGACAGACGGCCAAGTTTTTTCCTTGAATTATGTCGACCATGTTTTTTCTCTCAGCTGCCAATGAACCACCCTGTCTATCTTTATACTCTCATATTTCTCTCTTTCTCTCTCTCTCTGTCTTTCTCTCTTGTCCGAAAGGAGCTCCTATGAGGTGGGTCAACCCCCAAATTTTCGGATCTCGCAGCCGTACCCTACTGACAGGATCAACCCCCGAATTTCCCCACGGGCCAAAGCCACGTTGTATACTTATTTCGTTGATAGCCCTCTATGTTTAGCAAACTGACACATACAAGACCATTCTCGTCGTTTTCGATACCAATACTGCGCCATTCTCGTCGTTTTCGATACCGATACTGCGTCATTCTCGTCGTTTTCGATACCAATACTGCGTCATTCTCGTCGTTTTCGTCGTTTTCGTCGTTTTAGATTGGGTCTTTTCGTCGTTTTCGTCGTTTTCGTATCCGCCATTCTCGTCGTTTTCGTCGTTTTCGATACGCCATTCTCGTCGTTTTCGTCGTTTTCGATACGCCATTCTCGTCGTTTTCGTCGTTTTCGTCGTTTTCGATACGCCATTCTCGTCGTTTTCGTCGTTTTCGTCGTTTTCGATACGCCATTCTCGTCGTTTTCGTCGTTTTCGATACGCCATTCTCGTCGTTTTCGTCGTTTTCGATACGCCATTCTCGTCGTTTTCGTCGTTTTCGATACGCCATTCTCGTCGTTTTCGTCGTTTTCGTCGTTTCGATACGCCATTCTCGTCGTTTTCGTCGTTTTCGATACGCCATTCTCGTCGTTTTCGTCGTTTTCGTCGTTTTCGATACGCCATTCTCGTCGTTTTCGTCGTTTTCGATACGCCATTCTCGTCGTTTTCGTCGTTTTCGATACGTCATTCTCGTCGTTTTCGTCGTTTTCGATACGCCATTCTCGTCGTTTTCGTCGTTTTCGATACGCCATTCTCGTCGTTTTCGTCGTTTTCGATACGCCATTCTGGTCGTTCTCGTCGTTTTCGATACCAATACTGCGCCATTCTCGTGCCGTTGACGTCCACATTCCGTCGCCAAACTGAAGGCCTTATCTCAGCACAGGCCGTTTGGCGGTGTCTTTTCACCCCGTACCAGGCCATACCGTGTAAGTATACGGCCATTTCGTCACGGGCCATGGCCATACCCGTTGCCGCCAACCATATCTTTGAAGTCTACGGCCCTCTGCCAACCGTATCTTTGAAGGAGGCATTCGGCTATGGACCACCGGAAAAAGCTTTCCAACGGTGTCTTGAAGTCTGCCGTTACCATTCTGACCTATGACGTCTACCAACTCCGCCAGGATTACGTCACGGAACACGTTCCCGGGTGGGCCAACCCCCAAATTTCAGGCCCAACCCTTGCATCCGCACCCCCGTAGCAGGACCAACACACCTCTGCCACGCACCACTGTTTCAACGACGTACGCACCCACTAGCAGAACCAATCCCCGAATCCGCCACCAAACCTCCACCGCCGTCTGCGGCCACCCCGTCATGAACCCCCCACCGACCGTTGAAGTATACATTCCGTCACCAATCGACCCTGCCAACGGTGTCGTGAAGTCTGCCGTCGCCATTTTGACCTTTGACGTTCACCAACTCCGCCAGGAATACGTCATGGAACACGTTCCCCAGGTGGGCCAACCCCCCAATTTACCCCCAATCCACAGCCACTGGTGGTGGTGCGGCACCATGGCGGGAGTAACCGATGAGGAGGTGTGCTCAGAGTGACATGGTCCATAGCGCCTCCCTTCCATCAAGATCTCCAGAAAAAAATCAAGATATGGGAGTCAGGTCCTGCCTAGAACCTGGACAGCCATGTGAAAAATCGCTCCAAAGTTGATTAGTGATTTAAAAGCGTTATCCAGTCCGAAAGAGGTCTGTACCCCCGAAGAGTGGTGAACGAACCCCCTGTGCATACCTCATTGAAGATTGAACCTACAAACAACGTAGTAGAAATTGGCAACCCGCAGGAAATTGCAATCTGACCTGCAAGGAATCGGTGCTTGCAGGGATCGGTTCTCTCGAGAGAGCCGATCTACTGGACGTACTGGGCACGTTGCTTGCCTCCATTGGAGATGACCCCAGCTGTAAGTTCTCTATTATCTACCAAAGAGAATGATGGCTCAAGTGAGCATGCATGGCAGAAAAAGGAAATATTCCCTACACTCCCAGTGCCTAAAGGTAACTTGAACCCAGCAATCCCTCCTACCGCATTTCGTAGGAGTTGTAGAATCGTAGTCCCTAATGCCTCAGCTTGAGAAAATACTCAAAATATCAAAATTTCGAACAAATTCGAACCACTGTCATCCATGTCAGAAGGTGAAATGCTCGCAATTTTGCTTCAGTTCAGGAGCGGAATCAGCTCTGGTGCGTCTTTTGAATGTCGACCCTGAAATTCTAGTAATAGTCAAAGATATCGGGAATGCATTGATCGTTCTCAGCATAATTTACATTTCAAAATATGGCGAATGCACTGCTCATTTCCAGCACATTCGCAACAATTAAGTAATAACTTCCATCTCATGTGGACCATAATCCCAGAGATCGTCGACCATCTTGGAGCCGCCATTTTGCTTTTATGAATTTTGACGAAAAAAATTCATGATATTTACCCCGAAAAACCTCAAAGAGAGTAAACGTTATCTGAGTAGGATGTACTAATAAGCTCTAGCCAATCAGAATCTTGTAGCATTAACGCGTCATAGTGACGAACATGGACTAGAGTACAGGTGGCCCACGTGACATGATATAAATATATATATATATATATATATATATATATATATATATATATATATATATACCCAGTATATTAATTATAACAAAAAAAATATGAGTGAGTGTTCTTCCGAAAAAGCTTCAACCACATTGTGCTTTTACAACCGGAACCAATGTTGACAGGTGTTTTTGTTGTCCTTCAAAATAATATATCTAATTTTTATTCGAAACCAAGTGTCCCCTCTATTTATTTCAAGAAGAGAATAGCGCCATTTTTGGTAATTTTGTATGTTTAACATAACAATGTTGAAATTCCCAATGAAATGCGTTTAAAGTCTGACTTTTATGGTTCAGTATGTGTATTATTTCGTTTGATTCTTTGGTGTTTTCTGTTTGATAATAAAAATAGTTTTTTCAGAACTAATCAGTTCTTTCGATGAGACCTGCGTATAAGCAATATCAATATGACTAAAGTATTATCAAAACAGTCTCAACAAATAGTAGTGTCTTTGAAAGAGAACGTGAACCTTTACTTTCACCAACTGCATGCATGCGTTGAGTCGAGGCGCATGCGTATGCATATGCGTGTGTATCGACTCATTATCATCAGCGGTACATTTGTTCAAATATATTTCACCGCGCGCATGTGTATTGGTTCAGTACTTTCCGGTCATTCGTGTGTTCAAGTAGGCAGAGGTTATTATTGAAGGTGCTGCTTGTATAGTGATTTCAAATTTATTGAAAAAAAGAGAAAATGAAAAAACCAAAGCGCTTCTGGATCCACGAAATATATAGAACCCGAAGATGTTTGGGGGGCTCTAAACTTTTACGGCAGTTGCATTCTGAACAATTTCAAAACTTTGTTATGATGTCTAGCAATAACACTTCGCTTTTTAGCAAGTGGAGTCTCATACACTAACTTATAGTGTGTATTTAGAGTAACGAAGCAATTGAGAAGTGAAAGGAATGCTTTGCCTTCCACAAAACGGGATATTTTTCGTACAAATCAATTGAATGCAAGCAGTCTTCGTTTGACCACTCCATTTTGTCTTTTTTGAAACCGTTCATTAAAAAATCTCTTCACTGCTATTTGCTCGACAGACTAAAACCGGTCCACACTGAACACACACGCACGATATATTCCCTTTGAGCGGGAGCAAAAACCGACAGACAACGGCTCAGGTCATGTGCATTCGCGGTGACTCGCGAGAAGTTAAACATGCGCTGAGTCGTTGCGAATTTCAATATGCATGCGCCTCGACTCAACGCAAGTACATTCAAGTCAGTACCCGGCTTTAGAGACGTGAGTTATACTAATTACATATATCTAAGAGAACCAAAGTAAAATTATAGAGTGAATATACAGTGTGACCCATTTAAAATGGAACCACCCCTGTAGAATACGCATTTTTCAGTCATTCTCAAAAAAAATTTTTTTGAATATAAGCATCAAAAACTGTATCTTGACACTCATTTTCATAACTTTTGTTTCATTTCCAAGGCACTATATGGTTTTTTTTCTTTGTCAAACACGGCAAAAGTTTATTAGGCAATTTTTGTTTTGAAATTTGACTATACCACTGGATTCGTGTCAATATATAAATGAAAACCATGAAAATTTCATAAAAAAATATTGGTTAACAACAACTTTAATTTTAGAAATAAAGTATTTGATTATAATTTTTATTTAGATTATAAACATATTTGAAATCTGGCAACACTGCCGATACAAAGTAGAACACCAGTGAATTTGTACAGAGAAAATCCGAAGTCAATAGCTCATTCCGTTCTACAGTTATAACTCCTGAAAGTATGGTAATGTGAGCGATTTGTGGTGGAAGCGATTTTGTAATAAAAATCTAACTACGCCACTGGATTTGTAAATTATATTCCCTTAAAATCCTTTATTTACGTTTAGGTTATAAGTGTATTCGAAAATAACAGAAAATTAAAAAATCATTTTCAAGTTATGCAGTCTTCCATAGCCGATAAAAACAAAATGAACCGAATCAAGTTTTAAAGTATCAAAATTATTTATTCCATAGTAAAACAGAAAGCAGGGCAAAAAATATTCCTTTTAAATTCTGCAAAACTCAACTAAAACAAGCTTTTAGAGAAGGTATCAATAATTTGAGGAAAGCTGAACTAATACAGTAGGCATAGGTATTGTACTAAAACAATAGCAGGCTGTGATTTAGTACACCACAAATCGCTCACATTACCATACTTTCAGGAGTTATAACTGTAGAACAGAATGAGCATTGACTTCGGATTTTCGCTGTACAAATTCACTGGTGTTCTACTTTGTATCGGCAGTGTTGCCAGATTTTAAATATGTATATAATCTAAATAAAAATTATAATCAAATACTTTGTTTCCAAAATTAAAGTTGTTGTAACTTCGTTGTTAACCAATATTTTTCAATGAAATTTTGATAGTTTTCATTTATAACGACTACGAATTCAGTGTAGTCAAATTCAAAAACAAAAATTGCCTAATAAACTTTTCTCGTTTTTGACAAAGAAAAAACCCATAGAGTGCCTTGGAAATAAAACTGAAGTTATTAAAATTTGTGTCAAGATACAGTTTTTGATGCTTAATTTAAAAAAAAATTGAGATTGACTGAAAAATGCGTATTCTACAGGGGTGGTTCCATTTTAAATGGGTCACACTGTATATAAATGTTATGTTACGATAAATATTTGTCGACTTTTTATTTCAGAGGGTTGCAGATGCCTTGAATTTGAGTATTTCTGCTGTAAACCGTATTGCAATTAAGTCTAATGGAGGTGAAGTATTCAGCAGTCCATCGAAACAGCGAAATCGGGTGAAACCAGCTGCAATTCGAAATGTGATGTATGACATGTACAAAAACAGTACTTGTATTTTGTATTGATGTATCTATCATACAATAATTCCAGGAAAACATATCAATTTGAAAAATGTTAAAAGATGAATTGGAAAAACGTGATATTTTCAAATGTAAGACATATTTATGGAAAATTCTGAAGAAAATTGGTTTTACATACAGAAAAGATAATCCACGTCGTGTTTGATGGAGCTATTGCAAGTAAACGTATACACTACATGAAATTCAAGGAGGGTTTACGTCAGTTTGTATTCTTGAATGAAACTTGGGTATTCCTGGAGATCCTGGCAAGATTTCAATGTGAAAAGTGTTGAAAAGAGTGTTGGTGGTGCAAGTTGAATACAACCATAAAATGAAAGCAATTTTATTTCACGGTATATTTTACTTCATGCTGGATGCAGTGCCAGATTTGTGGAGCAGACCTAATTTTTTGTTCAAAAACAAAGAATTGTGATTACCATGGAGAAATGAACCAAAAAACAATTCTGCATTTGTTTGAATACCAACTATTAACAAATTCAGAAGAGCCTTCAATAATAGTCATAGATAATGCAAGTTATCACAGCACTGTAATTAAAGCCCCAACAACAGCATCGAAGAAAATACCTTTTTGAAACTACAATTGTTGGATTTAGTATATATGAAGCTGATACGCTTGCAGAAAAATATCAAGTGCTCGTCTTCCACCGAACATATTTGGGGATTAACAAAAAATATTTGTTAGTAGAGTTGGTACTTCAACTGAAAAATCACTGGCTATTTGAAGCTTGAGACAAAGCTACACCTGATGTATGGGCTGAAATTGTTCGACATAATGAACAAAAAATAAAATTATACTGGGATAAAGAAGTTGGGTTTGATAGTTATAATAAATTTTGATTTCGATGATAATGATGGTGGCGATCATGATGATAATGAGTTGTAATTAGAAAAAAAAAATGGAAATGAATGAATTTAAATGAAATATTTTATTTCTCGTTACTAATATAAATAAAAATTATAAAAAAAATTGAAGGCAAGATTTTATACACTGAAAAGGAAAAAATATTCCTTTCATTGTTTGATCTAGGTTATTCTAGAGTAACAGATTCAAAATCTTGCCGCGCAAGTTTACCTATTTTGTATCCGCGGCAAGCTTTTGAATCTGTTACTCACAGAATAACCTAGATCAAACAATGAAAGAAATAATGTTTTCCTTATTAGTGCATTTGAATAAAAACTCGTCTTTGATATTTTTTATAAGTTTAATTTTTATCTTTTTAGTTCTGTTTTTATTATCAACAACTAATAAAGCTTGTTTTTAAAAATTTTGTTTCGTTTATTTATTTTTTATTTTTCAGTATTTATGATGTTGAATAACTAGTTTAGTAATTTCTATCTAATTTATTTTTGAATTTTGACAGACACCGGGACAGGTGAAACTAAATAAAAGCTTGTAAAAAATAATGTAGAGTGCCACTCTGTATTTGAACTAAGTGAATTAGTTAATAGCTTTCATTGATATTTGAGAAATTCAGTAAAGATACCTTTTTTATGATAGTATGTTGGTTGTTGGTTTTATAATCTCTATTCAGGATTTAATGAAATTTGGCATAGTAGTAGATTATGATGAGAAGAAGATCCAATTGAATTTTTGAAGAGTTACAGAGAACCATTAAAAATGAATTGGAATTCACAATTTCATACATTCAATATTGAGCCTTAGGAGAAATCACAGGTTTCACTGAATTTTGCAAAAAGTATCAATCCGATTTCAATAAAAAAGAGATAACGGGGAAAAATAATGTAAGAAACATTTTAGATCTCTGAAAGAACGGCTTGAGATCATGTGATAGTAGTACATTTTGTAAAATACAATGAAACCTGTGATTTCCCACAATCAAGGCGCAATGTTAAATGTATTAATTTACAAAATATTTTTACTGGTTCTCTGTAGCTCTTCAAAAAGCGGATATTTTACTCATCATGACCTACTTCTTCCACTATACGTTCTATAGGACTCCAACATCTTCATGGGGGGAACTCTAGTGCATGAGATCTAACCTAACTTATTTTGCATAAAGCGGAAATTTAAAGAAAGAGAATACTTACGGAGACTAAGGACATGTTATTTTCGATATAGTTCTACTGATTTCAATACTCACTGTACAACAGTAGAAAAAAATCTTAAAAAATTCGAAATATTGCACATATTGGCAACGCTGTAATCTGTCATCGTGTGACGCCATTCTCTTCTTAACGTGAACAGACCTATACTCACCATCCAATGTACCCATTCTCTGTCTCTTGGATTTTTTCTGCTGGGCGCATCTGGATCAGTGAGAATCAAAGTGTAGAAATCCTTATCTTCGGCTTCGTAAGTGACTTCGGGTGCTTCCATAACCTGTTTGGGGGTTAGTTCATTGCCAAGTTTCACATCCTTTCCCTCCTTATACCTGACATCCAGCTTCTTTTCGGGAGCTGCACTGACAACGTCTGGAGCTATTTGGTTGGATTGGAATTCCTGGAAAATAACAAAATAACGATTGAACGAGAAATATTATTCTTCCATTCGGAAACACTTGATATAGGGTAAGTTAGACAGCGAGGGCGAGTTCTCTTTATATATACACACAAGGCCGTACCCAGAGAAAAATTTCGGGGGAGGCGTTTGGTAGCAACTTTTATTCGGAAAGACTTCTCAGGATCATTAGTTGGAATATTACGAATAGTTTATATTTAGAAAAACTGAGGGTATTCAAACAAAATTGGAAAATGTGAATTAGTGTATGGTATATACCTTATTCCAGATATATTTTACAGATTTTAGGGGGAGGGGTGTAACAGGCCCTGAGAGAGAGTTGTCCCGGGGCCCGAGAGAACAGGGGGCCCCGAGTCCTCATGAAACATAAAAAAAAACACAATGAAATGAATTATTTTTTCCTTTTTAGTGCATTTGTATAAATAAAAGCTTGTCTTTAAATTTTTTTTTTTAACTTTTTAGTTCCGATTTTTTTATTAACGACTAATAAAAGCTTGTTTTTCATTTGTTTTTGTTTATTTATTTTTGATTTTTTGTATTTATGATGTTGAATAACTTGTTTAGTAATTTATACCTAATTTATTTTTGAATTTTGAATAATCATAATCTCCGACCCCGAAAACCACTAGATACTAATTTTGAATAGAACCGGACCACAATCACAAAAATTGTCCGCCATAATTAGGCCGCCATTTTGTTTTTTTCCAACAAAAAATTCATAATGCATTGTCACCGGAATTATGTACACCTGCCAAATTTCAAATCAATCGGACGATTAGAAGTGGGTCAAATTTAACTTGCAGGATTTGATTACAGACAGACACCGGGACAGGATGTATTTCTTTTCATTCATCCTATTAATTTTCTTACCCATTTTGGTGTACATGTAGGAAAATAGTTAAACAAAAAATATTTCTTTATTATTCGAAATTTATCTGAAACGACTGCTAATTTTACAGAATAACAACAAAATGATTCCAATGAATGTTTTCTTCTTAAAAGTTCATAAATATTTCTTGAATGCAATAGTAAATAAAGAATGCGAAAAAACGGGGAAAAGGGGTAAATTGACCGTGCTATCAGAGGAAGAATTAAAATGCAATACATGGTATTTAAAGACCTCAATGAACCTATTTAAATATATTTCTTTATCGATTGAAATTCTGAAATAAATTAAAAATCTATTTTAAAAATCTTTCTCGTCTCAAACACGACAATATCGAAAGAAAGTTGTTTCGATTGTTCATACAAAATATCCTCTTGGAATTCACTTCCTAATTAAATAGTACTGTAAAAATTAGAAGAAAAAAAGGTGAGAAAATTTGACAGGATTATGAGAACAAAAAAATACCCGTGAAGTGTAAACTCAAGATCTTAAATATTCCACTAGTCTCAAAAATCACTCCAAATATCGAAAAATGACAGGTGATCAAAATTATTTCTTCTGAACCTAACAGCAAAAAGTTGGTATCCAAATTAAATAGTAAAGAATAAAAGTTAAGATTTTACCGTACCCTTTTTCGAGCTAGCTGCAATAGCAATCACTTGCAAACGTGTTCTGAAACTTGTCAGCCATGAGACATTAAAGTAGAATCGGTTCATGTTAATCAACTAATAAATTAGAGCATATTCTCTTTTCTTCTACGAAATTAATTTCAAATCAGTGAATTTTGGTGACAACAGGCAAGCAAGGTATGTGAGGAAAATGTATTTGATCATATGAAAAAAATATAAAACCATTTTGGAGTATATTTTCAACGAGGACGTCGGATGTCTCTTCACAAAGAGTATGATATCTGAGTTCATCTTCGTAGTTTGTTCAGTAAATTGCATTTAGAGTTATTTAGGTAAATCTGATAATAGATTGCAGTGCCGTTCATAATATATTTTTCCTAAGGAGTTCTGTTAGACTCATGAAACCCACACGTGTATATCGAGTGGAATAATATATTGATGTCAATTTTATCTTATTAGATGGGTTTTTCTGCCTAAGCTTTATTGGGAATTAATGAGGGTTTCACAAGTATATGATATCTCTTACTGTATTTGGTATGATATAGTTGAATAATATATATATATATATATATATATATATATATATATATATATATTTATGCATATGTTTTATCCTTGAAATTTGGAATATTCTTTGATTACGTATAAATCTTTTTGAAGAGGCATTTGATGACTGATCAAACATAGTTCTCATATGCTTTCTCTTGAATGTCATTGAAATTGAAGTTATTTTCGTAATATTCTGTTTTTTTTTATATATCCTTTGTAAAGTATAGTATTGGCTGCTCAAGATCAGAATAGACCATCTTTTCCATATATAAAGCAAAAATCAATTTTTATTAAATCATAAAAATAATTCTTTAATTTCAGTATTGGATATTACTGATTTGTATACTCAATTAATTTTAAATAATAATCTCTTTGTGAGATTACACTCAATTGTAACAACTATGAGATGAGGAGTGCATTGAAAATATTCCAAGTTTCAAGAAGTAGAATTTTTGTATATCAAATTCTGACACAAACAATATTGTTTTTCATGTTAAATCGCTGAGAACACACTCGATGGACCAGAAGCTGATGCTTGTGTTCACCTGATCGGTCGCCCAGCAGCTATAAGTACCCCCTGATTGCGAGTCAAACCACTTCGTAAAGTCTAGCTAAGTGCTAGACAAGGAAAATACAATCAAGGTACATCGACATCGTAAAAACCGACAGATTCAGCAAACAAAACAATATTAGTTTTGTTACATTGGAATTAAGAATAAATTTTACATTCAAATGTTAAGGAATTGGAAAAGATGTGAATTTTGTAAATAGATTGTTATAAGTTGGTATGTTTTATTGTTGTAGTTATTTACAGAAGGAAAGTTAATTGATGTGCAATCATTATTGAATAGGGAATTTGGATTTTTGTCCTAGTTTAAATAAAAATTCTGGCGTCCATTCAAATTTACAATTTCTAAAACTTTGCTTGGAACATAAAAAATTTGAAACTAGCAAAGCGGTCCAAAGAACTCCACACTGCTCTTCATTGAATAGTCTGGGCATTCTATTTCAACAATTAACTTGAATTATATTACATTGTATATCTAGCAATTGATAGAATTTGAGAATTTCTTTATATATGAATTTCCCAAAAATTACACAAAATAGCGAAGAATGTCTAGTGAGCATAATTATTACTTCCGAAAATCTCAAACTTATGGTGAAAAAATGGAAGAGCAAATTTATTTCCTTTCGCAAAATTATTTCTGCAGAAATAGACCCTAAGTTTTTTTTCAACAGTATCACAAAATATAATGCAGAAGAATTTTTTTTTATATACAAGAGAAATAATAAGAACATTTTTACAAAATATTGTAGCGCTGTTGACATACTAAATATGATGGGAATGATAATGGGAACCTAGACGTTTTGGGATTGTTTTCACTTCATTATCACATTATTTTGGACCACTGTAGTTTGAATTGTGAAAATATTATTGGTAATCAGCATATCTATATACATTTTTGGATCTACGAAAGCTCAGAACATAGACAAAAATGACAGTACATGGATTCAAATTAGTAAGCTTCAACTTTAAATACTCAGCCATACCGTATATTCAGGTTGTGCTTTGTATTTGTGCAATACTGAAATCAAGAAATGATTATCCAAGTTTGCTAATTAGACTACTGAAACCCGCTACCCTTCCGTTCTTTTTTGTCTCATTGAATTTACAGTGAAGTCAACAAATTTTCCTACGTTGTCGACAAAACTATAATAGGTATAGGTAATTTCATACTTTCATAACAGTGAACTATCCGTATTCCTTCGAATCAGTGGTTTGTAGGCACTTCTATGACTGGTTTGGTTGACTATTCTGACAGTTGATGTTGGTTTGACATATAAATATCGATTGCACCCTTTTCGAGACCGTATCTATAGAGGGGTTAAGAGGTACCAACCAACCCGCCCCATCATGCCGTAATTGCAAAATGATTTCCTATGTCAAATCTATGCACGAGTGCTTCTGTTCCGAGGTTAGTTTTTCATTTTTGATTGAAAATAACCTCTTATAAAATTGTTTAAAAGTACCTTATTCGGTAACTGTTTTTTTTTTGTTTTGGTATGAGGTGATCCTGGCGAGTAATCTCCTCCTTACCCCGTAATAACGCCGAAGGCCAGCCACTCAACTTTATCATTATGGGTCTACAAACCCAGTCTTACGCAAAAGAAGGAAATACCTCACCTAATTTGGCTAACATTTCTATCCAAGAAACTTTTTCAAATAACGCTCGCGAGCACTTCGGTAGCGATGGTTTTTTTAATTTTTTAAGAATTTATCTGAAAACACTTGTTGACCAAAAGAAGATCCGCTTGGTTTTAAAGTATACCTCTTTCATCTGCGGTAATATTGACCTATGTAAAAAAAGGCAACATGCTATCTATTAACGGAACAAAAAAGTAATTTTGACCTGTTATGATGTCCGAATTGATAGTAAATATGACCATAATCAGAAAACTGGTCCTCCATCTTGGAGCCACCATCTTAAATTAGTGAATTTTGACAAACATTTCATAATCTCCGACCACGAAAACCCCTACACACCAATTTTGAATCGAATCGGACCATAATCACAAATCTCGTCCGCCATCTTGAATTTATGAATTTTGACAAAAAATGCATAATCTCCGACCCCGAAAACCATCACATACCAATTTTAGATCAAATCGGACCATAATTACAAATATCTGCCATCTTGGAGCCGCCATTTTGTTTTTTTCTCTAACAAAAATCCCATAATGCATTGTCACCAGAATTAGGAACACCTGCCAAATTTTAAATTAATCGGACGACTAGAAATCGGTCAAAATTCAGTTGCAAGATTTGACCCGAACATACATACATATATTTGTTTGAAAATATGAACAGGATGTTCATAAAATCAGATGTGGAATCATCTGCGACTGGAAGATAAACTTTAGTCACTATCTTCCATCGTTTAAGATAACCTTTTGTGGGGTATTCATGTTGAAAAGGGAAACATTCTTAATTGAATATGGAATTGAAATATTTTTCTGTGAAATGAAAAATCCACGATAAAAATGAAGTTATTTTTGTCATATATATATATATATATATATATATATATATATATATATATATATTTTCAATTAAAAATGTATTCGAAAACCGTCTTAATAGATGAACAGTAACAGTACATGGCACATTTTTGGTCATTTTGGTCGCCCAACTTGGTCAATTTGGCTAATTTGGTCAACTTTGGCCATATTGAGCAAGTTGACAAAGTTGGCCGAGTTGGCCAAGTTGGCCAAATTGACCAAGTTGGTTAAATTGACCAAGTTGGACAAGTTCACCGAAATGGCCAAGTTGTGGAATACCACCAACAATCGACGGTTTGAATTAATCAACCTATATGAAAGAGTAGATGATAATGCTGAAAATATGGAAAATTGTTTCTTTCAGTTTTCAAGGGGTACTATTTTCATGAAATTTATAGACATTATATAAAAAAATACCCCGAATAACTGATTACATTTATTTCAGTCTCACTGAATCATTTTGGCCAACTTGGTCTATTTGGCCAACTTGTTCAATTTAGCCTTTTTGGTCAACTTGGCCATTTTGGTCAATTTGCCCATATTGGTCAACTTGGCCAACTTGGTCAACTTGGGCAATTTGGTCAACCTGGTCCTTTTGGTCAACTTGACCAACTTGCTCAACATGGAAAAGGGAATGAATGTTAGGTCAGAAATATCTGACAATGAATATGCAATGGGTGCGATGGTCCTGGATAGTAAGACCAGATGTTGCTGTCGGCAAATATTTGTATAGGTAACATGCAATTTACTTGAAAAAATTGTCAATCCACCTCTCTTAAGTTCAATACGCTTTCCCGGCAAAGGTCTTAACACATAGTGAAAAAATCGTACCCAGATAGACGAACGCCAACAAGTGCCATAACATATCGCAGTTTCAAACAATGTTGCTGAGTGTTTTCCCAAAATGTATACTTTGTATAAACATTTATGCGATGGTGTTGTTTTTGTTGCGTTTGTAAATATCACATTGATTTCGACTTTTGTACCGACAAACGATATACCATTGAAAACGGAACACGGACAGAAATCAATGACCTGTACTCAATCATCGATACACTATTCGGTTTTGATGTCAAATAGATCGTATAATGAAAACAACTTTTGAATCCCACACCAGACACAAGTATTCATTAATATTGTGTTTTCAAAACATTTTGTTTATGTTTATCTCTCATTTGAAATGTTATAGTTTCAATAATAATAATATATGATTCAGGGATTATCGAAAATTATTAACGGGAATCATGACAGAACACAATTTTTTTGCAGATGCAGAATTATGACATTAAATATTGGTCACAGTTCTACATTTCAGGAATGATAATTTTAGTTATCGGCTCCAAATAAATGAAGTTCTACCTATGATCTGAGGTGCGTGGCTTTTGAAATACTGAATTAATTATTTTCCGGACAGTTCACGAAACAAAAATAAATTTTAACAAACAACTCAATTGAAATTCGTCGCTAAACTATACCGCGCACTTCAGTGAACTCTTGACTTATCCTGATTAGAATTTGCTCTCGTTAGGCATGCGCTACCTTTCATCATTAGTACCCTAGAGATCCCTCGAATCCGGAGCCTTCTCTCAGTACTTTCTGGAATCTTGCCGTTACGCCAGCCAGGCGCGTGACGAGCATGCAGTGGCGCAGTATATTTTAATAAAATTGTTAAATCTGGGGTTGGCATTTATTAAAAACACTCGATTAATTATTGTTCGTTTATTACACTACGCCAACACAATAATGTACTGTGACCCCTAAATAAATTAATCAGAGTTCAAAATACCGCGCTTGAAACTCTGTCTATCGCTCACGAGCGATGCACTTATATACAAACAATAGAATATTCGAGGAAGGTTGGTGAACTTTCGAGAATGGCCTCGATCCTTTTACTTGACCGGCCCCCTCGAGTGGTCAAGTAATGTAATCGTGCGAAAAAAAACGAGATATTCATGGAAATATCCGTTTTGAGGTGCCCCGAGACGATTGAAACCATTTCCAGAGTGAAGTGTGTCTGTCAGTCTGTGTGTGTGTGTGTGTGTGTATGTAATCTTCCACGATAAGTGCCGAACCGTTTTACCAATCGAGCTGAAATTTGGTATGAGGATACCCCGAATGCGACTATTAGTTTTTGACTGTCATCTGCCAAAGCGAAGTGTCACTATTAAAAAATGGCAGAAACTATTTTGCACGAAACTTCACTTGCAATATGTCATTTGAAAGCCCTTGAAAAACTGTATCCAGAACAGTCAAAACTATTTCTCCAAGTGCCAAAAATTTTAAAAATGTCAAAGTTCAAAACATTGCCATTCAATTATTCAAAATCTATACGACGGATTAGAACTAAATTTGGCAGGGAGCAACATTACAAAAGAATAAAATGAAGTATGCAGTTGGTGATTTCCACCGTTTCCCAGTCTGGTGGTCTGAGGCTGCCGTTCACCCGGACTTTGACTAGGACGACCCGCGTTTGGTGCGGAACCGCTCAATTGACTGGGGTCAAATATCTCCCTTGGTCAATTGACCGGTTCATTGACTAAGGAATTTACCGATCGAATTGTCCTAAAAATTTCAAAATAACCCCATTCTCCCGAGGCCCGTGATGGTCAAGTTCTGGGGTGCCACACAGCTGTTTTTTTATGCGTCACCGCTACCTGCCTTGGATTGTTCGCATGGGAAATTACAATATCTTTGTCGGCGACGTAATTACAGTAGAAGTGTAGTGTAATTACTAATTTTGATCGTTCCGATCCAAAGCCATCGGTTCACCATGATAGGGCTTCAGTATTTCTAGATGAACAACCTTAATCTTAGTACTAAGGCTTCGTTGGATTCTGTATACCACGTCGTTGATCCTCTCCTTCACCTCGTACGGGGATAAACCTTTCTTTCGCCGTGAGTTGTCCTAGAATTAGTTTTCAAATCATAACGAGCTTTCATCTTGTCGCTAGCCAACATCAATCTCTTCTGAAGTGTTTCGTGAATTTTCAACAGGGTGTCACTCAGTTTATCTGTATAGTCGTGTAGTTCTACCTCTTGGGTGCTTGGTGTTCCGAGCACCAAGTCACGGGTGATCAAAGTTCCCTTCCGAAGACAATAATAGCCGGAGTAAGCTTGATTGAATCGTCCATCAGAAATAGGGGAAGGTGTCTGTCCCATTCCTCTTGATGTTTTTCCACAAACTTGGAAAGATGTTCTTCCCTAATTCGGTTGAATCGTTCAACCATGCCATCCGACTCGAGGAGGAGCGCAGTAGTTCTGGTCTTCCTGATACCGATCAGCTCACAAACTTTCTTGAATAAATTCTACTTAAAATTCCTTATTTGGTCGGAATGTAACTTTGGTACTTCGAATCTTGAGAACATGTTGTCTACCAATGACCTGGCTATTGAGGATGCCTCCTGGTGTGGAATGGCATAGGCTTCTTCCCAATTGCTGAAATAGTCCATGGCAACAATGATGTATGTATTGCCAGCATCTGTTACAGGAAATAGTCGAGCTACATCAATGACAACCTGTTCGAATGGTTGTATTTCTTTATTTCACCCCTGGACCTTGTTTTGGAACCTTCAGTAGCGCTGAACTCTGGACATCTTCTGCACCAGCTTCCTACATCGTCTCGACATTGAACCTAATAGAACCTCTGCCTGATCTTGTCCAAAGTCCTATTGATTCCTAATTGAGTCCTGATGTCCCTTCATGAATTTCCCACCCCACCTATCCTTCTCCTGAGCAAAACCAATTGGAAAATTGAGGATTCCTCATTAACTGACTCCCATACCCGTTTGAGTAGTCCATTTTTCACAACCAGGGAATCCCATCGTGCTCTCATTGTTTTGAATATGGGACCTCTGTCCGAAATATCTCTCCAGGAGGGTCTGCCTCTTCCTAATGTAGAAAGTTCCCAATGTTTGGATCGGTTTCCTGGTCCTGTTTCCTGGTAGACCAGTCATCCTCAGGAACAGCCTCGTTTTTCTGGTGCCAGCAACTCATTCGCGGAACCTTGTTCTCTGACTTTGCTCGCATGCTCTAGGATGCGGTCTTCTATTTGGTCGTTCTAGTTATATTTCATTCTTTCTCTCTGATTGGTGAATTATCAGTAGTTCTTCTGAATCTGTTGACTTGGATGACCCTGGGAGCTTCACTCAAACTAGCCCGCATGCTTCCCAATGTATTGACCAAATTCAGGTTCTTGGTATCTGCTCAAAAACTCACTAGATGATCTGGTCCTCGTCGGGGGTGTCTTCCAAGGTGATGACAAAAGTGGTGGTAACCTTATCCTGCAATCTATTCGGAAATGTCCGCTAGTACCACACCTGAAGTAGATTCCTCTTGACTGATTGTTTGCGCTGTTATTATTGGGTTCAATTTCATCCAGTATCCTGCTAGGCATCTGTTCAATGCTGTCGCTTTGTTTCTCTTCCTGAAGTAGTTCTTCAATCGGTACCGGCCTTGACGGCGACGTGATTACGGCAGTAGCGTAGTGAATTCGTAACAACATACTATTTTCATTCAAAGATAGAGCACATTCCAAAATATTAGAAAACTGACCGAAAAAGGTGACTAGAAATACCAGACTATGGTCAAATGTATAGCTGGCGTTCCTCAGGGTTATATTCTTTGAATCAATTATTTGTTATTGAAGAATCCTTCAAAATATTCTTTGAGTAACACGAAGAATCATTTTAAGGTTACGGAGCTGGGTGACCAGTTGAGTACATTGCACATCCAGTTACGGCCCATATTGAATCCCAGTTCATATCAGATCCAATTAATAATAATAATAATCATTCTTTATTTACCAAGAACACTTAGAGAAGGTTTCGTCAGAGACAGTCAGCACAAACTGGCACGTTCATGTATAAAATGAGTATGTTTATAATATTGCATATATACTTGTTGAGATAGAGAGTGAACTAAAGCTATGGATATACACTTGGATCGAATAAATAGTGTGAAGTATCTTAATTAACTGACAATCATTTGTTATCTAATTCTATGTTGGAAATGACAGTACCCTCAGTAGCTATTTATTGCATGAATTCTGCAAGATTATAAAAACATGTTTTTACTAAGTATTCTTTTAATGCTTTTCTGAATGCTTGATATGATTTTAAACTCGATAGTAAAATGCTGTCGGCTATCCCGGCTGATATATATAACGAAAGTGTAATTGACTTTGTTTTCTGTATTACTGATAGGCTTGATATTTTGAATAACCTAAAGGCATTAAATCAGATGGTTACCCTTTCAGATCACTTCCCTGTATATCTCGAACTGAATACAAATGGTTTTTTCGATGCAAACGTTGACTCACAGTATTCTTCTGAAATTTTTCAGTAGAAGAATGAGCAAACGCTTTTGTACAAGTCTGCAATGCGATCAATCATCCGCTAATGTGGGTTTCAGGGGCGACATTGATACCTAAGATGTATAGGGTTTTTAGACATCTTATTGATACCTTATGTGCCAATCTCGTTGCAACAATATGGGAATGTGCAGGTAACATAGATTAACTGAAAAAGCATAATGTATACTTGAACACATTCAAAAACCTTGATTCGATTTGGACTGTAATTTTGCAAAAAGGCGCGTCACAAATCACCTGAAAATTTGCAAAAAAAAAAATAACTTCCAAGAGCCTTATAAAACAAATTACCTTACGGCAAAGTATACTTACAAAAATATAATCAAACAAAAAAAGTATTAGTATGAAAAAGGAATCGTGGGGATTCTTAGCGAAACTCAAAATCAAAATGCATTTTGGAATACCTTGAAAATGTTCAGATGTGTTAAGAATGATAGATAGCACTGTTTCGATTGAAGACTGGGAAACATTTTACGATGGCATATACTTCCCAAGAATAAACTCTGAATTAACTTACGGTTATCTAGATTCAGCATTATATCTAAGAGATGGAAAGCTGTCAACTGAAATGTAAAAATGGCAAAGCCCCCGGCAAGGACGGGGTTACATATGAATTCGAATCTCCCACAAATCTCCCACAAAACTGGAAACTATACCTGTGCATGGTATTTAATAATATTCCAAACTGTGAAAAGATCCCAAGTAGTTGGCACGCCACAGTGATGACTATATGCTTCACAAAAAAGGGTCTAAGACTCATTATTTAATAATTCAACCAAGATTTCCACATCTATTCTGCTGAATAGATTATCAAGGTGGGTCGAGGAAAAAATTGCATTTCGATAACACTGTGTTCTTTTCTGTTTCTAACAAAACTGTTTTATGTAAAAAATCCGTGTGCTCTCTACACAAAAGATCACTCCTAGGCCTAATATACAATATAACAAAATAAGACCTGACGACATTGATTTCTTGGCGGTTTATCGAAGTGGCGGAAATACATTGAAAAAAGATAACTTGATAAAAAAAATTATATGATTATTTTATTATAAGCGGTTAATACTGGTACAGATAAAAGGAAGAGAGGTCATGTTTATGTTTTGATTACTCAGTACTTGCACTTGCTGAACTAGACATTTATCCGAAACGTGTAAGCTTCTAAATGTGATAAATTTGATAAAAAATTAACGACAGAAGCCTATTGAGAAACAAAAGATAAGTTCACATGGATGTGTTAGATGACTGATTTTGATATGCTTGGTGAGCCGCATGGACAGACACATTTTTTCAGTTTGTGATGTGAAATTATTAATATTTTGTCTCACTAACATGGTTTAAATTTGCCTCTAGAATTACGATTCCAATTGGTGTTGTTCCTATATCGTTTCGTACTGAATTAGTTATTGATTTATTTTTAGAGTTTCAAGTTCTTTTTTTAACACGCTTTTATAAACCGTGTACAGTCATAACGAGACGCGACACGCACGAGACAAGCCAAAAGTGTGGACGTGGTCACATACCACCTTAGGATAGGTGAATAGGTGATCTGTGGACTTGGTTCGCGGTAGGCTCGCATAAGGCGCACGAGGTTCGTCGCAATTCGCAATCCATCTGCTGTCGGTTTTTTGAAGGCAGATCAAAGGGGATCGTGTATCGTGTCGCAGTGTGGACGGGTTATTTTTTGATGTGAGACAACTGCGTACTAAGGTAAGTGCGGTGAATATGCCCACGTTAAGCGAAATCCTTGATAAAAATTAAAAATACAAAATATTCAATTCGGTTTTTTATAGAAAGCGTACCTTCAAAACCAAAGGAGTGATGTTTGGACAGTAATGGATGATTTAATCTTTGATATTTTTTTATACCATTTTTTTTTAAATTAGTCTTACTGGCCATATTACCAACCCTGTCGTTAATATGCCCATGGCATGTTCCTAATGTGCCCAATGATTAATTTAATCAAGAGCAAAACAACATATTTATATGGCAAGTATATTCATTTGGAAAAACAAATTGAATGATGACAACAAACTAAACAAACCCAAAGTTCTAATTTAACTGAAAAAATAAACTTGAAACTTTACACTGGTAGGTAGACATCACTTAGTACTGAGAGTACAAAAAGTAATTATCAAAATAATAACAAAGCCTATTTTAAAAATATATAAATTATTCTTAAACTAAGGAAACTCTTTAAAAAACAAAACAAAAAAACCCTAATATCTCTGCCATAGGGCATATTAACTCCCCTTAACGATGGGCGTATTAGCGACAGAAACAGAAAATGCATCTTAAAAGTTGTTAACGGTCATTTATGAATTTTTTTATTAAAGGTAGTATATTAAAACAATGGTAAAAAGGCGTATTTTAAAATGCTGTACTTACAGTTATTGTAAACACACATACACAATATTTACACTCTATTAAAGCACGTTTTATTTTTATAATCGATAGCGCCGAAAACGTATGTCTTCCCTTCAACCTCTCTGGAGAGACTAACAAACAGATTTGGCTCGTAGTGCTGTAAGTACGAAATATTGAAGTGTTGACCGCCCTCTATTAGCAAATAAGCTAAACTTTTTAAAATTGCACCGGGTGAGCATATTACCAGCATGGGCATATTCACCGCACCTACCTTAGCAGGAATGAAATAATTTTGTATTTCGTGCAAAATTAATAATAATTTTGCTCGAAATACAAAATTCTTTCAAACAAGTTTTTTTTTTTTTAATTGCGGAACAAATCAAATTATTTCGACACGAGCATATGTAGGTATAATAAAATACAAGAAATAAATTAAATTACAGCGTAAACGAATGGATTCTTGCGAGCTTTTTTCGACGAAAAATCATTGATGATTTCAGTCAAATCCAGCATCCGGGGAAAATCATTCTCAATGCTAAGGAGCGATAACTTTGATAGGTGGCTTTGTCTCATCGTAATTCGCCTATTTTTTTCATTTTGGAAAATAAGCGCTTTCCAGTGCAATTCGACACCATCAAAACCAAGTACATTCTCAGTTGTAATATCACAAGAGAGTGAAAATAATTCGACAGATTTTCGAAAACTTGTTGCCAGGCAATAGACAAGGGAGACCAACTGGCTCGAGTGGCTATTGCAAAATGCCAACAAGTTTGAGAAAGAAATCTAGATAATTATTTTCTACTACATCGAACTCTCGTGTGGTATTCTTTAGATTATGTTTGGTGGTACGATCATAAACACATTTCCTCGCAAAATTATATAATGTACTAAACCGGTTTTGATTCATTTCTCACGTTTCATGAAAATTGATGACAGACGTCAAATTAAAAATATAGGTTATCAGACAATAAAAACAAAATACCTCAAATTATTCCCGCGACAATTTTCTAGGTAGAATATTCCCACTATTGATTGGCCAAAACGTATATGAATTATTTGAATTGAACGTTTCCATTGGTTTCTAGCAATGTCAAAAAATAATCACTGTAATTTCAATGTTAGAGAATGTAGCTCTGAAATTTTGGTTTTCAAGAATTTGATAGTAGAACATCTTAGATTGGTCTTTTTGATAGTCCTTTTTCAGAAGGATTTACATTTGTTGTGGAATGTCATCCTTCTCTTAGACTCACACTTTCAGATTTCGGGGATTTCTCTGTTACAAGCGCGCCACTCAGCGGACACTTGTCAACGCCAATAAATAGGAGAAACAGGTATAGACGGGCAAAGTGTTTGTAGAATCGGCAGAAAAATAGTCAACAGAATTTGAACTTTTGTTCTATTATGGAATGCGCACATATTCATAAATTGAAATATTATTTTCTTTTGCTTATGATTATTGAATTTCATTATGTATCTAGATCGCTTGTGTCATTCGAAGAATACATCGACAGAAAATCTTTCATTTAATTAAAAAAAAAGTATATTTTTTCTTAAATTCAATTGTTCTTGTTTTTACAGCTAATTTCGATACGATATAATATTTTGTATAATAGTATGATGTTTTACTTGGTGATTGTTTCTCGCATATACACATGATTCATCAGATCGAAGATTAATATCAACCATGGATTTTGACAAGAATACGAAACATGTTTTTGAATGTTTAAAACGAAAAATGAGAGGAAAAAGTGGGAGAACTGCTCTTTCGTTGTCAGATTTTTTATATATAATTTTGCATACCCTTCGGTATTTGTTAGGAAATTTTACCTAAAAATTTATATTGTGGCGGCCCCTCTCTTGTGGAGGCCCCGGGGCTGCAGTCCCGTTTGCCCCCCTCTTAATCCGGCTCTCATTCCGGTGACAATGCATTATGGAATTTTTGCTAGAGGAAAAACAAAATAGCAGCTCCAATTTAGCGGCCGAGTTTTGTGATTATGGTTCGATTCTATTCAAAATTGGTATGTGAGTTTTTTGGGGTCGGAGATCATTAATAAATTTTTGTCAGAATTCAAAAGATGACGGATTTCATGTCTAAAAAGAATTGATTCAAAATGATTAAACATTTTTTTAAGGCAAGCTTTTATACAAATGCGTTGAAGAGGAAAACATAATTTCTTCAATAGTTTGACCAGATTCAACAGCTTGCCGCGAATATAAAATAGGTATTCTTGCGCGGCAAGATTTTGAATCTGCTACTCAGAGAATAACCTAGGTCAAACAATTTAAGAAATTTATTTTTCCTTTTTAGTGCATTTGTATAAAAACTCGTCTCAAATTTGTTTTTAATCATTTTTATTTACTGTATACCAAAGTTATTGAGTCATTTTTTAATTCTCAGTTTGGTTTAAGATTTAAAATGTATTTAATGCATGTTTATGTTCAGGGCTCCCGCTACCATATGTACAAAGTGTGCAATGCACACGGGCGCCATCCTTTAGGGGCACCAAAACCCAGGGTCAAAAATTGCAAAAAAAAAGTAAAAGTTGAGAAATTAAATAGGATTAGGTATAGTCCATCCAATATCAATTGCAGAAGCTGTTTCTATAGGGAGCAAACACGAGCGTATATGCGAAGAAACGGAACGAAAAATAATCTGTACTACTTGTATACAGTCTCCGTCGGCACAAAGAGCCCGCTGGTCAACGTGGACTTGAGTGACTGCTGTCTGTTCTACAACCGATTCGTCTGGGCCAATCAAGTCGGACATCAATGCTTGCAGCTGTGTCTATACGATGGGAGGTCATAAATCACGCGTTATATTTGTGTTTTAATAGCTCTGAAAGATTAAAAACCAGTAGCGTCTGTGGTCTTGGTGTGTGCCGATCGAAAAACGTTTTAGGATATAATAATAACCTACATCAAATAATGAAAGAAATAATTTTTCTTTCTTAATGTATGAATAAAAGCTTGTCTTTAATTTTTTTTCATTTTTCATTATTTATGAAGTATTTTTTAAATCTTAAAATATTTAAATAAAATTAGTTATCTCCGCCACTGCTGCTCACAGGATTTCGCCGCAAGACTTTTTTATGCTTCTGCAATTGATATTGGGAAAACTTTATATCATCCAGTTACTGCCGATTCCTATGTTGCGAGAACATGTCAGGCGGTAGTTTCTTGATTTTTCCTGTTCAGACATGAATAATGCCTGGAGCGCTATAAAAGCGATGCATCGCCAGAGGCGTTTTTAAACCGGTTAGTTCACTGGACCGTGCAACAAGTGCATAAAAACAAGTAACAAGTAATCCTATTGATTTTTACATTTAAAGTTATTTTTATTTTGTCAAGTGTTGTGTTGTATAATATTTTGTTTACTACTTTTTTTTCTAAAAAATTAAGTGCTGAATACCTGCTGACTGCAATTTCAACGGTTCAATTTTTTATAAAATGGTAAGTGTTCCCTACTTTATAGTATCAACATTAACCCTTTATAGGATACTGGTTATTAAAATTATTTTTTTTTTACCCAAATATCTTTTTATTAATTGAAATGTCATGTACGAGTTTAAAAAAGTAATTGGTTTTTTATAACTCGCTTAGTTTTTATGCTATCGATCTTTTTAAAGGGTTTTTAAAATGTTTAATATTTTTTCTGTCTTTATTTTTGAAAGGGTTTAAGCTGAAAGGGCTCGAACAAATTGCTTTTTACTCAAATATGCAAACTTGGTGCTTATTATTGTGCTTACTTTAGAAGTTGTTTCCCAATTCCCATGAGTACTAATTATTTATTTGTTTTTTCGGGATAAAAGAAAGAGACCTTCAGGTGCGAAAATCATTAAAAATTATTTAAGATCGACAATGCTTCAAGAAAGATTGTCTGGGCTAGCAATATTAGCAATTGAACAAGAAATTTTTGATGGTATAAATTTTAGCGATGTAATTAATGAATTTGCAACAGCAAAGTCTCGGAAAATATCGCTACTACAATAGCTATTTTTTATTTTTCTATTGTACCTAGCTATCTTTTTAATTTTTTTAAATATCAAAGAAAGAGTACTTATATAGAGACATTAGGCAATATTTCTGATATTTGTTTTCCCTAGGTATTGTTTATCAGAAGTATCTGCATATTTTCTAGTATTTATAAACAACGTGTCTGTACCCCATTAGTTAAGTAAATGCTTTAAAATGGGTGTGAACAAGAATTTATTTTAATTTATTTTGTTATGATTTTATTCTGTTTGTTTCATTTTGATATTTTAGTCTACAAATAAATATGACTTCTAAAGTTCAGTTTTTTTGCTTTATTTCAAGCACCTACCTACCTACCTTCAAAAAAATAAATAAAATAACATGATTCAAAATGCCTTAAGGGGCGCCAAAGTCCTTTTTTGCACACAGGCGCCAGTAGCCCTTACCGGGGGCCCTGTTTATGTTTTTCCAAAAATGGGGCGCACCCCTTGGATATGACTAGTTTTACCCCCCTTCCAGACGCACAAGAGCTTGGGTAAAAAGTACGGTCAATAATGCGGCGGTGCTTTCATAAGAAACTATAAAGGCTCGCCCATGCTCAACCGGATAAAAGCAACTTTTTTTACGATTCGCAAATCGGAGAATAACCGCCGCATGAAAGCGGAAAAAATGCGATTAACTATAATCATAACGTATATCATTTTTCTATGATTACTCTCGTTTCGGACGTCCGTCGACTTAATGGATTTGAAAGGTTTTCACGACGTTTCGATTGCTTGTATCTGCAATAGTCTTCAGGTGCTACTTACCTATTTATATGTCTGTCGGTGCAGTGGTGCGTGTAATTCCGCCATAGCATCACTATTATAGTTTATCGAACTGAGAGCAGGTTACTCTAAAGATATTGAAATATTTATTAGGATCATAGATTTGCATATCCCTAACGAGATTGTAATAATCTCCCTGCACTTGCCTATAGTGAACACATGTTTTTTCACTTTAGTTTGAGGTAGGTACTGTGAGTTCAGAGACAGTATAGTCGGTGAATTTTATAAATATTTAACAGATCCTCCATAATTAACGCAACCATATCACATGCCAATAGAAACTGAAGATTCAGGTTGGTTATGCTGCATGTCTGCCATCCATTTTGTTCGCAGAAAAATTACGACATTTGGATGAGTATGTTGAAGAAATACACCGCTGGAAACACGCTCACCAAATGTCTGGTCCCGGCATTACTTTATTCACGTTTATGATCACCATAAATTATCAAGAAAATGATTCAGCACTTATACCGAAAAATATATCTCACAAAAAACAAAATTACTTACTGATCAACCGGCATAAAGAGTTATTGTAAATATCATTATCGTTCAAAGAAAATGCTTGGTAACCT
Organism: Gonioctena quinquepunctata; assembly: GCA_018342105.1. Taxonomy (NCBI): domain Eukaryota; kingdom Metazoa; phylum Arthropoda; class Insecta; order Coleoptera; family Chrysomelidae; genus Gonioctena; species Gonioctena quinquepunctata. The sequence continues at coordinate 139,603 of JAFIRS010002235.1, read as the reverse complement.
TCACAAAGTTTTTTAATTGAGATTCGTGTTTATAGAGTGTCTCCAGCTTATCAAAAACTAGATAAGAACGAACCTATATAAACAACTCGTTTGAAGATAAGCTCAGAAAGTTCTTGTGTCTGCTCATTGAGACATCGGTTAGCATTTTGACCAGAGTTAGTTAAATAAATTGCGTGAATTATACATCTGGTGGAGTGAATGAAACTCATCTCAAAACATACGTCCTAATTGATCAAGAGAAACTAAAAGGTGAGCAATCGTAAGTTGTGAATGGAAAAATATCAAAATATAATTATTAGATCGAAATATGGCTTTCAAACAATACAATACCTACTACGAAATAGAGTCAAATTGGCGTACCTCAATGCTCAATAATATTAAATTTTTCGACAAATTTTTTTTTTTTAAGTGAAAAAAAAAATCAAAAAGTATTATGAGGTTGTTGAGCATGTGCAAGATACCACGAGTAAAATCTGTCTTTTCAAATCATTGCAGAATCGAAAACTGAATTGATTGAAAAATTAAATGAATACCGAGTGAATCACTCACCAACACGTTAAAAGTTCAATTAACCGCGCTTTCTGTTTGGGCACAATAATACTTGTCTTTCGAATTCAAAATAGCTCAAATGTTATAAAATTAATTGAAAACAAATTAACGGAAATTTTCAGAATGATATGAACTAGCAATGTTCTGTTATCATTTCAAGTAGGTAGAAAAAAACATGGACGTATAAATAATATACTTATATATTTATACGTCCATGGAAAAAAGCGAATGACTATAAAAAGTCGCATTTCAATGGCAGCAGATTATAATCGATTAAAGTTTGTGATTTATCAAATAAAATACATTATTCATGATAATTATACGAAATATTTAGTAAGGCAGTCAACTGTGCCTTAAATATATTTGAAAAAGTTTTTAATAACTTCTGATGAACATTTTAGTATTTTAAAAATGACATTCCTACATATTTCAAACCCGTATCAATAAAAGTGGTATTGTATTGATGAAAGAGGGAGTTCCTATACGCAGTGATTATCTACAAATACGAAACAGCCAGTGTGCATGACTAAGCTATTATATCGCTTTCAAATGGTTTCTGCCTCGAAAGTCATAGTTTTTTAATCTGAAAATGATAACGACTTGCCATACGAGTATATGGTATTGTCGTATAATTGCAGAAATAGGGAAATTATAAGACAATATATTATTGTGACAAATCAAGAAAATTTTCAAAGTAAAAAACGAGACATAAATCTTATGAGACAGAAATCGTTTGAAAACAATAATAGCTTTATATCATGCACTCCGGATGTGTCGTATTTGTAAATAACCAATGTGGACAATAAATCCCCCTTAAATCGACATAAAAATAAAATGTTAGAGAACACCCCGTGAAAAAAATGCATCCCCTACATCCCCGTAACCAAAAAAGTAATATACAATTTTTCGATGTCAAATTGGACAAAAATGTATGCTATTTTACTGAATATAATAGTTTTTCTTGACATTTTTCTGGGATTATAACCTTCCAACAATCTGAAAACAAAATAATTTTTTTGTACACGCTCCACAAAATGCCTACTTTGAATACTGAAAAGAGTCCGCAAAATATAATTTTAGCGGAATTGTACTTGAACTCGTGTGGCATTTCTGTTCTGTTTATTTGGAAAGCTAATACAAAATATGTGTATGCAACCCGTACACAAATGGCTTTAGCGGACTTTATCTTCATATTCCGATTCGTCCGCTAAAGCCTCCTTTGCGTACTACGTACGCAAATGGCTTTAGCGGACATTATCTTAATTTTCATATTCGTCCGTTAAAGCCTCCTTTGCGTACTTGTTACATAAACTACTATTTTGTGTACCCTCTCCACAAAATGCCTACTTTGGATACTGAAAAGAATCCGCAAAATGTCATTTTGCGGACTTAAAGTTGTTATGGCAACACTTTAGCAAACTCTTTTTGTTTATTCAGAAAATCCAAAAAATGTTTCAATAGACGCAATAAACTATATTTTTAAACATCCCGATTTGTCCGCTAAAGCCTCACATTGCGTACTTATTAAAACTACTATTATATAACAAATATGCAAACTATGGATTTAGCGGACGAATCGGAATGTTTACGGAATATGAAGATAATGTCCGCTAAATCCATTTGCGTACATGTTTTTTTGTAATAGCTTTCCAAATGAACAGAACAGAAATGACACACATATTTCCTTGCCGTGCATATACATTTTCAATTACCATCCATACGGTAGTGTAAGGAAGTTGTGCAAAAATGAAGCAAGCGATTGTTTATCAAATATTGGTGTTCATTATTTCATAAAATAAGTATTCCAAAAGAATATTTGTCACAAAATTTCAAATAATCTATGGTTTATTGCGTCTCCTGGAACGTTTTTAGGATAATAATAATAAGTTTTCTGAATAAACAAATTACAGTCCGCTAAAGTGTTGCCATGACGACTGTAAGTACAAGTCCTCTAAAGTGGCATTTTGCGGACTCTTTTCAGTATCCAAAGTAGGTATTTTGTGGAGAATGTACAAACAACTAGTATTTAACTTCGTTTGTTGAAGTTGTTGGTCCTTAAATGATTGGCCATGATGATGGATGATTTGTTTGTGTGTGGTTACAACCATTAAACTTTTTCATACTAATTTTTTAAATTTATTGCCCCAAAAAAATACTTCTACTACATTTATTCTGCATCGTATATATTGTCAATTTGTTTCGGGATGGGGACAATGGATTTTGTTATAAAAACGAATTGACTGAAAAATTATTGAAATAATCGAAATTTCTTTAAAAATTTGACCAAAATACATTTTTCGATAAGGCGAATAATATTTATATTCACGAAATGGATGAATCTTTTCTATGAAATGAAAATGGTTCCATTCCAATTTTGTGCTATTAATATACTATTCTGTACCAATGACAATAAATTTGACATTACCAGTTTTATATTATGAACATAATGATAATTATCTTTCATAACCTTGTTTTGATAAGGAATCTACAAACCTTGGTCACATCTCCATGAACTTCATTGCACTTGCATACGGTAAAAGCTACCATTATAAAAAAAACGGTACTTTTCAACATGTTTACAGAATAAATTGCACCTGCCGTGAATGTGAAAGCACAGTTGTCAATTGAGTTATTAGTCGTCCATTATATATGGTTGCGATATTTATATTGCATTTGACGAATACCCCTTCCTCTTCCTCTTATTGTTGTTGAATACTTCTACAAAAAGTTATTTGTAATTAGCGGTTTAGAACCAATTCAGGCGTTGTTTTTTATCTCAAGGTTAGAAAGAAATGTGTTTACTTTTTACTTTTGACTAATGGTGGTTGCTTCTGCTCGATCGTCCTCGTGACTGTACTAACCATTATAAAAATATACAAATTTTGAATTTTCCGTCCAAAACTTGTGCTGTGTGATTGTTTTGGGTATGTCCTTAATTGTTATTTACATGTGTTTTTTCTTTATGGGGTTGCTTTGTAGATTGTCTGAGATTGTTTATTAGTTAAAAATTAATTATTAGATTAGAAATTAGTTGAAAGAATAAAATGGAAGACAAAGGACAATATTATGTGAAAGATAAAAAAATTAGAGGGAGAACGTTTTTAAGACAAGAAATCGATACTCTCTTAGAGTTTGTAAAAAAATACTACAGTGTAATTGAAAATAAAGGGACCGATGCTGTAACGTGGAAGACGAAGCAGCAATGTTGGGAGAAAATTTCAGCTGAATTTAATAGTGCTGGCATTTATGGCAGAAGGTCGGCCACACAACTCCATAATAAATGCTGAAAAAGACGACAAGAAGAGAACATGATTACTATCGTTTCGGACGTCCATCGTCTTAATGTATTTAGAAAGTTTTCACGACGTTTCGAATGCTTGTATCTGCAATCGTCTTCAGGTGAATACTGACAAGTTTAGGTGCTACTTACTAATTTATATGACTGTCGGCGCAATGATGCGTGCAATTCCGCCATGTGCAGCGGTGCGTGTAATTTCGCGTGGTGTGATGGTGCGTGCGTGGTGCGCCAGAATAAAGAGCAATCAGGGGTTTCCATACGTTCTTGATCTCAACGCTTGGTTGACTAAAGGCGTTATTGGCTTCGATGTAGGCGGCCTCTTTGAACTTTCGTTTGAACCAATACTCCTCTCTATGTAGAACACTTGCGTCGTCCCATAGAACTCGATGGTGCTCAGTCCAGGCGTGGTCAGCGATTCCCGATTTCGATGTTTCTCCACGTTGAGTCCATTTCTTGTGCTCATCCAATCTTACCGATAACGGTCTCTTTGTCTCTCCAATGTAGGAATCTCCGCATTCACATGGAACTTCATAAATGCAATTCTTACTGATTTCATTTTTGTTGTCAGGTTTGGTCTTGATAACAAGAGTTTGCAACAATAATAAACAATGAACAAGGTATACAGGTTGGTCCTAGTAATTGTACATAGACTATGGTAGATTCTTGACTTGAAAATATTACAATTTGAGACTACTTGCTTCAATAGAATATTAATAATAAGAGAGATACAGGGAGTCAATCATGAGATGTCATTTTTGAAATTTTGTCATAATTAAAAAACAAATGAATGTATTGAACTCAAAATTGGTGAGATATAGTTTTCAAGGGGAGGAATAAGAATTTGTTACCATTGTTCGAAGTGTGGATTCACCCAATTCTAACAGTAACTAGCAAACTCTAGGAGTACCATAAAAAATTATAACAAATTCTTATTTCTCGTCCTTAAAAAGTATATCGTGGCAATTTTGAGTTCAATACATTCAATTTCATTTTCATTATGATAAAACTTCAAAAATACTATCTCACCTTTGACACCCTGTATCTCTCTTATTATTAATATTCTATGGCAAGTTGTCTCAAATCGAAATATTTTGCAGTTCTGTATGTGGTGAATACACCGAGAAAACATGGTCAACTTAAAAAAAAACAATTAATATTAAACAACTAAAATTTTGTACAATTACCACAGGAACTAAAATGGGCATTACGTTTATATAAATTCATATGTTAAATTTATGGTAAATATCTAGTTACATCACACATGCACTCTGAATATGGGGAAAATACTTTTCTTATGTGTTTTTTCCTCCTGAACACGAATCCGGAAGAAAAATGCGGCGGTCTCATACCGTTTCCGAGTTACAGCACTTTAAAAAAAATGAACTTCATTTTCAAGCACCGTTATCTCGCACAAAAACCACTCAAAATGCCTCCTTCTTTTTACCAGCATAAACAATACACCCTAAATCACTTATTTTCGGCACAACTTTGCACAAAATATCGAAAAAATCCTCCTTCTTACACAGTTGCAAATGAACAATTTTCGTTCCTTTGACAGAAGACATTTAGCATGACTTCTGTCAAAGGAACGAAAATTGTTCATTTGTAAGGAGGATTTTTTCGATAAAAACGACGATATTTTGTGCAAAGTTGTGCCGAAAATAAGTGATTTAGGGTGTATTGTTTATGCTGGTAAAAAGAAGGAAGCATTTTGAGTGCTTGAAAATGAGGTTAGTTTTTTTTTAAGTGCTGTAACTCGGAAACGGTATGAGACCGCCGCATTTTTCTCCCGGATTCGTGTTCAGAAGGAAAAAACACGTAAGAAAAGTATTTTCCCCATATTCAGAGTGCATGTGTGATGTAACTAGATATTTACCATTGTTGGTATTTTTCCGTATAAAAAAATACTGGGAAGATAACCTCGAACAATTTTTGTTCATGTCAAGTCAAAAGTCAATATGTTTAGTTAACCAATGGTCACTGCCCCAACAAGAACTCAAAGTACCTGTTACTTTATCCTTAGGTCAGAGTAACTTCAGCCTATATGGTTATATGGAAGCAAGAGGTCATAGAACAGTAAACCTATTGTTAGATCTTGCTAACCATAACTATAACTTTGAGCCAGAGGTGATAGAACTGGCTATACAATTATTGTAATGAGATTAGCTATGCAATTATTTATTGATCTTCAATGTAATTTATGTAGGTAGGTTATCTTTTTCAGGTGTTTTGTATCAATTTCAAGGTTCATATACCCACTATTAACTATTCAATATCATAATTAAGTAGCAATTCAGCTCTGTGGTTTTTCATTTTCATGTTTCATACTTGGCTGACTCTGAAAATTATTTCCAGGCCGTGCGGTTTGATTGGAACTACCATAGCCTATCAATTTTGAAGGAAAAAATGGCGGCAGTCATTCCAGCAGTCAGCGCTATTTCGTCAAGAATCATCAGGATTCTTGGATGTAATCCCGGTAACATGACGTTGCAAGGGACAAATACTTATATTGTTGGAACGGGAAAGAGGTAAGACCTTTTTTGAACTAATTTTATTTTTTACGAATGACAACGATGCAAAGTCAGGAGTAGGTTAAGTACGCTTTTTTCGTTGGCCGTGTCCAAGGTTCCGTTACACGGCATATAATATTTCGATGTAGCACATCACTCTGGGGCGTCAAGAAAAAGAGATTATGTAGAAAGAGGCTTTGTATATAAACAGTTTTTTGTTGTGGAATACTTATCTCAAAGTTTGAGAGTTCAGAAGTTTTTATTGAGGTCTAAATTTAAGGATTCTTTTACAGTCCGTCACGTATACGGGTGTTCCTATCTAAGCCTATATTTGAGGATTGATATATATATATATATATATATATATATATATATATATATATATATATATTTATATTTATGAAAGAGAGTAATATCGAGGGGACTGTTAAAAACAAAATGGAAGGAACTCAATGGACATAGCCCTCAGAGAAAAGTGCTTACCGTAGACACGTGTTTCGGGCTCTCGGCCCTCATCAGTACGGTGGAGAAGTGCAAGGATGAACAACACTTGGTAGAAAACGACTAATCAACGGAGTCAGAAACAGAAGCCAGCCGCTCATTCGTGATTTCGGTCAGCAGACCCTGAATTCCAGGGCAACAACCAACGTCTCCATGGAGGCAGCTATAGCTACCTGCGTGACATCCGAGTCCAGGAATATGAATATGAAAGAGAGTAATATCGAGGGGACTGTTGAAAACAAAATGGAAGGAACTCAATGGACATAGCCCTAGGAGAAAAGTGCTTACCGTAGACACGTGTTTCGGGCTCTCGGCCCTCATCAGTACGGTGGAGAAGTGCAACACTTGGTAGAAAACGACTAATCAACGGAGTCAGAAACAGAAGCCAGCCGCTCATTCATGATTTCGGTCAGCAGGTAGCTATAGCTGCCTCCGTGGTGACGTTGGTTGTTGCCCTGGAATTCAGGGTCTGCCATTTTTATTATCATTCGAAATCATTATCAGCATAATACTTTGCAACCACATAAGATTGTGCCTAAGCATTTTCTCACATAATTAGTGCATAGGAGAGTTTTTTTTTTTTGGTTTAGGTCAATAATACATTGAAGGGCTTACATAATTTAGTAGTCCTTCAGCTCATATTCTACAAAATAAAATCAAATAAAACCGTCAAATGACTTCACTGAAGGTCTTGACAAGTAATCATTTTATCTTCTTCCATAAGCTCATCAAAGGATTTCAAATGATTCTGTATCAAAACATTCATAATAAAAAAAACATGGAAAATCTAAATAGAGGTAATGATAATATAATAATTACTCTGAAATGTCATCAGCCATGATGTTGAAAATTATCTCTCCTTCAACAAGCCTAATCACCCAGTGAACCAGAATCGATCGCATAGAAGTTGCAAGGAGTTACTGCGGGGATCTGCGACTTCGCAATGTGGGTACAAAAAAGAGGCACTAGTAATTATTGGCGAGTGCATGATGTCCGCAAACATCCACATCGCCAGTAATTACCCAGGACGTTGTGAAATGTATGTTTCAAGGGTTTCACAGACAGCCACAAAGCGATTTCGCAAAGTAACAGTTTTTTGAAAAATTGTAAATAGACCAAATGGAAATTAAATGCACCTCCCATTGAAGTTAAATCAATGTATAAATTTATAATAACTATATTAACCTTTTAAAAACATTCCTTTTATATTTATCAAATAACTAAATTGATCAATTAAATGTAGGTATTGGATTTTCTATGGAACGACTGAATGACCATTCTATTGAATGTCCATTTGAATCGAAACATTTTCGTTCTTATTGTAAAGCCATAAACTTGGCCAGAAGCCAGAAAGTCGAGAAACAATGTGGAAAATTATTTTATCAAGTGTCTTTACGAAAGAACGGGTGTTCCGCTGCGGCCAATGCGTTGCGCCATCTAATGCCGTGTTAGCAACTACAGTAGAGACTCCGGATTGATGCCAAGCTTAAAATATGAAATTATGTACCTTGTAATCCAGATCGCATGATTCGATAATCCGGATTTGCCATGGTCATCGGTTCTAACTTGTTTGAACGCGTTATTTCAAAGCTGTAACTCATTTATATTTTGATTATTTGACGGCCGGATGTGTTTTGGTGTAGTGCAGAATGCCAAAACATATACATATTACTTTGTCTATAAAACAAAAGAGAGAAATATGCAAGACGCGATAATCCGGATTTTTTTATTAATCCGGATTAGCCCTAGCTTTAATTAATCCGGATTATCGAGTCTCTACTGTATTTCGAATCAATACATTTGAATACCTAAGAAGTGTTGAACTTACGAAAACCGAACAAACTCCGGAGACGAAGATAAACTCCTTGGGAGGGAATAAACTCCGGGGCGGCAATAATCTTCGGGCAGCAATTAACTCCAGGGATGAAATAAACGTGATATACACTGCACGTCTGCAGCGATAGAACCACCCATTTTACTGAAAAATTATGTTAGCCTGGGGAGCAAAATGGGCTCAAAATTCCTTCAGATTCGTATTCAGGATCCCCGAATTGTTACTAATACACCTGTTTCCTCAAAAATTTTCATTCCTGAAAAATTCGAATTTGTCCAATTTCTTATAGCACCCGGCGTGTATATCTCTTAGAGGGGCCCCTCTAAGAGATATATTATCGCCCCTCTTGGTCAGTGAGTTCATTTTCAGTGTATATATCAATCTGGGAAATTTATACGGGGGTGCTTGAGACAAATTCAAATTTTTCCGAATTGAAAATTTTCCAGGAAACAGGTGTATTAGTAATAATTCGGTGATCCTCAAAAATGGGTGGTTCCATCGCTGCTGGCGTGCAGTATATATCACGTAGGATGACATCTTTTTGGCAGTGAGTATATTTTCAGTGTATCTAACGGTGCTAAAAATTTCATGATTCTACGACAAAAATTATGGAATATATAGAGGGTGTTTCCATGAGATGTGAAATACACTGTATATAATTCACTTTCATTAATCTCATATGCAGATGACACTGTATTGATCTTCGAATGGTGTAAAAGTAAAAGCGGCAGAAGGTGTACAAAATGTTAAAGAATGGCTGGATTTTAATAAACTCTCACTTAATACAAAAAAAACAAAATACTTAGCATTTTCAATAACAAATTATAATAGACCTAATTACAATAATCTTAAAATTGAGAACTCTACTGATCTCATAACAGAATGTGACAATATCAAGTATTTAGGTTTTACCATCGATAAACATCTTAAATGGGATCTACATATAGTTGAATTAGTGAAAAAAGTCCGTAGACTCATATACAAAATGTACCATATCCGTAAAATCCTAAATAAAGAACAACTGATTATTGTATATAGATCACTAGTAGAATCCCTTATAAGATATGGCATATTAATATGGGGCGGATCATATGAGAAAACCCTTCATCCACTAAATGTAGTCCAAAATTACATACTGAAAGTTATGTTCAATAGAGGTAAGCTCTTTTCAAACAGTTTATTATATAATGAAAACATTTTAAATGTCAGTTATCTTTATTTCATAACAATTTCAACATTCTACTACAAAAATAGTCAATATCTACAACAAATATCTCATTCTTATAACACACGAGCAAAACATAATGAACAAATTGCAATGTTCAAAAAAGATTTGTGAGTTATTTGGCACCAAAAGTTTTTAATATACTGCCTCTAGAAATAAGAACATCTAGCATTGTGAAACTATTCAATAAAAATTGTAAAAAATATATTTGTACAAACTACAATAAGTTTGATGCTTTGTTATGAAAGCCATTTGTAAACTATAAAGATACTCAACAAATTTTAGGTTAATTATGTTACCGATTATCATTCACACATTAGAATATATTATAAAACCAAACAAACACTTATTTATAACCAGATACTCGACCTATATCTTAAATTACAATAATCTAGTTAATCGATACTTGCACATACAAATGTTATACACTTAGGTGCAAAAGAAAAAATTAAATGCAACTTATTATTTCCATAGTTTTTATACATATGTTATATATAACTGTATATCGTACTACGTATGTAATATCGTACTACGTATGTAACCTGTCAATCGTACTACGTATGTAATATAGCAATAAATACTACTACTTCTATTCCATTGTTAAGTATCAACATATCTTGAGGATTTCGACTTGAGATATGCAGTACTGGACACAAGGTCTTCAAATGATTGTTAAATTGTTTGAGGAAGAAGAAATCATACTAGGTTATTTATTGGGGAACAAGCATGTGAAGTATAATAAAATCTTCAGTAAGCTTGACAGTTGTAAAATATTTAAAGCACTGTATTAAAATTCCTAGTGAAGTTCGGTCAGATATTATAAAAAATAAGTTTTTAATTAAAATCATCTAAATGAAATGTTTTGAAATACTTTGAAGGCCAATGGAAATAGTTAATACTCTTTCCTCTCATTTATAAATGAAGAATGTCATGATTTATATATCCAAATTCAGAGTTGAGGATGTCCCAAGCCAAACAACACCCTTAGCAATATATTAATTTTCACAATTCTTCAAATCTGGAAGTGGCAACATGAAAAATAATGATTTTTCTTTTATATATTCTTGAAACCAACTCATTTTCTAATGTTCTATTAATTATCATTGAAATACTCAATTCTGTCGTATTACCAGTTTCGAGATCCCCATGCATAGACTAGAGCATGTCGATGAAATGATTTTTTCCTGCTTTATGGGAAATCCGTCTTAAAATAGTTGTTTTATTCCAGGAGAATTTTAATTGACACTGGAGATGCAGATGTTCCACAGTACATAAACCATTTGAAGTCAGTTTTGACATATGAAGGAATTGACTTAGCTCATATTTTCATCACTCATTGGCATCATGATCATATTGGAGGACTCAACAATGTTCTGGAGGATATCAAAGAAAAAACAAGTGAGTGCAGAAGATTTATTTATTTCAATCATATACATGATTTTAATAACACTCTCAAAATCTGGCAAATATTTTTTGAGAATTAAAATGTTTCAAATATTCAAAAATGTTAATTCTGTTTCAATGTAATTTCGATGAAATGTCCATTTTATCAGTACTCATGAGTCAGTAAAAAGCTTTCTTAGCATGAAAAATATCTCATCACCTGGTAAAGAGTTAAAACAATTTTCTGTTTTGCAGAACACTGTCAGATTTGGAAATACCCTGGTGGTAAAAACATGGATGATAATAGTAAATGTGCTCTTTTAGAATCTCTAAAAGACGGCCAAGAATTCTGTGTTGAAGGTGCGACTTTGCGTGTTCTTCACACACCTGGACATACAGATGATCATGTTGTTTTCCATCTACTCGAAGACAATGTAGTATTTAGCGGCGACTGTATTTTGGGAGAAGGAACGGCAGTATTTGAAGATTTGTATGACTACATGAATTCATTAAATGAAATTTCAAACTTGCAACCTTCACTAATTATGCCAGGACATGGAAATATCATTCAAGTAAGTGCTTTGCAAAAGAATCAATAACAAGAATCAGAAGGATAGTTATGTACAGTTGTTTGCACAAAAAAGTCGTACGAGGTTTGTATGGTGTAAACCTGCCTATGATGTTCCAGATTTCATAAAAAAGTAGTGCGCATACAAATTTGACAAAAATAGTTTTAATTTTGACACTACTTGTCAAAAGTCGAAAAGAAGTTTAATAGATTGACAAGCCTGACTCACAATAGCCTATAACTGCTGTATGACTTTTTTATGCACACAACTGTACTAGTTGAAGAAAAATATTCTAAATGTAAAGTGGCAGTAAAAAAACTGGGAAGGTCATATAATAAAGTTGCAGTAAAAAAACTGGGAAGGTCATATAATACTCTTTGTTATATCATCGAGCTTTCAAAAATGTGTATTTCCTCCACAAAAGAAAAATACACAAGACTACTTACTAACTTGAGGTTGTATTGAGAATTATCGACATTATACAGGAATAAGGTTGTTTAAAACTTGAAGATGCATCCATTTATCTTGCTGAAATAAGTACAAATCGTACTGATTTCTTCATTATTTCGGATTCCTATCTGTGGCTTTTTCCCGCGAGAAAGAAAATAAAAATCCCAAAGAGAAACTGACATAAAAATCACTAAACTTTATAATTTTGTTTCTCATTTTATATATATATATATATATATATATATATATATATATATATACAGAGTGGCCACTTTTTTAATGGGATTGTATTGGTAACTTTTAAACCATAAGAGTTAGAAGGTCGGTCAAATGGAGAAAAAGTTGCATTCATAGAAGCATTGTCAAGCAGTTCAAACAAATCGAGATTATCAGGGCCGGTTATTGAGATATCATAAGAAAAGTAAATTCTGTCATTTTGAATTTTCTTTTTTTCCCACTTTATTTCGAATATTATCAAAAAATGTCACGGGAGTTTTTTATTCGACAGTAAATTATCCTCAATTTGACATAATCAGATTTCGTATCCAACGTTTCGTACGCTCTGGGCCACCCTCAACCTCATTTTTTTCAATACGGTCTTGGATATTTTATGACACTTTTCGAAATAACTTTTAACGCTGAATTCAACGATATATCATACAATGTCATTCAAAGTTGATTTTCAGGTGATTTTGACCCTTATCCAAATTTCTTTGGGTCGGATCTGTATTACATTTAGGTACCTTTAGTTTAATTAACAACATGCAATACATTTCGATAAGAAAATCAACTTACTCATCTTCAACTGAATGGAACGTAACAGAATCAAAGCAAGAAACAAGTTATAATTATTTACAAATTTCAAGAGGTGAAAAACCTAATTCATAATAATTAAACGAAACTATCATTTAATGAAAGAAAAATCAAATGATTATTCGAAAGTAAATGATGAACATTAATGAAGTAAGTGTTCGAAATGTCCACCATTTTGTAAAATGCACTTTGAGGTTCTGGAACCCATACTTCTTATACATTTGCTTATTTCGTCTCCTTGAATACCTTCCAATACATTCTCAATCTTCTCGCGAGGAATCATTATTGTTGGATTTGTCATTTGTTCCGTTGAAACAAATTACAGAATCGAACTTTATTTTGAGATCATTACGATATAATTTTTACAAGGCTTGGTATTCAAATTTAAAATCATTGTATTCGCGTCTCTTGACTATTTTATTAACAGCAGTTTTTGATAAATTGCATTCACTGGCCACAGTTCTCGATTTTTTTTCTGGGTTCAATTGAATTTGGGTCAGAACATTGATATCGTTGATAGACTTGTTTGTTTGACATGTTCAAAAATAGTCAATTGAAAAAAACATTGCACGAGTTTCATAGGAAATTATCACAGTTGTTATTGTAACTAATTCATTAACATGCTGGTATTACCTCTCAACAAACTAAATTGTTCTGCGCCTGTCTATCCTCTGACTCCCAACATTTTCAGGTCTCCTGTCACTATATTACTCACACTCTTGGACTATTTTAAAATTTGGAATGGCTGTCTTATAAGAGATCCAATATTTTGTTTCTCAATTCTTTTTCAGTGTTTGATTGGTTCAACCACACTTATTGCATTAAAAAAAGAACAACGTATAAGTTATCTACTAATAATTAAAAAAAAGACAAGCTTTTCAAAGCATGTATCTAGTATTCAAAATCTGTTGTCATACTATCATAGTCTTTCTGAATATCTACGAATGTAAACTCCTCTTCCTTTAATTTTCTTCAAGAAAATGATCAAATTGATGTTTAAAATGGTTGTCTTATTATTGATGTGTCAGTTGGTTATTTCAAACTAATTCGGTAGTTAAGTGCTGCCACAGCCTCTTCTTTCTCTTCTTCGTACAAGGTGGGCCGGTTCCGAAGAACCCCGTGCACATAAGCCTCTCTAATTGGGCACATTGTGTGCTCACTCGCTCTAAAAATCAGCTGGGCGTGCCGATTTCTTTGACAAAATTCAGCAGGTTTCTCAGCTGAATTTCTTTGAAATCCTCTGTGTTCAGAATTATGCTTCCAAGGTTGATTTCCCTCTGGTGCACCAAAGAGTGAGGATGTGCGATGATGTCTTGTCATCTTCAAGGCACCATCTGCATAGGTTGTCTGTGATCCCGATGAGTTCCATGTGCCTGTTTAGGTGATTGTGTCATGTTAGGAGCCCAGTCACAGTTTTGATATCCCATCTGTTGAGTGACAGGATCTCTCTTGACAATTTCTTTGATGGCCCCTTTATACGGAGCTTTAATTGCCTCATGCATGGCGCCTCTTGCCATGTTTTTATGAACTGCTTTTGTAGCTGTTCCTCCATGTTTGAGATGGCCATGCTGGTATTCTCAAGATTGGTTCCGGCCCAACTGGTCTTTCTCGATGCTATCTTGGTCTAATCTGTCTGCCTCTTCATTTCTGGGGACATCAGAGTGTCCTGGGACCCATATGAGGCTGACTTGCTTGTTTTCGATAAACTTTCTATGGCATTTCTAAATTTGGACACCAATTTGGATACGATCCTCTTTGCTCCTAACGCTGTAATTGCTGCTTTGCTGTCTGGGTAGATGACAGTAGGTCCTCGACTTCTATCGTCGAGGTTTTCCTGGACACAGGTGAGTATAGCATATACTTCAGCCTGGAACACTGAGGCATATTTGCCTAGCGGAACTGAGATTTATCTCTTTGTCCCTTATTTGTATACTGTACCAGACATTCCCCCAAATTTTGATCCATCTGTATACTGTTGTGTTTATAATCTAAGCTTTCCTGGTTTATGCATGTTCTGTTTTTTTTTTATATATTTTAACTATGAATAAGTAGTGTACTGAAGTACTATCATAACAGAATAAAGTCTGTCAGATATATATTTTTCAATAAAGGTATTTAAAATATACCAGCTTGATCCATGGATTAATGGTCTGCCGGGTGCAGCGTCTTTCCATTCCTCCCTCCTGGGGATGGCAATATTGGGCTCTTTTCTGAAATTTAGAACAGGCGGGGTGTTATCTCTTTTTATCAATAGGATTGATTATTTTTCCAAATAAGCGGACTGTCCATTGTCTGCCTCAGTACCGATCCATTGGCTTGTACCTTTGAGTCTGTAGGCAGTATGCATGGCTTTGTGCTCAATGATGTTTGTTCTAATAGAACTTCTAGAGCTCTGGTAGGGGTCGTCCTCATGGGACCTGCCGTTCCTAGACAAGCCAGCCTTTGTACTTTATCAAGTTTGTTCCTGGACTTGCCCTTAGTGGTGCCGGTCCAACAAATGATGGATCCGTACGTTAATGTCAGGCGAGTAATTGCCATATATATCCAGTATAGGGCTTTAGGTGTCCAGCACCACGTGTTGCCGAAGGCTCTTCTTCATGCCTCTTCAATATTTTCATTAATGATATTGCCCTAAATTTTTGCCACTGTAAATACCTTCTCTTCGCCGACGACCTCAAAATTTATATGCCAATCAACTCCGACATGGACTGTGAAAACCTTCAATCTGATTTGAACGCATTGATCAATTGGTCACAAAATAATGGGATGTCACTCAATGTTGACAAGTGCTATTGTATTTCATTTTCTAGGTCCAATAATCCTATTCAATTCGATTATCAAATTGAAAATAGCCTTAAACGGGTTTTTGAAATTCGCGATTTAGGAGTTATATTTGACCATCAATTAAATTTTACACGTCATATTGACTGCATAGTCAGTAAATCTTTTCAATTATTAGGTTTCATTTCTAGAAATACTAAAAAACTATCTGTTATGACCTTTAGAACGTTATATCTAACATTGGTATTTTCGGTTATTCAATACGCCTCACCAGTGTGGTCACCATATTATCAAACTCACATCGATCAAATAGAAAGAGTGCATAGAAAATTTCTAAGGTGTATGGCATTTAAAATGAATCTGCAACAAGGTGAATACGATTATATGCAAGTTATGCTAAATTTGAATATTACCAGCTTGGAAAGTAGTAGAATAAGATCTGACTTGACTACTCTCCATAAGATACTATCAGGGGAGATAGATTGTCCTTCATTGCTCCATTTGATTTATTTTAGAGTTCCAAACAGACCTACTCGTAACTTGGACTTATTCCAAGTTCCCTACCATCGCACAAATTATGGCTATCATAGTACGTTGTCACGTTTTGTTAGATTAGGTAATGAATATTGCAATAGAGGTTTGGAATTTACTGGAATAACATCAAATTCATTCAAAGCCAATTTAAAAAGATTGGTAGTATAATGTCCGTCTATTACTGTAGTACTACTATAATTGTTCATTTTTGGTTTATATTTAGTATAATTATGTATCTATATTATATTTCATATGTAAAAAGGGGAGAACCCGTGTATAATAAATAAATAAATAAATGCCCAATAGGAGCAGATAGCCTTCTTGGTGCGATTCTCAATATGTTCGTTCCAAGTCAGCTTGAAGTCTATGATGACTCCAAGGTGTTTGGTCGACCCTTTGTATGGAAGCTGTTCCTGAGATAAGTATTTCTGGAAGAGTTCCTATTTTGCGTTTCTTGGTGAAAAGTACAAAGTCTGCTTTTTCTGGATTGACTCCTAACCCTCCGGCGGAACACCACTGTTCTACTCTGCCAAGAGCTTTCATAATGATTTCTCCTAGCAGGTTTACCGGTTGGTCTTGAGCCACCATGACTAAGTCATCTGCATATGCTTGTGACTGACTGTGACTCTTTTAGTTCCGTGAGAAGCTCGTTGACTAGCAGGCACCATAATAGGGGTGACAGTACTCCTCCCTGTGGACACCCTCTTGATACCTTGAAGGTTACGGTTCTCCTGTTACCACTCGCTGTGATAGCTTAGCCTTGATCAATGTGATCAGGGCGTGGCAGTTATATTCAAATGACATGTTGTCAAAAGCTCCTTCTATATCAGTGAAGACCCCCCATTACAGACTGCCCACTAGTCGGTACTCTATTCTAGATGCGTTAACGTACTTCGGAAGACCCCCACTCCATCCGAGCACCAACTCTATCCTATATATAAGGTGTTGGAGAGTTGTATGAGGACTTATACAGTGGATTCCACTGCAGCGATTGTTTACTGATGTGCCGATCAGCCTTGCCTTGGCCTGGAAGTAGTTGGTTTTTCCAGGTTTTGGAATAAAGACCTTTCTGGCCTCAATGCCTCTGGTATGTAGCCCAGGGCCCTGACGTTTCCGCAATGGCAGTTTGTGAGTACTGTAACCGAACCCACCCCGGTCTTATATAATTGGTAAATTTTCAGGTTGATTTTTTTTTCAACCTTTTTTTTTTTTCTACCTTTTTTTTTTTTTGTGATTGTCTAGACAGTCAGCGCCACTTCTTAGGTAGCAGGATCTGCAATCCATCTACTCTGAGATGACAGCTTGTTTGTTTTCCGGCACACAGCCTAGTATAGCAAAATTTTTTTTTGTCGGCACAGCCTTATATAGATAGACCCTCAATTTTCCCACGTTGTGTATATATATTTTTTTGTGTTCTTTAGGATACAAAGTTCTGTTCAGCTGAAAAGAAATAAAAGACAAACTTAAATAAATACATATATTAAAGCCAAGAGTTACAATCTCCACTTGTTTGAAAACAAATTCAACGAGGAAAGGCTCTACATTGTTCACAAGATAATATTGAAAGTTATGAGTTTCGAATCTAATTTGATACTACTGTGTAAAGTTTTTCTGAAGTGATGAAATTTGAACTAGATAAACAAGTAACAGGAATATATCTGTATTTGTAAAATTGTTTAATACCCGAAATACCTTACCGGTATATTTCGCGGGTATATTCATAGATCTATCATCGCTAATTGAGAGAATGAAGACTATAGTACATTTCCAGCACCCAACCAAGGAGTTGCTAGACTCATAGGACCTAGTGACCGGTCGGAGATTGTTTTGTGTGCACACATACTAGACAACCCGTTACCATCCTCGGCCACTCTTTACAGTTCTATTTATATATATATATAGAGTATTTATATATGCATAAAGCCGGGATCCATGCTGAGCAGAGAGTAACATTGTAGCACTTCAAACATACTCATTCCAACATTTCTCAATTTAGCTATTAAATTGTCACGATGAGCCAGGCCAAGTAGAGCCAGGTCAAGTACTAAAAATCAATTCTAGAACAATATAACTTGAAGATTTGATGTGATACTGATAGGCTTCAACTAATATGACCTAGATATATTCCATAAATCAAGTATTCTAGATTCAAACCATTATCAAATTCCAATTTTCCTATCTTTACAATATTCCTTGAAGTCCAGGAGGACAGACTGTTGTTTATTAAGGTTTTCCAAATGCAAATTCGTGAGACTGTTTAAAAATTCATTAGTCTGATATCTTGCCCAAAATTCCTATAGAATTTACTCCCGACAACGTGTGTGAATAGTCCACTAATATATTTACCTCGCCACACATCAAGGAGTTTGCAGGGACCTCGTCCGCTGATGGACAGGAATGCTTTTGGGTGCACCCATACCCACAAACCCGTTACTTTCCACGGTCACTCTTTAAGTTTAAAGTTTTTGGCAAGTGTAAAACCGGGATTTATTTATTTATGGCAAGAAGCAACAATGAGACAATGATAAACACATTCAGTTCCACTATTTCACAGTTGTGCTGAAATTATCTATTTTACTCGATCTTATAAGTAAGACACAGACTAATCGTGGCCGAAAATGCTGACTCTATAATTTAACTGAGTTGACTGGTTAGTGATAATGAATTGATAATATCAAATAAAGGAAATTAGTTGAAAATTCTGAATGGGAATGAAAATTGAATTCAGTTATCATTTCTATTCGTTACGGACCTGGACTTCCCGAAGGTAATTGTGTTGTACTTGCAAATTCCATTTTGGATCCGCCCTCTTCTTCCCAGTACCAAGGAGTTAGTCCTTCCTCTGGATATGGTTTCGGTTCAGATGCTGGAATTCAACTGCCTTACGACTGATTCTGGGTTTGCTTATATAGGAAAAGGTCGTATCTAGGGAGATGGAATTTGTTTGCCAAACTTTCAAAATTCTCGACTGAAACTTGCCAATATTCGAATTTCCCTTCGGAATAAATACCGCATATAGCCAAATTTGACTCTAAACCTGGTTGTTGACGTCTTGTTTAAGTGTAACGCTTCATGAAACTTTTTCTTTTGAAACTCTATTTTCAACTCTCAAGCTTGGTAAGGTGGGTAAAAAGCATGTCAGCTTGCCGAGAAAAGTGTATTCTTTCAATGGATATATGGGACTAGTAGGGAAACATTATAGGGAGAGGACAGGGTAGCCTGAAAGTTGAGGTGTCAACCCTACCTGTTCATAATATTTCCAAATTACTATCATTTTGCTCAGCTTATTAATAAAGTGTATTCTACGATTTAGGAAGTCATTTCAGCAGAGAACTATTATTGGGACAATACAGGGTACAGTTGAAGTTGAGTTGAGTACCCTCATCTCTATAATGGTCCCATATTTGTCCTTTCTGTTACTAAGATTGATATTTGTAGGCTCAGATTAATCAATGAAGTGTGTATTTCAATTCTAGATATCAAATAGTTAGGAAAATGTGCTTGGGAGATGGCAGCGTAGTGCTGAAGTTGAATCGTAAAAGTACATACAACGTTACCTATGAAGCGTATGGACCCCATACCTATGAAGTGATTCATACTCACCTTGTTCCCTTCTTCCAGTTTAAGACTTGTGGTCAGTTGTCGTGTGATTCCATAACTTCAGTGGCGGAGGGGGAAAGAAATCATCGAAGGAATTTTACTTACTTTCTGCTAGATTCTTGTCATCGGAAACCTTTTCTTGGAAGTGCAGATGACGATTCTAACTATTGGCTTGGGATATTCTTCTTCTGAATGATATTATATCCTCAGACGATGCTCTGAGGTTTTCCATAGTTGACTTCATAACGCTAGTTTCTTTTTTTCTGTTTATATAAAAAAAAACTCTCCTCCCTACCCTTTCAAGATCTAGGAATGTATGTAATTCTAACAAGACCCTGGGTCACACCGTCTCAGTACTTAGCGGACCAATTCAAAATTGAATAACTTTATAAAAAAAATGTCGAATTCTTCACACAATGTCATTTGTATGAAGTAGGAAATGCAAAAATCATAAAAAGTATTTTTTATCGCGGAAATCACATTATCAGCATCTGTACTGTACATTAATAAAATGTTTTTTCAATTTCAGAACCCCGAGGAAAAAATCAAATTCTACATCAACCACCGAATGCAGCGGGAGCAGCAGATCGTAGACGTGCTCAACAACAACAGATTACAGACTTTCACTGAGGAAGATTTGGTACGAATGATTTACACGGACCTTCCTGAAAAACTCGTAAAAGCTGCAGAAAACAATGTCAACCACCATCTCGTCAAACTCTTGAAAGAGAAAAGGGTGATACGCGTAAATGACAAGTGGCAGACCAACGAATACAATTGTTGAGTTATACTAGGGGAGTTCTAAAAAAGGCTGTATTCAAATTTAGGGTTGAGAAAAGGTAATCAGAATTGTAAATAGTACTTTGCTAGTCATTCATTAGATTTTACTCCACTGTAAGTAAATAAACATAGTATATTATGTTGTTAGTAGTAAAAGTGGCAATCTTTACAAGATTGGGAACAACCTGTAAGAGTAAAATTATACTCTTTCTGGGGATTGAAGTAAAATAGGTAACCATCGAGTTTGACTGTATAGAAAGTGTCAAAATAAGGACTTTGGTCATCAAGAAAAAATGTCCTTCAAATAAATACATAAAATTTAACGAATGAAAAGACAACTATTGCTACTACTATGGTTATGTGTTTTACTTTAGAGAAATTACTGTAGATGTATGAAAATGACTTTGTAAAAGTGCCACTTTTTATTCCGACATAAAAGCAAAAGAATTAGTGCTGCTTATATTAGTGACATACAAGGTTACCATGTTCAGATCTTTTTCTTGGTCATCTTGTGAACAAAAAAGTGACTATTAGGTTACGAATAGGTTTAAGAAAAATCAAAGTATTATATGATTCAATTTTTTATTCAAAGATTCAAATCACCGCCATGAACAGCACAGCCAGAAAAGAAAAACATTTCGCAATGACTCGGATTCTTCGAGTCGACTTCTTTTCTGGCTGTACAGGAACTGAATAACATATCTCATTATTTTATATAAAAATAACGTTGAATAAATAATAAAAAAAACAATATCTATAATAGAATTACCCTAAAAATCAATCATCTTTTAATTTTTTTGCTGGGTGGAGGCATCATTTCCGAGTCATCGTTGAACTTGAAGCGTTTTATATAATCCAGGAGCTTCTCTTTTGTTATGGGTTCGGTTATGCTTCCACATACAGCTGAAAGGTTAGAAATATAGATAAAAACATACATCGCTCGATGGATATGGAAAAAGTGTTGAGAAAGTTGCAAGAAATAATTGAAATAAAAAAAATTGACATTTTATTTATTTTTTATCATGGGAAAAGCAGTCAATTGCAAGAGTGACTGGCGCACAAAGAGTTACATACTACTGTGAATTTCTTAAAAACATTAGACCTTTGATTTTTAAGAGGCACACTTTTATGTCCCTCATTCTATTCTTGGTCTTACAATTTGAATGGGGTGGAATCATCATTCAGCCCGACATCTAGCTTGGCCGAAAAGCAGTCTTAATTGGTCAAATCCAACATTCTCGTATCATCCTTGAATGACCTCAAGGATATGCCGCATTAAAAGTTAGTTAAGGTAGTTCCGCCACGAGACAGTTGAATTAGGAAATCATTAAAATTTGGCATACGTATTGTTTAACATGTGAAAAACACCTCTATGACATTTTTAACAAGTTTCACCATTCCGAACCTGAGATATATATATATATATATATAATTGAAGTTGACTCAATTAACACGTAACATATGGACCATGCATAGGCAAACAGCACATTATTAATTCTACCGTTAGTACTAAAATTAAGAAGTTTATGAAAAACTAGGAGGAGCTAGAGCAGGATATCACAGATATTGTAAAAAAAATCAAAGTGATTGACCATCTAGTTTGACAGATATAATCAAAACTACTCTCGTTATTCAAAATAGTCCATGGGGAAGCGCACAGCCTAAAGGGAGGGTCGTAGAGAAATGCGGATTGTGCCAGGGGACTTTTTAAAGAAGGACGGGGGACCATTTGAGGGTCTGAACGCGAAAATAAAAAAACTCCTAGTTGACCCTATCGATTTTAACGATACCCCCTTCCCCCCCCCCCCCAAAAAAAATTCAAAAAGAGTACTACAAAAAAGTTTATTGAAGTTTTATCGAAAAACAATAATTTTTTCCCATGACTTATGATTTCTAGTGAGGAGGAGAGGGGGGCCTGGGTCTGAAAATTTTTTTTTTGCTGCGCTTTACGGGGACATCAATTTTTTGAGTCGCCTAGTTTCTATAACGAAGAAATTTTCTAGAGTCAATTAGGGGAGCAAGTGCCCCCCTTCAAAAAAAATTTTTTTTCCGTTTTAAATTGGGGCGGGGGACCCTTTGAGGGTCTGAACGCGAAAAAAAAACTCCTAGTTGACCCCATCGATTTTAACGATACCCCCACTTCCCCCCCAAAAAAAAAAAGTTCAAAAAGAAATATTTTTTTTGCTGCACCTTCGGGGACATCAATTTTTTGAGTCGCCGACTTTCTATAACGAAGAAATTTTCTAGAGTTTTAAATCGAAAAGTCCTTTGAAATTTTTCGATTCCGTCGAAAATAATTTCCTAATTCAACTGTCTCGTGGCGGAACTACCTTAAGATTAATTTTCTAGAACTGTCAAAGGGTTTAATTTGCATAATTTTGGAATGTATGCACCATACGTCTGAGGAAAAAAGTAGAAACAATTGATTGGTAATGCCATTTTGTGCACTAAAAAAAATCTAAAAAAAAATTCTTTTAAAAGAACTGACTAAATATACAAGTTTCATAGCCTAGATCTTTTGAGGTCCAGGTTGTGAAGCAAGCAAAGAAAACACAGACGCAGCGTTCAGTATTCTACAAAGGTGTGGTGGAATATAATAAACTAGGAAACGAACTGAAGCCGAGTCCACTGAATATGTTTAAGAATCATGTCAAGGATTTTATCAGAAGTGAACATTAATGTAATATTATAATTTTGTAGGAGCATATTATATATGTATTGTTGGAATGTATAGCAAAAGGCTAAATAAAATTACTACTACTACTACCTTGGTAGGGCTAGCTGATATATACAGTCGAAACCGGATATAACGACATTGAAGGGACCATATAACTAGCAAAGCTAACTTTCCTGAACAATATTCAGTTTTCCTCTACACCGACTGGTCATGTCTGAACCAATATTCTAATGTAAATCTAGCAGTAGACAAGTTTTACTCAATTATTTACTCTGTACTTGATCTATGGGTTCCTACTCAAACCAACTTCACTAGTAAATACCCCCCTTGGGTTAACAGTGATATAATTCGTGAAATAAAACAAAAACAAAGTTTTCAAAAAACTCAACCGGAACTTGCATTTCAAGGGACTCAAGAAAATCTATCAAATCAAAAATATCTATAGCATATGAAGAATACCGACAAGCAGCAGAAAATTCAATCAAAACTGACCCATCCAATCTATGGTCATATATCCAAAACAAAAAAGGATCCTCTAGAATTCCAGGCATTGTATACCATAACGACAACGAATACAGTAATCCATCCAGCATTGTCAATATATTTGCTGAATTTTTCGAAAGTGTTTACACCCCTATCTCGAATACAACAAACAATGTATCTAATCTGTCGACTAATTACCCTACTATTACTATAAAATCCTTGTCGGAAAGAGAGGTACTTAATTCCTTGAAAAAACTAAATCCCAAACGAACGTCAGGATCTGATTCGATACCGAGTTTCCTGGTCAAGGACTGTGCACAAATTTTAGCTAAACCTCTTCAGACAATTTTCAACCTTGCCCTGAAATCTGGATGCTTCCCAGATAAGTGGAAAACTGCCAAAATATGCCCAATATTCAAATCCGGAGCAATCAACAATGTTGCAAACTACAGACCAATAACACTTCTCTCCAATTTTGCAAAGGGCTTTGAGATTTGAGATTGAGATTTATTAAATTTATTCCTACATTACATTATATAGATTACAACATGGTAAAAATAAGTAGTAATATTCTGATTTACATTTTTCCAGATGCACCTAGGTGTGAGACACCTGTGTGTGCATATGTCACACCTGTGTGTGCATATGTCTCTACAATTCACTATTTCCAAACCAAAAAAATATCATCACAAATGACCAACATGGATTTATGAGCAAACGGTCACTAATCTGATGTGTTTCACTCAGGCGGCGAGTTCTGCACTTGACAATAATTCTCAATTGGACACAATCTATACCGACTTCTCAAAGGCCTTCGACAAACTAGATCACCAGATACTTCTGAACAAACTAAACTTCCTTGGCTTTGACACACAACTAATTAAAAAATGTTTCAATCTTACCTCCAAAACCGCACATTCTTTGTTGAATTTAGAGGACACACATCCTATCAATTCATCGCCTCAAGCGGCGCCCCACAAGGGAGCAACTTGGCCCCCCTTTTATTCTCATTATTTATAAATGATATTGGTAAAAATATGTCCAGCAACTTGCTGCTATTTGCAGATGACTTGAAAATATTTCGTAGAATTCAATCACAATTTTACAGGACGACATTCATGAACCGAAAACAAACTACCACTAAATGTCAAAAATGCAAATACACTACTTATTCTCTGAGAAATGCAATAATTGATTTTCAATACTCCCTTAGCAACACTCCATTAGAGCACAAGACACAAAATAAGGACCTCGGTATTGAATTTGACCCGAACCTCAACTTTTCCCAACACTATAATAACATAACCTCCTCTGCAAAGAGGATGACCGGACTAATATTCCGTACATGTAGAGATTTTCAAAACAAAGAATGCCTCACCACCCTATACAATGCATATGTAAAATAAAGACTGGATTACTGCTCTCTGATATGGTCACCACTCTACAAATGTCATATCGATCAGCTCGAGTCAGTACAGAGGCTCTTTATGAAGTATGTGTCATTCAAGACAGACAAAGTCTACCCTCCGCAAGGTTTCAACAACAATATGTTATTGAATAAATTTTCATTCCTGTCACCAGAAAACTGTAGAACATACTATGCCTGCTTGTTCATTTACAAACTCGTACATAACTTAATAGATTGCCCCGAACTGTTAACACAATTGAACTCTCATGTTCCACGTATCAACAGCAGGTACGAAATGTGCTTCTACCTAACAAAACCCAAAACAAATATTCTCGTTAAATCTCCCCTGCACTCAATGTGCAAAAAAACAAATGAAGTCTGCACAAACATCGATATTTACAACGAATCAATAAGTTCCTTTAAAAACAAAGTAAAACAAATATTTTATAGCAAACAATCACTTCCATATCCCCAATAAACAATTTTGAGCTTATTCTATCGTTCCTACACATGTAATTTGTACCTTTTAGTTTATATAGTTAGCTTAGTTATTTCTAAATGAAACCTGCCTCAACTTTTTTTTTTAATAAATGGATAGAATCATTTCTCTCCCACAGAGTACAGATGGTTAAATGTCAGAATAGATTTTCTGATCCTCACAGTATTACTTATGGTGTTCCTCAAGGATCAGTACTCGGTTCAATACTTTTTCTCATTTATTTAAATGATCTCGGTAACCTAGATATTAAAGGAAAGTTCACAATGTTCGCAGATGATACCACATTGTTCTGGCGTGGGATTTTATTTATTTATTGAACCCCATTGCATAGATTCAATACAATTTATAATTACAATTAACAATTTACAATAATTACATGATTACCATGTTTACAATGTTCGGTCCATTAGTATTGTTTCTGGGATAATCTAATAATTTTCTGACATACATTTATACAATCTATTGTATGCACCTGTATGTGCATTAAGATTGCATACAGAGCATATAGATAGTTAATTGAATTGCAATCATAAACTTAATTTACCATAAAATAAATATGTGATTAAAATATAAAATTTATAGCCAATTTAAATTAAAATTTTAAATATTTTATAACTGCTTGTTGAGAGGTATTAGAGGATATTTCTGAATGTTTCGAGGTTGGTGACAATGTATGTTTTACATTATTTCTTAAAAATGTTCAATTTGTTTATATTTCTAATATTTATGGGCAACAGATTATAAAATTTAGGAACTAAGTAGTCAATGAATTTCAGGTTGAGGGTTGTATTGCATTGTGGAATTTTCAATAGTTTTTTGGTGTTCGATCTGGTAGAATACTGATGATCAATGAAATTTTTTAAATTCTGCGATTTATAAAAATAAGAACATGATGAATGGATATATAGGCAACTCATATCACAGATACTCTCGTTGTATAATAGACTGGTAGCATACAATCGGTTTTAGTTGAAAATTATTTTTAAGATGTAATTTTGTATTACCTGTAACGGTTCCACCCCACACTATTATACCATACCTAATAAGTGACTTATCAATATTTTATAGACAGTTATTAACAATTTAGTGCTCAAAAACTCTCGTAAAATGTAGAACTTTCTAATCAATTTCCGAATTTTATTAGTTAGATAGTTTATGTGGTCTGTCCATTTGAGATTTTGATCAATTATCACACCTAGATACTTTGTTTTTGATACTGATATTATTTCAAAATTTGTGTTTTCTTCTACTAATATTTTATTATAAGTAGGTCTGTTAGCATTTGTTAATGAGAAAGCTATGTAATTTATTCAATGATAGTTTGAAGGTTTGTAGCCAGTTTTTCATCTTCTTCATACCTTCTTTTACATGTTTTTCGACTTCTTCCCAGTTTTCTCCCGTGAATATGACAGCTGTATCATCTGCGTAAGATAGTATTTTACCTTCAATATTTGTGTTAAGTAGGGAGTTTATATATGTTATGAAAACGATTGGTCCCAGGATTGGAATTTGTGGAACACCGATCTTTATTTTTTGAGGTGAAGTGATGCTTTCATTAATTCTTACGTATTGATCTCTATTTAAAAGGTAATTTTTGAAAATTTCCAATACAGAGTGGTTTAATACATCTGTCAGTTTTTCATGGGGTACTGTATCGAATGCCTTCGCCAGGTCTATAAAAACTACTATTGCTTTTTTGTTGTTGAGATTATGTGTTATTTCTGATGTTAGACTGTATATTGCATCTGTAGTGCTTTTTCCTTCTGTGAAACCAAATTGATTTTCAGATAATAAGTTATTACATTTCAAAAAGTTGGTTAATCTGGTTTTTAGACATTTTTCAAATATTTTGGCAAAGTTATTTATTATGCTTATTGGGCGATAATTTTCAATTTTGTTCTTTTGTCCGGACTTATGTATTGGTGTTACTATGGATGTTTTGAAGTAGGATGGGATTTGCCCAGAGGTGAACATAAGATTGATAATGTGAGTTAGAGGTTTTGCAATGTGAAGATGGGTGAACTTGATGACTTCAGTTTCAATTCTGTCTTTGCCCGGGACAGAGTTATTTTTTAAATTGTTGATTTGTTCAATCACTTCATTTTCATTCACTGGTTTTAAAAATATGAATGAATTTGAGTATGTATTTATGAGATACGGGTTTTGTGCATAATCAATTTTTTTCTCCATTTCAGTGCCTACAGAAATTAGCTATTTGATATTATTAATGAACTCATGACCATTTTCATCTGTTATATTGAGAGTTGTTTTTTTTTTTTACTCTTCTCATTTGTAGCGTCTGCCATTATTTTATACATGTTTTTTATATTTGTTTTGTTGTTATCTATTTTCTGTTTATAATGTTTGAATTTTTGGGTTTTTATTAATGTATTGACATAGTTACGATAATGTTTATATTCTGCTTCTAATTCTGGACTATGATTTTTCATAAGTAGTCTCTTAAGTTTGTCTCTGTGTTTTATGGAAGTAATCAGACTATCTGAAATCCAATCTTTAATTTTCTTGTTTGCTATTTTTTATCATGCGTTTTGTTGTACATGATTTTATGATTTCCTGGAAGCTTTTAACAAAGTTTTCTGTAGCTGAGTGAACGCAGTTACATTGGATAACTTCATGCCAAATTGTTTTTGAGATTTTTTGTTTTAGTTTGTTATAGTTTATGTATTAATATGAGTTTGGTCCGTTGTTTTGGTAACTTGGATAATTCTGCTTATATTAATCATTACTGGCAGATGATCAGCCACATCAGTATCTAATACGAAAGATTTTAATTTCAGTGTATTTATTTTTTATTTTTGTCTAACAAAGATATGATTGAGACATGCTAACAGACGAGTAGGGGATGTTATGTAGGGAGCAAATCCATGCCGTCCCATTAAAGATAGGTATTCATCAACGTGATTGTTAGTATTCTCTCTAATATTAATATTTATGTCCCCTGTGAAAATTTCAATGTTTTTATTCAAGTGGCTTTCAAAGGCTTATATACAGCTGTGATACCAAAAGAAGTAACTTCTTTTATAAAAGTAATTCTACTGACCGTTGTTTGGATAGACGTTAATTTGATATGACTTACTTCTACATCAAGTTGCTTTTTTGTAAAAATCATTACTCCATCATTTTTGTTGAGATCTGCATTATTATAGAAGGTATTATAGCCAGGAATATTGTATAGGTCAGTTGATACAATTTGAAAACACTCGCTTAAGATAATTATATCACAGTATTGTAGCTCATATTGTTCAATTAAAATGAGAAGTTGGTCGAAATTTTTGTTAATACTTCTAATATTAAGGTGTAGTAGATTCAAAATTTTATCCTCTAATACCACTCTCTGTTTGAGTGAATTTTCATCAACTAAGTCGCCATCAAGATCCTATTCTAAAAACTCTATTTGTTCTAGTATTTCATCCTCTTCAGGTTGAAAAATTAAAACGTGTAATCAATTTTAATTTTCAAGATATTCAAGAATAATGTTGATCTTTTGAAAGAAAATATCCTTACTGACTTGGAAAAAGTTAAACGGTGATGAGACTCCAACTTACTTAGTTTCAATGTAGATAAAACAAACATATTAATCCTAAAGTTCAACTATAACAACTTATTTCTAGGCAATCACACTGTGACGAATAAACCATGTACAAAATTCTTGGGCATTTATCTTGATGACAAGCTGAAATTTGAGGAACACATAAAGAGTCTAAACAAAAAACTTGCGTCAGGCTGCTACGCCATCAGAATTATTTCTAGGAAACTTGGGTCCATTACAGCCAGAATGGCTTATTTCTCACTTATTGAATCTCACCTGAGGTATGGCATCGCCTAATGGGGGTTCTGCAACACCCAATTGATGAATTCGATATTTGTATTACAAAAAAGAGCAATTCGGTACTTTTGTAAAGCTCAACATAGGGATCATTGTAAGCCGCTCTTCATCAATCACCGAATATTAACAATTACCTGCATATTTATCTTAGAGACAGTCTGTCTAATGCATAAAAATAAAACCCCTATGGTTAGTGATCGACCTTACAACACCCGGCAAAATATGTAATAATATCCGACTACCCAGACCTACATCAACACTGACCAAAAATTCCCTTATTTTCGAAAGCAAAAAAAGTACAATCACCTACCTACCCTCTTCAAAAATATAGTGAATGCCTCAATATTTCGGAAAACAGTCAAAAATTAACTGTAATAAAATAACCTTTATGAAGGTCAAGAAACACATCATTATTTTGACAGTTCTTTCGGGAATTTAACTTGAGATAGAACTCCATCTCTCTCTAATTTCGTTTGTCTTGTCTCCTCTTCTGTGTGACTACTCTGCGACGATATGCATCTATGACCTGTCAACTGTCTTTATGCGCACTAAATCAACATAAAATGTTTTGTTTTAGTAAAAATGTAAGACGGTTGGTCATTATAGCCGATGAATTCCGATGACGGTTCGTTGCAATAACCGATATGTCGCTTTATCCGATGTTGTTATAAGCAATGTTTACATATGTACTTATATCGGGATTCGGCCGGGACCTTGCCATTTAGTCATTATAACACATAGTGTAATAAGGGTTTAAGGTACTTGCATTGTTGCTGTTGGATGTTAGCCTACTGGTACCTCTAAACTTTGTAAGATGGCGCTATTAGACATTCGAATACGAATAACCTTACCGAGTGATATTACCGAATTTGGGGATCAAATCAATGTTATATGTTTTTCTTTGGTTAGTCCAAGGAACTCGTTCGGTTTATTTAAAATGTGTATTTGTAGCCAACCTGTGCACTAGGTAAGATTGCAAAACATTAATATGTAATAAGTATGTGAGTCGTATCTAAATAAGCATCTTCACCAAATAAACACGATTTTTCAGAAAAAAACACACCAAGAAAAGGGTTTTTGAAAATTCAACCCTAAAGGGGTAAAATGGGGGTTGAAAGTCTGTATAGTTAGTTTTAAAGTTAGGATCATAAAAATTGGTATTTGGTGGTCTTTGATACAAATGAAAAATAAGTGTCTCGGTACTTTTGGAAATTGAACCCCTATAGGGGTGAAGTGGAGGGTAAAAGTTTGTATGGAGGTTCCATTAGTTTTCAAGTAAGGATAATAAAAATTGGTATTTGAGGTCTTTGTAAGGGATGAAGAAATACATGTTTCAGTATTTTTATAAATGCAACACCTAGGGGGGTGAAAGTTTGTGTAAGGGTTCCGTTAGTTTTGGAGTAAGGGGCATAAAAATGGATATTTGTGGTCTTTGTTACAAATAAAGAACTACGTGTTTCTGTATTTTTAGAAATTCAGTCCCTAAAGGGGCGAGTGAATTTGTAACAGTTGTCACAAAAAATACAAAAGTTCAACGCAGACGAAGTCGCTGGTACCAGCTAGTTATAGTATATAACAGTTAAAAATTGAAATAAGGTTATTAAGTAAGTATTTTAAAAGTTATCCAAATTAAGTAGGTAGCAATTTTTAGATTTGTTAAAATAAGAATAACTTTAGAAAATGTCATTAAATATCTTGAAAACAAAAATCTGCAAAGGTTTTGAAAAAAATTACCGTGGATATTGTCCCCGGAATATGAATCTATTTAAACCTCATCTTTACCTAACAAGTTATTTTGATAGGCTAATTCAGAATAGAACAAGTTACTGACAAGTTGAATATTTTCTATTTAAAGATTAAAAGTTTGTCTTTCTATACTCTATAGATTTCTAGATGGAGACAGAAAATGATGCAAATTGATTTCTTCACCAAATATTGATTTTTAAAATATAATGTAAAGTCCAGTTTGGAATAATTTTTTCGAGAAAATGTCTGATTTTTCTTGATATCAAAAAAATTCAATCTAAAAAGCAAGAAAATGCAAGTAAGACGTAAAAACTAAAGCAACAAATTATTAAGCTGGGTTAGAATTGGCACTAACTTCAAAAGGCTTGTATTTAGAATCACTTTTCGATTGGATTAAATAAAAATAATTAGTATGCCTAACTATAAATAAATAATAGTTTAAAAACTAAAGAACACGCTTTAATAGAAAACTAAACTAAAAAGTAGAAAATAATTTTAAATGAGTTTGAAATAAGAATACAGTGATTAACAACAAATTTATTTCATGGACAGATATTGGTAAAAGTAGAATCATTATGAAAATATCTTAAAAAGCACCCCACGCTTTTTTACGATTAAATAAATTTGTTGTTAATCACTGTATTCTTATTTCAAACTCATTTAAAATTATTTTCTACTTTTTAGTTTAGTTTTCTATTAAAGCGTGTTCTTTAGTTTTTAAACTATTATTTATTTTCAACTTTTTAGTTTTGTTTTCTGTTAAAGCGTGTTTTTTAGTTTTTCAAACTATTATTTAATTTTTTTAAATATTATTCTCTAATTTTGAATAGAATCGGACCATAATCACAAAACTCGTCCGCCATTTTGGAGCCACCATCTTGAATCCTTCAATTTTGACAAAATAATCATAATCTCCTACCCCAAAAACCCCCACATACCAATTTTGAATAGAATTGGACCATAATCACAAAACTCGTCCGCCATTTTGGAGCCGCCATCTTGAATTTTTCAATTTTTACAAAAGAATCATAATCTTCGACCCCAAAAACCCCCACATACCAATTTTGAATAGAATCG
Source organism: Gonioctena quinquepunctata (assembly GCA_018342105.1). Taxonomy (NCBI): domain Eukaryota; kingdom Metazoa; phylum Arthropoda; class Insecta; order Coleoptera; family Chrysomelidae; genus Gonioctena; species Gonioctena quinquepunctata. The sequence continues at coordinate 107,039 of JAFIRS010002235.1, read as the reverse complement.
GACCATAATCACAAAACTCGTCCCATTTTGGAGCCGCCATCTTGAATTTTTCAGTTTTGACAAAAGAATCATAATCTCTGACCACGAAAACCCTCAGATACCAATTTTGAAGCGAATCGGACCATAATCACAAAACTCGTCCGCCATATTGGAGCCGCCATTTTGTTTGTTTTTTTCAAACAAAAATTTCTTAATGCATTTTCACCGGAATTATGTACACCTGCCAAATTTCAAATCATTCGTACGTCTGGAAGTGGGTCAAAATCGCGCCCAAAGGAGTCGGTTACAAACAAACAAACATACAAGTGAAGCTAATATAAAGCGTGTAAAAATGTATCATATTGAGATAAAATAATTCAAAAAAATTATTCACTTCGAAACAATGTCGACTTATCTATAGTTTGTACATTGAAAGGATACTTATAAACTAAAATACTAATAGGAAAATGAAAAAAAAAACGCGTGACAGGCGTGGATTTTTTTGTCCAGAACAACAAACCCTCTCAATATCTTACATAAAATAAGGGAACACAACCCTAACTAATTTGGCTAACAATGGTATCCAAATTGATGGCAAACCAATCAACCTTACAAAATAATGCTCTGCTCCCAGAAAGTGTATAAATTGTATAGTTATTGTGACAAAGTTGAAATCATCTTTTCTAATGGCAATTATATATTCCCAAATTCAAAATGGAAAAAAATTGCCTCCTGACCTATATGCATAAACCTTTCGCCCACTCTGAAGAAAAATATAAATAATTGCAACCCCCAATGTGCTTGAATTAATGTTATTTCCAGCACAAACTTGAAATAAATAATGACATCGCTCAGCAGCGATTCAATGTGACAGAAGTGAATCCTAATTTGTCAATTTAAACCTAATTTTAAAACATAAACCATATTGGAATTCAATTATTATTATAACAGTAATTTCAGCTGGGATGTTTAATTTTGTTAATAAAGGGTTATCGCACAGTTAAAAATTTTTAGTGCCACTGCATACCAGATGAATAATAAAATTATGATGATTTCATGACCCATTCAGAGTTTTTCACTGAATATGAAAAAAAAATATGAAAATTTTAAAATTCTATCCACATAAAATTTATTTGAATGTTATAAAGAAGCATAGAATTGTTCAATATTTCTAGATCATGCCACTACCGAAAGGTTTATCACTCTCCATACCAAACATGAGTACTCATCTCTTATCTTCATGCAACTCTTTCCCACAAAATTCATCCAATAATAATTTAAAAAACTACTCACCCACTGCTGTATCATAACTGTTAGGAAATGATTTGTCAGTTCTTTCCCTCATAAACTTCCATTGGTTATCTTCTACTTTACATTCTACGATTTTGTTATCGAGATCCTTTAGAGATTTTGTATATTTCATTTTGGCAAAACAGGTAGTCATTTGGCCTACAAAGAGATGGCAGACTTTCTTAGAGACAATGCTGAAAAATAAAATATCGTGAAGTTAATTGAACAGCATTATTAGGGTTTGGGAACATACCCTTCACCTTCTTCCTTAACTATTTTCAGTCTAAAATCAACAGAATTCATATCTAATGGTTTCCACTTCAGGACATCATCACAACGACCTGCTGTGTAAGGCTGAAAAAAATATAACTGATATTAATGGGTCATTTGAGTGAAGTTGTGTAAAACTATATACTAGCGAATATTTGTTCCCATAGTACTGCCATTGGTGCTTCTATTTTATTTATGTCTACTACTATTATTATGATTATTAACAATTCAGTAAAAAAACTTCAAAAAGTTTAATTTCGCAGACTTGTGTTATTTTCCTGATTTTAAAAATAATTTAGTTGAATTTTTTTTAACTGTATATAATTGTTGTGCATCAAATGCAAGATTTTAAGTTGTACGGTGAATTTTGTTTAATATTGTTATTAGTGTTGAAATTCTTTCTTTTTATATATTTCTATTTCATTAATCCGAATCCTGATACATTTTTATTTATGTTGTGTAAATGGCTTACTCAGTAAGTATGAGGCATATGTTATTTTATAAGGAGAATTTATCTCTCTAATATTTCAAGACACTAAAGCTGATGGTTCATAATTAGAAGATACTTTCCTGAAAGAGTAGATAACCTGAGTAAATATGATATACTTTTGAAGAATCTCTTTGAATCTTGTGCAATTTATGAGTACCACCCCAACTTATTTCAACATACTGAAGCAAATATACCAGCAAGAAGTACAATATATTCACTAATTTCTATTCCAAGATATTTTATGTAGTTTGCTTGTAATTGTAGTTTCTAGTTGTTTTAAGTATTCGAGGTGTGGCACTGCGCTGGAAATGTATGTAATGTGTTCTCTTGAAATTAATCTTTAGAGACATTTTGAAAAAAATATTTTTGAATCTTTGCAAGATTTTTTTCGGCAATGTTTTTGTAGTCTTTCTGCGTGTCGGCTTCAAATGTGAGTGCTGTATTGTCAGCAAAGGAGGTAAAGGTATAAATTCAATAGGCCATTAATAACTGTGAACAGAATGAGCCCAAGTACACTCCCTTGTGGCACACCATTGTACACTAATATTTTTTTTTTTTTTACATATTGTACTTGGAAAATTGTTTTTCTTTTAAAAACCAAGATCATTGAATAAGCCAACCAATACTTCATGGCTGACAATGTTAAATAGGGATATTTATTGCAACTTGTATTTTATATTTTTTGTTCAGAAGATTGGCACTCCAGAAATGACAAAGTACTTCAACTTCCTCAATAACATTTAAATTATTATGAATTAAAGAAATCAATCTCAATGACTTACCTCTTTGGAAGGCTGAAAGATAAGTCCGTCGGGTTCGTGAGATAACGTCTTTGCAAATTTCTCTCCTAACAAACTAGCTGCTTGCGTGATTGGCCAAAAATCTTTTTTCCTAACACTAAATGGCTCCGAAGCTTTATTGATGAAACCATTTTCCATGGCGAAATACCTGGGCCTGATAATTTCATTCTCTAAACATTGCAGTCGCACCGGATAGAAGGGCATCTTGCCAACCTTCTGAGTTTCGAATACGATAATATCATAGGCGAGGAACCTAGGAATGTCTTCCCCATTCACCTTGTCAATTACCATTTCCTGTAAAACACATTCTGTAATCCTGGACCAGCTATATTAAAAATAATACCTTTCTACTACTATAAACTGAATGATTCTAGTTCGATTATATATATATGGGAAGATTCAGAGATAGAGAAAAGGATAATTTGGGGCACAGTTGCAGAAATCCTAATTAAATGGTAATAGAAAATGGAAGAAAACTTTCGTCTTTTTATAAACATTTTCTATTATAAAGCAGTACTTTTGGGGAGGAAATTGATGCAATGTTGTATAAAATCATATTAGTATACTTTTAAAATTAATCTGAAAAATTTCAACAGCTGCGAAAATACCAGCCTACGACACTTGTAACACAAATGATTATTGTTGGCTGAAATAGGTGACCAAAATTATACTCACACCATCTAATAGAGTATTCTTCAAATGCCTCTGTGCATCTTTTCTATGTACAAATCTGAGACCATCGACCCTAAAAATATTATGGTCCCTGTCAAAAAAAAAGACTTCATCCTCTCCATCGATCAGTAACATATATCTCATGCCATCAGCTTTCCAAGAAACCCTGAAATGGGAAAATTCAATAGTTCATTAAATTCAATTGTTTCCAACTGAAAACTATAATTTGAAGATTCAAAAAATTAACTTTTTCTGAAGAAATCATAGAAATCAATCACTACAAATCGAAGGTGAAAGAATATTCCAAAGAGAATTAATAGTAGAAATTTGAAAACCTCACATGCAGCATAGTGTCTTCTGATTAGCTGCTGAAGGAGAAGTTCTCATTCAGTTCTGATCAGAAAACAGTATGCAATATGTGTGTACTATCATCTGAAATTCTCGGAGTCAATAGTGAAATGACTGTGGACTAAGCCAGCAATGTTGCCAAACTTAATCTCACTAGTGTCCTAGTAGAATAACGGTAGCCAAAGTAGTTAATATTTATCATCAGAAATTTGGATAATTACGTGTAAAATGTCAATACTGATATGGCTCATATTCAATTGCGTTAAATAACTAGAAATATGTTTTTCTTTTAGTAAGCCCATAGATAAATTCAGTAGATTGTTATAAAGGTTTTTTTTGGCAAAAACTCATTGAATAAAACAGTTTGATTGTATTAATGCAGAACAAAGGAAGTCCCGTATCTTGAAAATTATATTTTTTATGTAATATAAAAAAATATATTCTCTTGATAACAGCGGAATACCTATCTTCTAAATATTTTGAGGAAAAGAGTGGTTTCCAATAAAGGGGCTATATCATGATCTGAACTCTTGAAGATTAAATATAGACATTTTTTTAGAATAGCCAAATCCAAAGAGTACCTATTGCATTCTTTTTTATTGCAATTTTTGTAAAAAAATTGGACTACCTTGGACTGAGCTTTGATTCGAAAATGTCAATTTCATATCTTGTATGACATATTTCAACTATTGGCAAACAAATATTTATTCAAAAATCTCAAAAGCGTCCATAATATATATATAATATGCCAAGAGGGGTAAATAGCAAAATACGCCCAAGCAGAGAAGTGTGAGCATAATTTGATGAACAACTCATGGTATGTCTATACTTTTTGCGACCATATTTTTTGTCCCTCAAGATCACTTAAAATGAATGAAACCAATTTGATGAATTGCAAGATTTCATCACTTGTTTCACTATAATATTTTGATAATTATAAATAGTTAGCTGCTAGCTATAATATGTAACAGCATTATTATTTGTGATATTTGATTCTATATAATATTGGAAATAGCAGAAAAAATTATAATAATTATTTCATTACTTGAAGAATTCTCAATATAATTTGTGCCACTACAGTCAAAATCCAATTTTATCATGAATCCATTGACCATTAACACGTTGAGACCGGAGTTTTTCTTTTCTTAAAAGCTCCCTGATTTTGTCAATAAAAATGTCAATACCATTGAACTTGGACAAAAAAAACATTTGCACAGCTGATTTAAAAAAATATGTGGCGTTACATGGATGCCACTTGATCTGGACAAAAAAAAAATAACCATTTGGACCCCGTTTCTCTAGTGAGTGTTTCTTGTTTTTCTAAAACTCATAATGCTACAAAAATATTTAGTTATCACGATGATTGTATTTTCAATCAATCATTGTAATTTCTGATAATAAATGATTATTTGCTAAAATAATGCAATTAAAGACAAAAATGTATGTAACTTCTTTGTATATTGTAATTTTCCCAACCCTAAAAGTGCGATGAACTCTTGGTACAGGGCATGTAGTCACAAAGCAACCACCTAGTCTGAAACTAAATGTTGCTGTGTGTCATTACCCTGATACATCGAGGTCACAAGGGTACGTTGAAGTGAGACATCAGTTAAACCTCATGCGGGGCTAATTGATTTCACTTTCCCACATAAATGGTTATTATTTCATAATACACTAACGGACAAGAATTTCACATGTCATCACTTCTGGCCATTTTTTACTTTAACTTTAAAATACACTTCCGGAGTTTGAATCGTTGAAAACTATACATCAATAGATTGGGAATTTGATTCTCTATAACTTGGTGATTGATATGAGTAGTATTTTGTATTGTTTAATTCGGCCCTGTTTATGGAAATGAAACTTGGATTTAGCCATAGAAAAAAAGTACTTCTGGGGCTTGTATTGTGGAAAACTTTACATCAATCGATTAGAAATTCAATTTCTCATAATTTAGCAAAAAATGAAAAAGGGCACTCTTGAAGTTTTTCCCTAAAATATCCAAAATGGACCGGTGTACATGGAGTGTCGGATTGCCGGAACTTTCAACTTCAAAAATTGACAAAAAATATTTCTGGAGAGCGAATCGCGTTATGCTTGATATACCAATAAAATTTTCAATAATGTGGGTTTTCACCTAAATGAACCATTTGGAGTCAGCACGTTGAAATGTATTCCGGATAAGTGCGGAAAAATTTAATTTTCCATATTTCTGTGATTTGAGATTGATGTCGCGCAAATAAATCCTACAAACTATATATTTTCTGAAAGCAGATGTAATTTCCTACGTTTCTGTTCCCGTTCGATATGACGATTTTAGATTCATTTTTCCACATTTTTCTTCATAACTTTCTGAGATGCTTTACGAACAATACACCCTGTTCTCACAGTGCTTTATATGAAATAGATTATCATGATTCCAAATAAATGCAAAAAATAACGATTTATTTAATTATAAAAAAATATATGCTTACCTGTATGGCTTTTGGTGTAACAATGTCATATTACTCATGTCCATAGAGACAGGCTGGCTACCAGGAAAACCTTTGCTCCTCCATTCACACATAACCTGAACTTTCTTCTGGAGTTCATGTGCTTTTGGCTGCTCCAGGAAAGGATGTACACCTGGTACCCCTTCCATGAACTTGGGGGCGTTCTTATTTCTATTCCTTTTATTTTTTGGAGCAGAATGATTATTACTGCAATAATGAGAATGACACAATTGAGTCTCAAAAATACACTATTTTTATATATACAATTATCATTTTATAATTCAAGTTACTTTTCCTACAAAAAAATCATGTTGGTTTTGAAACGACAAATGCCATTTAGAAGAAAAACAACAGTGTTAGTACCTTTTAGAATGTTTTCAATCCATACATTATCTGAACTTTGGGAATCGATTTATGTAGCATTTTGGCAAGTCAAAAATTTCAAGTCACAAAATTGAATTAAAAAACGCATCAAATCCAGGCTTTCATAAGTGGTAAATTTCAAGCAGTCACTTTAGATTTTCCATTTTATGAAGAAAAAAATTGACACCATATATGCCCTAGAAATTAATGATCTGATGATTAAGAATCTCGCAGATATCCTGTCGTCATTTATTTTGTCAAATATCCAGCCAAATTTTTAAAAATGTATATCCGAGCTGAATAGTTTTTCTATTCGTCCAAAAAAGTTCTATATACATGGAAATTCTCCTTAAAATAAAAATGAATTTTCTACCAGTACATCAACTGTTATATTTTTGTCAACTATTTTAATGCCCAACTACGATCTATATGGCCTGCCCATTATGACAGAACGACTTCCGGCGTCTAAATTCATATTCTTAGTAAAAGACATAACGTTTATCGTCTTCTTTGCAGAATAAAATATTAAAGAATTTACTACCACAACTAGCATCGTTCTTGTATAGTATTTCTAATCCCAATTGGATCGACATAAGAAGTTTCGAGAAGGAATTCTCTTTCCAGTTGTGGCCTTGACATAGCATTTTTCAGTGGTATTTTTTCAGTTACTTATTCTTACAATCATAGCAATTGATCACCCCATGTAAAAGAAGACACATGTTATCTCAACTGAATTTTATTATTTGTCTCGAAAGGTCTCCAGAAAGCCATATTGATAAAATTATTTTCAATGGATAATTCCTATCCTCACCAACACACGGCACTGATTAAGGAATATTGTGAACTGGGGAAATCATGCGGCTTCAGATAACAGGTGTCCAATCCAGCTAGCCGAGCTTCTATTCCTCAAATATATTTGATAGTGCCTTTACTAATAATCTGGGCAACTAGGGCCACACGCCAGAACTTTTTTATGATTGTACCAGGAACGCTTTGAAAGTAAAAACACTGGTGTATATAAATTTCCCATTTGCGGGCAGTGCATATGAACACTCCTCGTAGTGCTCTTATTTTTATTGTCGTTCCAATTGGGATTAGAATAACTCTAAGAATAGTTTCGTTTTTCATATAATTATAATGTATTACCTATACTTTACAATCTCAAATTATTCAGTAAGTTTTTTTACCGTCCTTCAACATGTTGAAATTGACAGCATTTAAACAATATTTGGAAAAATCGGTTTATGAAAATGATAATTTTGTTATTAATGAAAATAATTTTGACATAAATAATAATAAATCTATAAGATTGAAGGATTGTGATCTACACTACAGTTAATATACTCACTCTGATGACGTCGAAGCCATTTCTTGTGCACCATCATCAAAATCATCTAGACTACCACCAGTTGTATCATCACTCTCTACGCACCAGTCGGGAAGCTGGGGTGCAGGCGGAGCCTCATCTATGTCATCATACCTATTGTATAACTCATCTATGTAGTCTTTTTTGTAGATGCCTATTGGTCTGGAAAAGTGAAAGTGAATTTGACATGAGGAAGGATCTTTCTATATAAAATGATTTTTTTAGGTGAATTGGTAAAATGTTGGGTCAATTTTGTAAGATAATCTCTCAAGAAATATTCTATTAAGAATAATTTTACTTCAATAATTCTAAATAAATCTAAATCAATGAAATTATTTCTGAGGTCAGTAAGCATTAAAAAATCATATTATTTCCCAAAAAGTGCTTTATTGTCATCACTATCACTGAATGATATTTTACCTAGACATTTTTAACAAAATTAGATTTTATGAATATATTTTTTTAAATTATGTTGTGTCTGTGATATTCAAAGAAATATATGCTGTGAAATGAATGTTCTGTATGCTAACAGCATGCTAAAACTAGAAAATCTAGGAACTGTGAGAACTTGCATTACACTTATTGAATTGGCATATATCTTGCTGAACATCAACATTAGAACAATGCATACAAAGCATAAAGGGACCCAACCCCCGACATACTGAAGGAAAATTAAAAAGCCAAAGTAAAACAAAGGAAAATATCTATTTTGGTGTGGTATGATAAACTTGACGTGTTGATATCATCTATCTGCCATTCTAACCAAAGTACTGAAATAAAGAAAGTCATTGTGAAACTATGAGAAAACAATTGTATAAAATCTTATAACTCAGGAAAAAGTTCTATTCATATTTTTGACCAGATGTTACAGTACCCCTTTGAGAGGAACAATAAAATAGTTTAGAATGTTAGCAATAAAATGCTACTTAGTACAGAAGGAATAATGAACAAAATATCCCAAAGTCAAATAAAACACATTTTTTACCAAAGGACAAAAAATTTGTAGAGGTAATTTTCCATGGTGTGGCATTTGTTGAAATGGAAATAAAATGCAGAGTATCACAAGGGTCTGTTCTCGGTCCTTTGCTATTTTTATGAAAATGACTTGGATAATAAGTATATACATTGGCGGAAAGTTCAGACTATTTTTGCAGGTGTTATGTCTACACTACAAAACAATAAAAAAATTAGTCATGCTGTGGTGAGATGTGCACCTATTAATTTTCAATGTTTCAAATACAAATATTTCAATGTTCAAACAGGTACAGTGGAACCTCGATCAACCGTCACTCTTTTAACCACCACTCTCTGTTATCCATCATGGACTGTACTGAGGGTGGGGTTTAGCGCGCGAACTGAGATGTTGTCTATTGTTTCAGTAACTTAGTAGCGACTGACGAATGCAGATCACTGTTTCGTGGTGCCGTTTTCCTTCTTCTATGAAAAATACGGAACATTGCCGGGCAAAAAGCTCGAGCTTCAACGAAACAGAAAAATTACGGGATATTTTAAGATGTACATACAATGGAGTTGAAGCAATTTTGTAAGTGGCGCCGCAGTGGTGGAATCTGGCGAATTAGTCCACATAGTGCAATTTATCTGCATTTGCCCGTTTGATAATTAGAGTGTTATGGACACCGGTGGTTGATCAGAGTCTTATCGATATCTGAGCCAAGCAACGTCGGGCGCGTTTAGTACTTGAATGGGTGACCACCTGACAAGGAAAAACGCGTTAAAATGCCCTAACAACTGTAGCGTAGTAGCATATTCGCAGCTGAGGCATCTTATCAATGAGCACGAGATAAGACGATAGAGATGCCGTCCTTCGGAGGGGACGTTAAGTTGGCGGTCCCGAGTTCATAGATGTTGAGCTTGTTAAAGAACCCTACCTCTGAAACAACAGAGGATTCGGTAAAATTTCCGGTTGGGGGGAGTGTGCTCACCGGCGTCGGTGTTTAGCCCTGGTCGCAGAAATAGGCCGCCATTAAATAGAACAATAAAAAAAAAATTGTTTTTAAGGTTCAACAGTTTGAATGGTTTTGTTACAAACGTGAAAACTGCGGTTGCCTTGTGATTCGGCCTGTATAACCTTTGAATTAAACTGAGCACCAGTTTCGGAAATTGCGCTAGTAATAAATAAAAAGCAGATTTAGACGAGTCATCTGCGAGCGCGCAAGGCTGCATAAAAGTGGTGAACACGTGATATATTTATTCAAAGTTGCAAAGTAATAAATATGTTATACATTTGTAGGTGGTCATAATATGTTCATAGTACAATTTTACAAGTAATGCACCTAGGTGAGTTAACACCTGTTTGTGCAATAATACCAAGTATTTTATAAATTGTAGAAATTTAAAAAAAAAGAAAAACTTAAGAGTTAAAAAAGATAATGGTAATAATATAATATAAATAGTAATTATAACAGAAAATGGTAATATTACAATATGGTAATAATACTAATGATATAAATGGTAATGATGACAGAAAATATGTAGGATATTTAAATTATGTTAAATTAATTATTAATATTTTTTTTCACAATATCTTACGTATGTTATCCCTATTTAGATAAATAAAATATTTGCATTTGTTAACAAAGTGTGTATGTGATTCGTCAGTCATCGTAGTGTTTACATGTAATTTATTGTCAAATTGAAAAGTGTTATTCGTGATGGAGCAAGCAACTGGGTTTTTATCCATTACAAGCCATCAAATGCGGGAAGTAAAAAAATTGATTATTTCAGCATATATCTCTAGAAATATCAATCTTAGCGATTTGGTTTATAGGACTTTTTTGTAGGAAATTAAATTTCCTACAAGTTTGTCATTTACATGTTTTCCATAGATCCAGTCATTTATGAAGTAACGTCAAAAAAATTAGAATTTTCTACAAAAATCAGATTATTGACCCGTACAATCTTACAGGTGCAGATTACAGCTACGTTACAATAGGTAATTTTGTAGAGCATGTAATCCTGAGTAAATCGCGTTTTAGTACAATAAGATAGCATGAAATGCCGCTGAGTTATAAATATTTGAAAAAAAAACAAAGTTTACGTGTATTTTAAATGAGAAAGTTTTTTTTTTGACATTTTCCCCAAAATTTTCGATTGGGAGCAAAAAACAAAAAATTATCGTAAAAAAAAACACCCTAATAAGTATGTATGTAAAATATAAATCAGTATTATTCACTTTTACACGGTTTAATTTATTTCCCAAACCATTTGAAATCTAGTTACTGTAGACGTTTATAAAGGAATTTCTATTTGTTTGTTCTCCTACATCTGACAGACAAAGAGGCCATTGTCAGTAAGATTGGATGAACACAAGAAATGGACCCAACGCGGAGAAACGTCATAATCGGGAATAGCTGACCACGCCTGGACTGAGCCCTATTGAATTCTATGGGACATCGCAAGAGATCTACATGGAGAGGAGTTTAGGTTTAAACGAAACTTCAAGGAGGCCGCCAACATCGAGGCCAATAACGCTTTCAGTCAACCAAGCGTTGAAGCCAAGAACGTTTGTAAACTGCTCAGATTGCAGATACAAGCAATCGAAACGTCGTGATAAATTTTCAAATACATCAAGAGGATGGACGTCGGAAACGAGTGTAATCAGGAATTTCTGTTATTTGTCTATTCAGTTAACCGCCATAGTCCCGGTCCCGAGGATGACTGTTGGTAGAGGTTCCACGGGACTTTTCTCATTGTGAATAACCCTTGTGTTATAAAATAAATTCATGGGGTGTCAGGTAGCAGATTTTTATTAATCAAGGATGTTTCTAAATTCCAGAAAAGTGCTCTGAGATGAGTATTCAGAGTAGAAATTCAAGATTCCTGTAGAACACTTTCTATCTCGCGGGGAACTTTACCTATAGCTTCCCTTTTTATTCTAGAAACAATTCATTCAATGCATAAAAATGCAAGAGGAACATTATGTACAGAGTCAGTCTTCCTATTCCCACAACACAAATCAAGAGCACCATACTTCATAACAGGAAAGAGTTATTCAAGTATATCTTGCATCAGGAGGATGGAAATTTTAATAAACAGTTAAAAAAACTACTTCAAATAGCTTACTACAATTTGAATAAATTCCTTAGCCTCACAACTTACTCCTAAAAGAATATAATATAAATATAATTTGACTTTTTCAAACATATATTTACTATTTTTCAACGTGTCGAATAACATTTTGTGTAAATGTGCCTATACTTACTGCTAAACTTTCTTAGTGTAGGTGCCTTAGTTCTCATCAACATAACTTCATTGTAAAGCAATAAAGCATTTCTAACTTTCATTAGAAAAAAAAGAGACTATTGAAACTATATAAAAAAGGGCCTTCAAATTTATGTCTGTGTTATTTAAGTATCATCAGAAGTGAAGCATTCCACTAAGTGTATATTATTTCATTGAAATAAAACCCAACATGAAATACGTCGTTTTTAATATCTATTCAAAACATCCTACCCTGGTACCAGAGAACTATCCTCAAGGCCACAGCAGACATTGTGATACATAAAATTTCATGAGAATTTGACAGTTACTCAAAAGGACGCTCCTATGCAAAGAAAAAAAAAGGATTCACTAGAGTCATTCTTATAATAATAATAATCATCATCATTTATTGACCAACAGGTAAAACCCAATTACAGGACATAATTAAATACATCAGTACTGTTAAGTAGTAGATAATTAACAAGTAATATTAAGGACACAATGATTGAGGTATCGTCTGTGTATAGTGTTATAGATGTTTCAATTGATTTATCCAAATCTTTAACGTAAAAAAGGAATAACATAGGACCTAAAATGGATCCTTGTGGGAACCCAAGATCTACTGAAATAAGGTCAGATGTAATTTCAACATATTGTTTTCTATATCCAGGCCAGTGGAACACCCCTGATACCATACCTAAACAGTTTTTCAATCAGAATTTCATGATTGATGCAGTCAAATACCCTACTGAGATCACTGAATATCCCGACAGGGCACTCTCCCACCTAAATACATCTAGTTATTTCACTATAGTAGGAGTGAATAGCTGTGGAGGTTGATTTTTTGTTAAGGAAACCGTGTTGGTTTGATGTAAGTATTACGGGCTTCACAGAAAGCTTCCCACCATTCTGGTGCTTGACTTGCTTTACCTGACGCTTCACTTGGGTCTCTTCTAGATAATGAATCTTTCAGAATAGCCATCGAGCCACGACTAGGATCTTCTATTTGTGTCCCTCATACATGCAAATGTGGTGCTTTTGTAGGTGAGAAAGGAACCCATGGTTTAAGCTGTAAATTTAGCGCAGGGCAATCCTGTCACCACGCAGTTAATTATTTATTGAAACGAGCATTAACAACGGCCAAATTCCATCGATCTTAGAGCCTACAGGTATCAGCAGAGACGATGGAAATCGCCCTGATGGCATGACACTTATCCCATGGAAGTTTGGTAACCCTGCTGTTTGGGATTGTACTTGTGTTGACACGGTTGCACCATTACACTTAGTTGCTTCCTCTGAAAGTCCCGGCGCAGCCGCAATGAATGGGGAGAAAATTAAAACAAAAAATACCAAAATTTACAACAACTTTATATTTTTTATCCTGTTGCCGTTGAAACTTTTGGAGTTTTCGGTCCCAATGCTTTGGAATCCATTAAAGAAATAGGAAGACGTATAACAGAAGTGACCAGTGATGAAAGAGCAACTCCATTTTTATTCCAAAGAATTAGCATTGCATTCCAGAGGGGTAATGCCGCTTCTGTTTTGGGAACTATTCCTTTATCGGCAATTGAATGAGTTGTTTTTAAATCCCCAAAGGTCGAATTTTTCTAAGGAAAAGTCATATAAATCGCTTGGTACAGTTCTTGATATTCGTCAAATACAACCCGATCTTCTATATCTCCATCCAATTCTTTATCAAACAGCCTAATTTTGGAAAGCACAGTTCTAATAGTTACAACACCATCAAGTTTTTAGTAAACGGAAACGTCAAAATTCCTGGTCTAAATGGTCTGAAAAACATTGGAAATACTTGTTTTATGAACAGCGTCATACAATGTTTATCAAACACCAGATGGTTGCTCGAGTATCTGAGAAAAGACGAGTATATGAGGGATATCAACACAAGCATATCAAGTATGAAGGTGCTTTGATAAAAGGTTTTGCGGTAGTGATAAAAGAACTTTGGTCAGAAGATTCGTCTGATAGGGTGGTAAATACTGTTTCTTTGACAAGCCAGATACAAAGATTTACACCTCGTTTCATGGGGTACGCTCAACAGGACGCCCAGGAATTTCTAAGATATTTCGTGGAAGGTCTTCATGAAGATGTAAACAAGAGTGATAGAAAAGCCCAAACTTATCTCGACAGAAATTGATGAAAACTTGAGCGACCATGAAAAGGCACAGGAGTCTTCGTCAAGATACTCAAAATCACAAAATAAACACTTTTACCACTATGGTCGCTTATGATGAATTACAATGTGTGCCAACAACTACCGTATTGCTTTCGTTTTGACAGGTCGCTGGATTGCCTAATAGTGCCATGTTTTTAGAACAGGACGCATGCGGATGCTTTGGAGCAGTGTTGTAAGACTGCAAGCCTCTGCTTACTCATATTATACACCTGAGTTCACCGGCCTTCTCCTTATTTCCTGTAACAATAGACCCATCCCCATACCTGAGAATCCTCGAAAAATCCAAGGTAAAATATTCAGAAACGAAAAAGTTATGGATACTTTCTGGAAAAAAGTCAGATTCTGTACATATCTCCAGAAATTTAAAATAATTCAAAAAGTACAATATGTATTAAAAAAATTCGAATGCCATTCAAGAGAAACAGAAAACAGTCTACTCAACTACCAAAATATAAGTGAAAATAACAATCCGGGTAACACTAACTCTCAAACTCAATCAACAGCAAACAAAATAGAAAACCAATGGTTTACAGTTATGAACTCAAATATTCAAGGTGGTCTTGCAAAAAAGGATGAGGATCTTAATATCATAATGCAAGAGAAAAAAGCAAATATCTTATGCATTTGTGAACATTGGCTCACAAATGAACAAATTAGTGTTACACCGATTCAAGATTTAAAACTTGTGTCACACTTTGCAAGGATGCATAAGCGGGGTGGGAGAGTATGCATCTATGCAGACGACAGGACACCTCTAGAACCTATACAAATAAATGTAAGTGTTGAAGGTGAATTTGAAACGTGCGGTGCCAAAATGAAACTGTCAAACAAAGATGGATATGTCTATTTCATTGTGATTTATCGACCACCAAATTACAAAACCTGGAGAAATTTCTGGACCAGCTGGATACCTTGTTACACAGTATTTACAAAAGACAATTTTTATGTAGTATCGGAGATATTAAGATAGATTTTCTAAAAAATTGTGGACGAAACACAAATTAATTAATATGTTAGGTGAATATGGTATTAAACATCATGTAGAGAACGCCACAAGAATAACATCAACATCTTCCACTTGCATTGATAACATTTTCTCAAATATGGAAAATTATGTTGTGAGTGTGAATGAATCATTCTTCTCAGACCACACATACCAGGTATGTTTTTTCAATGATTTAGTCTGTGATTGTATAACAAATAATATATATGTTCCAAAAAGACAACTCAGTGATTGTAACATTCAGACTTTCCAAAGTTTGTTATCAAGAGAGAAATGGAGTGAAATGTATCAGACCACAAATTTTAAAGACAAATTTTCCTATTATTACAATACATTTCTTTATAATTACGATTATGCGTTTCCTGTTAAAACCACATGTATAAAAACAAAAAGAAGGAGATGGCTCTCTCCAGAAATAAAGCAAATGCACAACCATCTCTGTGAAATGAACAAACTAAGGAAAGTTATGAATGATGTATGGTATACAGAAAGATACAAGCAGTATAAAAAAGAGTACAAAGCACTAGTGAAATATCATAAGAAAACAATGAACAACCAACATTTCAAACTCTGGCAATAAAACAAGGATTAAGTCCATGATAGTCTAACAACATAAAAATGTCAAAAAATACTGCAGTTAACGGGTTTTTGGAGGGTCATAGTCCTTCTGATCAAGCTAACTACATAAATGATTTCTTTATAGATTATAACAAAAACAACCAAATACCAAACTACGATATGCATATTGAAAAGGTACATACAAGCTTTTTCTTGACACCGATAACTCCAGAAGAGGTCATCTCAATAACAAGTAAAACATCTGCTAAAACATCGCCTGGTACTGATGAAATTGATGGAAAAATAATCAAGGTAGCTGCACCATTAATTGCTCAACCATTGAGTCACTTAATAAATGAATCTTTTGTGTCTGGGACCTTTCCAAATATAAAGGAATCTAAAGGTATACCCATCTTTAAGAATAAGGGATCTGCTAGAGATATCACAAACTACAGGTTAATTTGCATTCAAAATCAAATATCAAAAAAATTTGAATTAGCTTACTGTCAAAGATTGACCAAATATCTAGAACACCTCAAACTACTTCCCGATACACAGCATGGATTTAGGAAATCAAAGTCTACCACAACCGCTATTCAAGATACCTTGGTGCATTCAAAATCAAATAACAAAAAACTTACTGTGCCTATTCTATGATCTAAGCCGTGCTTTTGACACAATAGATAGAAATTTACTGATTCATAAGCTGGAGGCTATAGGTGTCCGTGGGGTACCCCTTGATTGGGCAAAATCATATCTGTCTAACCGCACACAAGTATCGATGTTTAATGAAACTAAATCACTATCAAGAGAAACCAATCTAGGAGTGCCACAAGGATCAATCTTAGGGCCCTTATTCTTCATTATATTCACAGCCGATATAAAAAAGTGTTGCGAATTGTCTGATCGAATAGTATTATATGCTGATGACACAAATATATTGATGTCACATAAGGATATTGACCAATTAGTGACAAACAGTAATGCTGCTTCTGATGAGTTCCATAAATATTGTTGTCAGAATGGACTCCAATTAAATATTACAAAAACATATTTCATGCGATTTTTACCAAAAAATATATCCCCAAACTATGATCTCTATTTACATATCCAAGGAAAATCAATTCAAGCTACAGACACAATAAAATTTTTGGGTGTAACACTCGACCCAAAACAACATGGTTTAAAAATAATATGTAACAAATTAAGTACATGTTCTTACATGATAAGAAATTTGAGAGAAACAGTGTCTTTTGATGTGCTGAGAATGCTGTACTTCGGTTTGGTACAGTCAGTTTTGCAGTATGGTCTGATATTCTGGGGATCATCACCACACTTCGAAAAGGCTTTTATTGCTCAGAAAAAAATCTTAAGAACCATGTTCAATGTTCACCCAACAACTACATGTAAAAATCTGTTTACTAGAGCACAAATAATGACACTACCTAGCTTATAAATCTATCAACTAATTATGTACATTCGACACAACGAACATAGGCTTGAGAAGAATGAGGATGTGCACTCGCATGATACAAGAATAAAAAACAATATACACCAAACTTACTCCCGTTTAAAAATCTGCCAAAATTTACCTAACTATGTAGGAGCCAAAATGTATAACAAATTCAAACTTATATATAAGAATGATAGGAACTAGAATTCATCATTCGAGAATGAACTAAAAAAATTTCTTATTGAAAACGAATTCTATAAAAATGAACAATTTCTCCAATTTTGAAAAATTCTCATTTTAAGTGGCTCACATTCAAATTTTAATCTGTATTTCTATGGTCAAGTTTCATGAGTATGTACCTGTATTTAGGCATTCACTTATTTTAATTGTATCGAATATTTTAATTCTATGTGTTTCTTTGACTAGTCCTATAAATGTATATCTGTATTTGGTATTGATTGAATTCAAATGTATATTTCTGTGATGAATAGACTGATTCTGATTCTGAGGCCATATTTTAACCCTTTCGCTGCTCAAGCCTGTCGCAAATATTTTCAGTGCCCTCAGTGCTCAAGACGTTTACATACGCAAGCGTTTATTTTTATTCTAGGTGCTCAAATGGAATATTTCCACTATCGTATGATGCATACAACAAACAGCAGACAATGAATTGGCCAATGAAGACCAAATCACGTGACTTCATTTCACATGTCTTGAGCACTGAGGGCCCATCAAATCATATGTACACGTGCTTTTGCAGTCAACAAGTAGTTTCTTTGTATTTATAAAGTTGTAACGTTTGTTTACGTGTTAAAGATGGCAAGAAAATATTTATCGGAAGCAGATTTAGAAAAACTTTTGTTGGAAAGTGATAACGAATTAGAAAGGGATTTACAAGAAATTTATACCGAGAGTTTCAAGCGGTATCACACTGTAAAAAATTTTTAGTTTTCTGCTAAATGCTTCATGTTTATTTTTCAAGTTTTTCACGTTAAATTGTTCTGGATTATTCGTTCTGCTATATAATAAATGTTATTTTTTATTTTCTGAGTTTTTATAGCATTTGCGGATATATACGTTTGGAGCAGTTTGGTGACGAACTGCCGGTTTGGAAAATATGATTTTTCGTGCCCGTGCTGCTCAAGACAGATTTATTCGCAAGCGCTAAATAATTGCGCACTGGTGGCCCGACTAATTTTAAAGAATTCAGCAGTGAAAGGGTTAATGTACTTATAAACCCGCAGATTGTTTTCTACAAGGGTCGTTATTGATTAAATCATCAAATGTACAAAAATAATTGAGGTTACTCTTAATTAAAAAAAATACCCCTGAATTACATGTCACAATACTTTTTTCCAACAAAACCAAGAGTAATCCGGTTGATCAGGACTAATATATTCACTCGAAGAGTACAAAGCCCCAAGGAATTAATGTGGCAGTGATTCCTTATGAATTTATTAACCAAAATGTGCACTCACTCACAGACATTCAATGGAAAATCTTTGAACCCATTTTTTATTATGATTGGATTTTGTATTGAACTTTGAAACTCGTCTCATGTGAAATATGGGAGTTTTTTCTACATTTCATGTGCTTTGGCATTCTTTTAAGCGGCTCTCAGTAATGAGAAACATCAACTGACTAGTCCAGTTATATAAAAATTGGAGCCATTTTTCGTTCCCGCTAGTTAGACTACAAGTGAAAAATAGTATTTATCTCCCTAACGACACCATTTTTTGCAAAATTTGTGGGGACTATTTTTGTAGAACAAATGACGAGCTACAACTTGCAGACAGGACATTTTCTCATATCTCCAATATTTTTGGAGTTATAGCTCAAAATATGAGAATTCATAGCGATGTGGCATAATAAAGAATTGCTCAAAGGATACTTCATACTTTCGAATTCCTGAATCCAGAATTTCCGCTGTTTTGATATTTTTGTTAGGTCAGTGTCTCTATTGATTGGATTATCAGCACTGTATCAATCTTTTGAGTCACATTTGACAATTATTCAATAAAGGGTGGTATTTTTGAGTGTTTCACTTATTTTTAAGAACCCAAAACGTGACAATGTGAAAACTAACTAAGTACACAAGAAAATGGGAAGATACGATTTTGAACAGAAAGTTAAGCATTTCTAAGTAAATAGTGTGGCGATAATTCATTCGATTGAAAATTTACTGAAGTTTCGGAGAATTCCCCCCTGACCTACTTTCTTTTTCGTTTTGGTATCCATCCTTACCTAGATTTCGCAAACATATCCAAAGCAATTTCCAAACTACAGTCCATTTTCTCAACCAAATATGATACTATAAGGAATCCAGTTCGATTGAATCCATGAGTGCAATGAACTGCAATGCTTTCTAGTGGGTAGTTGGAGATGAATTTATGGACAAGTTGTATAAATGTTTCGGTTTGCTCAACGGATGGTGTTTCTCCATGTCCTCGACAAGACAACTTCACATATTTACAACCATATCCCTCAATTTCCTTTTTGTCATAAAATCTATTAGTATTAGTCAGGTCAATCCACATTCCAAATTTAATCTGAAAAAGAATTAACATGTTGATAATTTCTTATTTAGAACAGAAAATACATACTTTTTTTGATTTACAGTAATCAAACAACATCTTTGGTGGAAATCTACATTCAGGTGGCACTTGATCGTCAAAATCAGAGCTCAAAGGAGTTTTTAAGGCCATGAATTTGCCGATGATTAAATTGTCTGATTTCCTTGGGCAATGTAACCACCTTGGTGGTACAGGACCTGGACTTTTTTTAGGCCTGCTCATTATATCTATTTTCTACTTTCCTAGTCTATTTGTTAGGTTATAATTTTTACATAAAACATTTATTTATGATAGGCATTTTTTCGAAGCATTGCCTTGATTTCACATATATGTAGCAAAACGAATGTAGTGTATCACCATTAAATTATTCTATTTTAACGTATATATTCGATATCAACACTTTTCACATATAGCACGTCAAGAACAAAAATGAAAACGATCTACTCAAGATGTCAAGATTAGGGATTTGTCCGTTTGTCAAAGATTTCGAAGCATTCATAATATTCTAAAAAGAAAGAGACATTGAAAATACGTGAGTAGAAGAAAGATAAGAGATTGTCAAATGACTGTTAAATATATAAACGAACAAACTTTATGATTGATTGTTCGTTTTGCACAGGGGTTATTATTATATATATAATACCATCAGGGTTACGGCAAAACCTCCATTTTGATGACGTCAGATGTGTGCCAGAATAGCCAACTTTATAGAACTCATTTTTAAATTTCGAAGAGTAGAATGGATTTATATCTCAGCTGAATGCGCCAAGCAGAGAAGAAATAAATGAAAAATACATCAAATGAATCAATTTTGGTAGAATGTATTGTTAAGGCCTCAAAGAACAATCTGTAAGAAGACATGGTATCAGTAATTATCTTTGGGAAATAAGTTGAAAGTAATGGAATCAAATTTAAACTTGAACGTATTCTTCGTACAGCTTTTCACACTGCATGTGGTCCCCAAACTACGAAATACAATTACTGCTACTGCCCTATAAACTGTCTTGGTAGATTATGATAAATTAAACACTACTGGAGTTATTAATCAACACTCTTTATGTTCAAACCGAAATAAAAAAAGCGTTTGAAAAATTCAAGATAATAATAATAATATATCTTTATTTCAGTTAATAAAAATTGCACATGATACAATATTTGACATCATGATACAATGATAAATCTGAAAGATGTCACCGGATACATGTCTAAGTACATATATACACTCAAGATTACATAAATCATAAAAACAATAAATATTATTGGATAGTACATGATAATATAAAGTTAAGTTAGTGGAAAAATTCCTCAATAGAATAACAAGTTTTGTCCCTAATGAATCTTTTCGTCATTTTTTTTAATGTAAATACATTTTTGCAACCTTTCATAGTTTCTGGCAATCTATTATAAAATTAACAACCATTTACCACATAACTATGTTGAACCAGAGAAGTACGATGTTGTGGTGGTAATAACAAGTGTTTACTTCTTGTATTATAATCATGTGCACGTTCAGCCATGGTACTCAGATTTTGAAAAATGTATCTGGTTTCTAAAATATATATTCCTGCCACAGTTAAAATATTAAATTTCTCAAATGAATCCCTACATGAGTCCCTAGAGCTTATTTCACTTAAAATCCTCACAGCATATTTCTGCAGAATGAAAACTTTGCTTGCTGAGGCACAATTACCCCAATTCAGAATACCATATTTTAAGTGGGGATGGAAATTAGCATAGTATAGGGTCAGTAGCACCTTTTCACTACAATGATTCGTGATAAACCTTAGCGAGTAGCACATTTTCCTCAATTTAGAGCACAGGTTGTCTATATGTGGAGTCCAGGCCAATTTGTCATCTATAGTTAAACCCAGCAAGCTTACGTGTTTTGACATTTCAACCGAATTGTCAGTGTTTTCAAAAAAATATTTTGCCTGCGTAAAGTGTATAGCAGTGCATGGGTTTTAGAGGTGTTTTATTTCAGGTTATTCATTTCCGACCACTTCAGAACACGTTCATATGTTTTTTCGGCTTTACTTTTCAAGGCAATCAAGTCCCTCTCAACTACCAGGATATTTGTGTCATCAGCATAACATATTGTGTGTATGCCTGTGCTGTGATTGTTATTTAAATGTCTTATTATAGGTCATTCGCAAAGACTATATAAAGAAAGGGACCCAGAATTGATCCTTGTGGGACTCCGTGTGGAGTATATTCAGAGGACTACTGCACGTTTCATTGAGTCTCACCACCTGCTTTCGATTAGTCAAATAAGACATTAGTAGTTGTAGTGGAAGACCTCTTACACCATATCTTGATTACTTAGAAACCAACAGCCTATGATCAACACAGTCGAACGCTCGTGAGAAATCGAGAAATAGGCTCATCACATATTCGTTGTTGTCCAGATGTCCAATTATGTTGCTATGGAGTTCACATAAAGCAGACTCTGTGCTCTTGCTTCTGGTAAAACCATGCTGAGATGGTGAGAGTAGTTTGAATTTGCTAAAAAAGTTAGTCAACTGATTCTTCATATTCAGTTCAAACAGTTTTGAGATACTTGATAGAATGCTTATCGATCTATAGTTGTTCAGATCTGTGTGGTCACCTTTTTTGTAGATGGGTGATACCCTAGCATATTTCAACTTCTCGGAGAATATCCCTTTTTGGGCTGACAGATTTACTAAAGATACTAAAATGGCTCATATACATAAAGCGCAGTTTATTTTAAAAGATTATTGTTCATACCATCCATCCCACAAGAAGTTGTATTTTTTAGAGAGAGGATTAAATCTAGATCATTTTTAGTTATGGGGGACATATAGAAAGTGTGAGGATTCATCTGAATATTTGACTCAAGGTAATGACTAACATAGACTCTGTTGTCAACCGGCACCTTGGTAAAAATACTGTTAAACTCATTTGCTAAATCACATTCATCAACCCCCAGCTGGTCTGCTAGAGAAACTTCAGTTGGATCAGCGTTACTTTTTTTTTTTGTTGTAATTTGTTTATAATTTCCCAAGGATGAACACAATACAAACAACACGGATGAATACAATACAAACAACTAAATAATTAGTATATGTTGGCAGCAGTGGCACACTTTCCTCACCTCACGTTGGTCACCCGAACTCTCATAAAGCTGTTTTATGCCGTAACCCTGTCAGTAGTATATATATATATATATATATATATATATATATATATATATATATATATATATATATATAGATACTAACCTTGGTTTTGCAAGTGTTCTCCGTAGATTCGACTTTCTGGTGTCGTGGTGGACGGACGTCTGCCACGCGGGCAGAAAGTCAGGTTAATGTTAGTTTTTGTACAGCCGTTCCACGTGCATCGCAAAAGTTATTAATTATTGTGAAAGTTTTGGGCATTCGTGGTATCATTTCGAGTGAGACAATCCCGTTTGCCCACTGAAGGGGGGTCGAATTTGTGGCTATAGCCCCCGTTTACTGGTATATTATCCAGTATTGGATAAACCATAAAAAACAAGACAAGACAAGTGTTCTCCGTGAAATATATTTCAAATTTTATTGCGTCAATACTTTTGACATTCGAGGCATATTTTCTAGTGATATTATTTCAGACGATTTGAAATAGTTATTATGCTACAAGTGCGAAAAGTAAGTGTTTATTGCACTCGACGTGAAGTTGTTCGACGAGGCCGCCAGGCCGAGTTGGACCGAAGAGAGTAAACGTTATCCGAATTGGAGGTACTAATAAGCTCTAGCCAATTAGAATCTTGTAGCATTAACCCGTCATAGTGACGTACATGGACATGAGTAAAGGTGGCCCACGTAACATACAGAGTGGTCCAATATACATTCAAGAGCCGGTAACTCTCAGATGCCAGAGTGCGAAGTGCGCTAGTCCGCCACTATCCAGTGAGAATGGTGGCTATGACATGTCCATATACGTCACTATGACTCACAAATGATCTTCCATCTCTTTCTATTAGTGTCACCATTGTCTTATGGAGAATAGACTCTCCTACTCAGGGTTATTATATATATATATATATATATATATATATATATATATATATATATATTATATATATATATATAAAAGGGTTATATAATACTGACAGGGTTACGGCATAAAAGAACTTTATGAGAGTTCGGGGGATTAGACGTAGGGTGGGGTGAATGTGCCACTGCTGCCAACATATACGAATTATTTAGATGTTTGTATTGAATTTATCCTTGTGCTTTTGATTGTAAGTGTTTCAAACGCCTTGTTTATTTTTGTTTGGACATAAAGTGTGTTGATCTATAACTCCAGTAGTGTTTAATTTATCTTCATCTACCAAGATAGTGTGTATCGTGCAGTAGTAGTAATTGTATTTCGTTTTGAGGAAATGCCTGTGGAACCACGTGACATGAAGTGTGGGAAATCTGTACGAACAATACGAATAAATGCAAATTTAATTCCATCACGTTTCACTCATTTCCTAAAGATAATTACTGATACCACGTTAAAGGATCTTTCTGGTCTTCTTACATATTGTTCTTTGAAGCCTTGACAATACATTCTACAAAAATTGATTGATTTGATGTATTTTTCATTTATTTCATGTCTTCTCGGCGCATTCAGCCAAGACATAGATCCATTCTACTCCTCGAAATTTTAAAATAAGTTCTCTGAAGTTGGCTATTCTGGCACCCATTAGACATCATCAAAATGGAGGTTTCGCCGTAACCCTGTCAGTATTATATATATAATAACCCTGATATATATATAATACTCACAGGGTTACTGCGAAACCTCCATTTTAATGACGTCTAATGTGTGCCAGCATAGCCAACTTTATAGAACTTATTTTAAAATTTCGAAGAGTAGAATGGTTCTAAATGCACCGAGCAGAGAAGAAATAAATGAGAAATACATCAAATCAATCAATTTTTGTAGAATGTATTGTTAAGGCTTCAAAGAACAATATGTAAGACCAGAAATATCCTTTCACGTGTTATCAGTAATTATTTTTAGGAAATGATTGAAAGTTATGGAATCAAATTTGCATTTATTCGTATTGTTCGTACAGCTTTCCACACTTCATGTCATCCCAGGCATTTTATTAAAACTACGAAATACAATTACTACCGCTGCACTATACACTGTCTTGATAGATGATTATGAATTAAACACTACTGGAGTTATTGATCAACACATTTTATGTTCAAACCGAAAAAACCAGGCGTTTGAAACACTTACAATCAAAAGAACAAGGATAAATACAATACAAACACTAAATAATTCGTATATGTTGGCAGCAGTGGCACACTTACCTCACCTTACGTCTGGTCACCCGAACTCTCGTAAAGTTGTTTTATGCCGTAACCCTGTCAGTATTCTTTATATTTAATAACCCTGCTCCTACTGGGATAACGTTTCTCTCTTTGGAGTTGGACAACACGTCGAGTGCAATAAACACTTTTTGCACGAGTTGCTACAATATTTTTTCTACGTTCATGCAAAAACAAAATTTTTTTTTATTCAGATGGCACTAAGTGAAGGAAAATAAAAAGCCTACTAAAAATTGCGTCAATTTGACGTTTATGTTTGTCATGATCACACAAATGTAGAATGACAGATGAGTGCAATAAACATTTTATTGCACAGTGCAATAAACAACCACTTTTTTCGCTAAATATAGTTTAATAAAGTTTTGTTTTTTGCATGAACGTAGAAAAATATATTTTTTCCATGAAATTGATTTGTACAATGATGTCATATTTGTCAAATATGGCAAGTATTTTATTCGCTAATTTCAGTAGTCTTGAATATGTGATTATCCAAAGCATTTCGCGTTTTATCTTGTAGATTGTAGGGGGGTCGATATGGCTATCCAGCCTCTCCGTACCTCGACCTGTATGGTCTTTCACCCGTCATCTATTCAAGGCCCAGGATTCCGATACTCCTTGTGAATCGTATCAGTTTCCTGGGAGTTGAGTTCTTGATGTCTGAGGGCGTTAGTAAAACCCCTTCGAGGAACTGAAGCCTTTTACAAAACAGCGCTTGGCAATCGAAAAGCAGGTGTTCTGCAGTTTCAGCGAAGTTCTCTGATCTATCCATTTTTTTGAGGTGATACCTCAGAGGACAATGTCCAGTGAGCAGTCCAGTTACCAGTTTCTAGTCTTTCTTTTTCCATCTCGGGAAGCTGTTCAGCTTTCTTTGGCGATGGGCTCAGAAGTCTTTTTCGCTTGTCTTTGCTCTGGAACCTTATTCCCCTGGGTTTTAATTTAGTCAGCTTCCCAGTGCCGAAACTCTTCGTTGATGTGGGCTTCGAAAAGACCACAAAAGGGTTCCGGGCCGAAAAATTGAGTGTTTGCGCCTTCCTTGGCAAGGCTGTCTACTTCTTCCTTGCCTTTGATTCCCTTGTGACCTGACACCCACCTCAGAGTAACCTGATTGTTCGTAGCCAGTTGTCTTAGGGAGAGTTTGCAGTCCCAAGTCAGTCTACACTCACAAGTGTGTGACTATAGAGCTTTTAGTGCTGCTTGGCTGTCTGATAAGATATAGATCTTTGCCCCCCTAAAGCCTAAGGCATTCCTGGGCGCAAATTTCTATAACATGGGTTTCTGCTTGAAAAATTGTCGGGGCTTTGCCTAGGGATTTTGAGAGCCTAAAATTAGGACCCGTTACTCCCACTCCAGCCCTTCCGTCCATTTTGGAACCATCAGTATATCATACTGATGCATTCCTTTCTAGTTGAGGCCCGTTCGTTGTGAATATATGGTAGTTGTTTATAACCACTTCATAATTCACTTCAAAGTCTTCCCTATCTGGCATAATATCTGATGTGGCTTGTACCTGGATTCTAGTGGAATATTTTCCAGAATCTTCAGATGTCCAATCAGATTTCGCCTGGTGCACATTGAAGGCACTTTTTGCCGCTTCTTGCATTACACACAAGTGTAGTGGTGGAAGATTCAACATTACCTCTAGAGCTGCAGTGGGGCACGTGAATATTGCCCCTGTGATTTCCAGACAGGCTAATCTCAGCACTTTCTGCAGCTTGGTTTGTGCCGAGTGCTTTTGGGTTTTTGGCCACCATACTAATGAGGCATAGGTGACCATGGGTTTGATAACCGTTTGATATAACCAGTATATCATTTTCGGTTTCAAACCCCGTGTCTTGCCAAAAACTCTGCGGCACGTCCAGGTTGCCGCTGTAGCCTTGGAAAGAATATTTTTAATATGACTGTTCCATGTTAGTCTCTGGTCGATTATGACGCCTAGGTATTTGACTTGACTTAGCTGAGTTCCATTCAGGGTTGAGGCTTTCAGTTCGTACTTACACCTCTTTGTAAATGGAACCAGCACTGTTTTGCTAGGATTTACATTTAGTCCCACCTTCTGATTATATTTAGGGCTGTCTGCATGCGATTTGATATTGGAGAGTTATACGTTCAACTAACGAACAATAGTGTGATTCTTTTTCTGGTGAAACAATGACTGAAGAAAAGTTCTATAATTACATAGAACAAGAAATATGTTGATAGGACTCCATTATGTGGAAAAATTCCAAAAAAAGAAAATTTCATTTAATATAAATTGACCGCTACACATCACTCAGAGAATTATGAAATAAATAAAACTGAAGAAGTCCCAGGCCCGGGACGAACCGTCTTTTAACAAATAAACGTATCAATAATTGTGGAATCCAATAACCCAAGAAACTACATAAAAAAAATATACAGGAAGGATTAAAGAAAACTATTTCAAATATATATATATATATATATATATATATATATATATATATATATATATATATAAAGTGTGTCTGGATGAGAACACTTATGCTTTCTGAAAAGGGAAACATTCTCAATTGAATATTGATAGAAAGATTTTATGAACATCCTGTTCATATTTTCAACAAATCAACTTATGCTTTCCTTCTGGTTTTCTGCATATCCACCGTTCGGCTTTTTGATCAGACCAATGCCGTTGGTATGTTCTTAAGAAATAACTTTCTGTAGTCGTTGGGCTGGGGCTAATTCCGTAATCCCCTCACACATTTGCCTCCTTGTTCTTCTTTTGGATTTTCTGAGTTCCTTGTTGTACTCAGAAAGAGCTGCTGTAGTCTTCCCAGTGTCCCACAGACTTTTAGATCTATTGGAGAGTTTCATAACTTTTTTCCCAAGTTTGGCTAGCTCTTTATTCCACCAAGGCACGTCTCTATTGACTGCCTTTTGTTTTTCTGGGCAGTTGATTTCATATGCTTTCATTATAGCATTTTGAAGCTGCTTGGAGTCGAATCTTATGTGTTGATGATCCGACATCGAGGAGTCATCAGTTACGTGTCAGTTGTGAATGTAGTTTATTATGAATGGATATGCAAGGGTTAGATCAAGAACCTCATTTCTGATTGCATTTATAAAGGTGGGTTTGTTACCTTTATTAACAATGTCTTTAATAGTCGCAGACAAATATTCTGAAAGTACTCACCTCGTGCGTTTATATGTCTGTGCTTGCCCATGTGACATGGTGCGCGTTCGCATCGCAGCACAGAATGAAACACAAAACACATACACATAGAAAGGACTCTCTATAGGACTGCCCCTGTTATAAATTCGAGGCAACCAGTTTTGAACAACCGCATGGTGGCACTGATGTTTGTTCATATTTTTTCCATTCATCAACAGATGTCTCTAAAGCCTATTTCACGTAAGCTTTCAAAGCGACATCTTGCGGGGATAAGTCGAAACGGTTATTGCGGGACATTTCAAATTTACTACTTGAGGAAGAATCTGCTCCAGTAAAATCTTGATTCAATTAACATTTCGAAAAGCAAGCCTAAATTTTTTAATGTAAGTTCATTTCAACATACATTTGAAGTATTCATAGTTAAAAAATATTGAATCTTATTTAGGGGGTCGAAAAAAATTAAAAACTACCCCCAAAATCACTTTTTTGAAAATATCTCGAAAACATAAGAAGAGACGATAAAAAGTCTTTACCAAAAAATGTAGATCTTAAAATTGTCTATAATCATTCTGAATCATTTTTGACGTATTTGCAATAGAAATCGACATATTTGCAATAAACAATTTCAATTTATAGCTAGTTTAAAAAAATTATGAATAATCAAAAAATGATAATTTACAGAAAACGAATATTCGAAAAAAAAGATTTTTTTGCGAATTTAAATATAAAAAAAAACGTTTTAAAATTAAAATGTTTATAACTTTCAAATAAATTAATATCTCTGAGATGACTTGTTACACTTTTTAGATACGATTAAAGAAAAAAGTTGAATATTTTGCATTTTTCGATTTTTTTATAAGATTTTTAATATTTCATGCGGCTGAGCTATAAATAAGAATTGTTTAGTGCAAATATCTCGATTTCTTTTGCAAATACGTCAAAAACGATTCAGGACGATTTTATAGACAATTTCAAGATCCACATTTTTTGTTTGAGACTTTTTATCGCCTCTTCTTATGTTTTCGACATATTTTCAAGAAAATGATTTTGGAGGAAGTGTTTAATTTTTTTCTACCCCCTAAATAAGATTCAATATTTTTTAACTATGAATACTTCAAATGTATATTGAAATAAATTTACGTTCGAAAATTCAGGCTTGATTTTCGAAATGTTAATTAAATCAAGATTTTACTCGACTACTAGGAACACAACACATGAAATCTTCAGATCCAACCATGTTTTCAACTTAAATGTTATACTCGTAGTGAGGATAATCAACTCTCACGGCTTAACTGGGCGAGCAACTGAATTTGGAATCTTTAATTAACTTTGTTGCTGTATGAATGAATGAGAAAATATTGCAAACTTTTGGAATTATCCAAATTTTAAAAATATTTCCAGAAACTACCAAAGTTTCTAATTGAAAATGAATCCATGAAATAAATTAATATAGGACAGCTTGCTTGTTGGATTGAAGAAAAGAAGAAATGTCTTATATATTCAAAATACAGGATACATAAGTGTTGATAACTGAATCGGAAAAGACATTTAAAATGTTCATTACATATTTTATTTTTTTGGTAGGTGGAGGAAATCAATTACGGACACCTTACGGTAGTGTGAGACTTCCCCTGACACAGATTTACTCACTAAAACCTCCACCCCCTAGGCTCGTCTGGCCGAGGCCATCGATGTCACTGGCCCATTGTATCTTACCTGCTTTCGCTTATAGCACCCATTCCAGTAGTTTCGTGCCCCGCAGAAGTTTGTACAAGTTTTTTACTGGGTGCGTGCTGTACAGTTTTGGTTCACCAATTGGTTGCCCGAAGATTGATTGTCTTCTATAGGCATAGTAAAATTCATATATACAGATTGGGAGAATAAATTATGAAACATAGTACTTGAATACAGTTTAATATATTTTACCCAGTCATTAAAACAAAACAATAAAAACTCTAAAAAACAGATTTGCACCAACACAGCGAAATACGGTTTATTATCTTTGTCATGTGAGAGAATCTGAAAGCTATTGAAAGTTGAAAATTTTGACCTTATTTCATACAGGATTCGCTAAATAAAAGTCCCACAAAAGACTATGATGGTTAAAAAAAGTACCAAGCTGATAAATAATGGAATAATTTGAAAACAGAGAAAAATATTCAAAAGAAACTTGTGATGTGATGTGAATTTGAAATAATTATAAGTTGAAGAAGTCATTTTGATTTTTTCTTCTTTGATTTATTAAAAAATTTGTGATGGGCTTTCAGTTTCATTGGATCAATCATTGACAAATCATTTTGTTGTTTCATATAAAAAATGAATTTAGAATCTTTCCCTTTAGCAATTTTGTTGACACTTTTACTTACTTTTACTTTGAGTTTGAACTCATTAGGAAAGTGTGTATCACACACAACATATGTTTTATATATCTGTTCTAATGATTTCTCCACAAACATAGGATTATTTACTTGCTCAATCCAAAATTTACAGAGATTCTCATCCGATTTTGGGAATCTGTGGCGTTTGCTGAAAGTGTCCTCACAATTAGGAACGCAACATTTCTTCGGATGGACATTGGTTTCCATAATAACAAAACGTGAAAAATACTCAAAATTTCACGAAAACACTCAGAAGGGCACAAGTAAGAACCGAATAAAAATTTGCATAATATTTAATATGCGTTTGCACTAATTACACAACACTCGTTAAATAAAATTTCTAAATAGATAATTTACTCGACTCAACTGTCAATTGCATATTTTAGTTAGGCAATAGGCAAAACATTAGGGTTGCTTGAACGTCAACCAGTCACTTCCTCCATCTACCCGGTGATCAAAACATCTGGTGCAGCAATGCTGGTTGCCTCGAATTTATAACAGGGGCAGTCCCATAGAGAGTCCTTTCTATGTGTATGTGTGTATGTGTTTTGTGGAATGAAATGCCCGTTTCCTCTTTGACATCATCTGATGAGGCTTTGGACTCCCTCTGGTGGTGGGTGTGACGGTGAGTCCCCTGGGAAGTGGGCCTAGGCCATAACAATCCTTTTGCCTGTTTCAGTTGGCAATTCCATAGTTGGCATTTCCACAATGGCGGTTGCCAAATCTCCAGTGATTAACTCTGGAAGAGGGGTACATTTAATGTTGGGTGCGAGCAATATAGCTGCTCGTGGTTTTTCATTAGTTTTCCTCTATTGATCCAGGGTTCTTGAAACAAGGTTTTCTTCAATAAACTTCTTTCTAAGCACACGCGTGGCTGGTTTTGAATGTAGGAGGTTTATTTGAAGAGCCTTGAGCTATTGGCTCATTTGGGTAGAATTTTTACAAAGGTTTGGTTGTGAGGCACTGCTGCCTCTCCAACGACCCTCAGTTCCGCATCCTCCCAGTTTTTATCGCCCTGTTTGTCGTGGTTTTACCCATAATAGTTCCCACAAGAAGCTGGGGAAAGACAGTCACCTGCGGCAAAGCCCCGCATGCCGCAGTGAGGCAACTGAAACCGGGGGGCGCCAGATACCCCGGAGTTCGCATAAGCGTAATTAGTCCACCCAGTATAGTCATGCAGTCTTCGGCTTAGGCTGTACCAAGCAGGTTTCTGCGGATGATTCCAGCTCTCCGGCGCAGCAGGACAGCTCCGGACACGACATCTAGTCGCCCCCCCCCGTACCCCGGAGAACAGGGGTGAAATTTCGTTAGGAAATAGCAAGACCACGTATGATCCTGCTATTTCCTATCCAGGCGGTGCTACGTGGAAGCAAACTCTCGAAAATACCACAGTCCGAACCCGCGTACGTGTAGTGGTTACAAGCAGCAAGCTGATCAGTGAGACAACGGTCAAAAGTAACCAACCCCGCCCTTTTATCTTACCGTGCACTGTTTTCTGACTGACTTCTCAATGACGTGTTCTCAATCAGCAGTCAATCATTAAATAATTCCCCATAAGCATGAAGTGTCTTAGTCATGTGCAGATACGCCTTTTTAACGACTCTTTACGCGCAAGCGCAACCGCCATGTTGAAAAAGCGGGTAATATGAAAATTTCGGACACTTAGTGAATATACGGGTTAATTACCCTTATTATCAGTGCAATTAAATGAAAAATTAATTAGTACATACAACAGTTGAAGCACATATTTGTATCCAACTAAGACTATGGTTGAAATTCAGAACTTGTAGAAATGTTAGGAATACAATGACTCACACCGTATAAAGTGTCCGAAAAATTAAGGAATGCAAACAGAAAATTTTCTAGAATGAAAAGGCCTATAGGAGAGTTCCACAAAGTTATCAACTTGAAAAAAAACCTTAAAAACTTCTGCCAATAGGGGAGTCTCGCACAAGTTGCCAATATAAATTTTTTGAAAAACATTTTAAACATTATAATATTTAATCATAATTTTTTTTTTAAATTATGCTCCTTACATTAAACTTCTATGCCAGAGGCTCATTTCTGAGAATATTTTCCGAATTATCTGGAGTAAGCAACTCCACAGCTAGCAGAGTAATTAGAAAAGTAAGTGTAGTATCACTTGAATGCTTAGGCCATGAAACACTATTGCTTTTCTTGTATTCTACTATTTTTTTATATTTTATAACGAGACTTATCAACATAACATTTGCTCTTTGCTCCTCCTCCGGTGTGAATTTGGTGTGAGTTTTTATTGCCCCACTTGACAGCAGTAGTAGTTTAGCAGTTTATTGGATTTCTGTATTTCTGACTCCTTGAGGAATCACTTCTCCAGATCAGGAAATTCTCTCTTTCCGACAAATCCGTTGTCATCCGTAGGGAAAGAGATACTTGTAGAACTTCACAAACATTTAATTAGATTAACAAATATATAAATATTTATGCTCATATCTATGGCCGACACACACACTTGTACATTAACCTGACTTCCGACCACGAGGACGCCACTAGTTCTCAGCCAAGGTCAGAAGGCGAATGCCCCACTTGTCAGATATTCCATATAAAACAAAGTTATATTCATCACATAACCACACTTTTGTGGGCGAATTCGATAAAAAGCCTAAAAATAATTTGGTTAATATATCCAGTCACTCATTTGAATTTGGGTATTCCATGAAAAATGTCGCTTCTGTCGACTAGAGTGAATTCAGTATTGAGACAGCACAATCACAATGGTAGGTAGAGAGGGGGAAAACACGAATGGACCCGATCGACTTCCTAAGTCCTGACGTCACAAGGAGGCGGAGCTTAGCGAACTTTTCCAAACAAATCGATTTTACATGTTAAAACGCCATAAGAAATTATTTATATGTTTATTGTTCCTGCTTCCGTTGGTAATAAGGATAATTGCGTACATTTTTGAGTATGTGTCAGTCAGGTAGGTAAGGTTTTTAATGAAAATTCAAGAATTGTTGTTTGTTGAGGTTATGTTATTTTTTCAATTGAAATATAGTTACTCATCATCTTTCAGATATAGAATGGCTTCAAAACATGTTTTAAAGTATCCTCTATAAATGAAGTCCCCGATAATGATAATAAAATCATTAAAAAGGATAAAAATGCCTGAATTGTTTGGAAAGATTCGCTAAGCTCCACCCACTTTTGACGTCAGACTTAGGTAGTCCATTGTCATCGTGTGCAGCGATGTCATGACATGCACCGGTTGAAAGGTTACAATTGTTAAGTTAATAAGTGGATATCTAGTGTAGTTTATTCAATTTTGTTAACTGTTACCTTGCAAAATGCCCTGGGGTCTGGGGTAAGTACTTTTCTGTAGCGGAAGAGGAAATTATCAAATTCATGGTGTATCGCTTTAACTAAATCATTTGGTTCGCTTCGGATATCGGATATCTTGGAGGGGAACTGTTCATTAAGTGGGGGAAGGACAAACATGAGGTGTTCTCTGGCGTAAAAATATATTCAATCTTGCATATTTGATTACGATTCTACGTGACGTCATTATTATTACGAACCGCAAGAATGCATAATTTCGAATACGATTCAATAATCAAACCTAAACTAAGAAATTTTCTGTTAGAAAGTCGGTAGATAATAAAATTCTCACGATTATTAGTGGAAAGTGGATGCCCCACTACCACGATTTATTTGGGGTATATTAATTATGACAATCACAAAAAAATATGGGGTATATTAATTATGCCATTAAAAAAACAACGAATTATGTTTTGAAGACCGAAAAATGACATTTATTATGATTCATAGTAATTTTCACTTTTTTTGCCGTATGAGTATGAACGTTCATGCGGCGATTTTGACCGATTTGCGAATTGCAAAAAATTGCCTTTATTCGGATGAGTATTGGCAAGCTTTTGAACAGTTACCAAGTAGCAGCTCAAAGAGAGTAAACGTTATCTGAATAGGAGGTCCTAATAAGCTCTAGCCAATTATAATCTTGTAGCATTAACCCGTCATAGTGACGTACATGGACATGAGTACATACGAGGTTGAGTGGAAGAGCAATTTCCATGGTGATTCGTCACTATTGAAATTGAACTCCGCCTTTAATTTTCTTCCAAAGTTAAATATGCTATATATTTTTATTTTTATTCTAATGACTGTACCGTTGAAAAGGAAGAAAATAATAAAGACGATATTATTATTATTATTATACAGAGTGGCCCAATATACATTCAAGAGCCTTTAACTCTCAGATACCAGAGTGCGGAGTGCGCTAGTCCGCCGCTGTCTTGAGAGAATGGTGGCCATGACATGTCCATATACGTCACTATAACTCACAAATGATCTTTCATCTCTTTCTATTAGTGTCACCATTGTCTTATGGGGAATAGACTCTCCTACTCAGATAACGTTTCCTCTCTTTGCTAGCAGCTCTCGAAGTGGTTCTTCTGTTATTTTTCAATCTTCGAGCAATTATACTAGCAACAAACGAACCAACCCTGATGTTTTGAGTTTTGTCTTTTGTCTCCTTTTGTTTGCATTGAAGTGTACCACTAAAATGACTCTGTCTCTTTTTTCAACACAAATGTAGCAGAGATACTTACTCCTTTTTGCACCTTACAATATACCACAGTTTTTGTAATCGAAAGAACTGAGTGTTGTGAAACGTCACAAAATTTACGTGAATGACATTTCACTAGCTCAATCATTTAAAAGAAAAAACATACAAAAAAGTTTTGATAGATGTCTATGAACTCAAATAATCTTATAAGATACAAGACAAAAGGAAAGATCGACTCGGGTGTGAATAATTAAGTACTCAAGGAGAATGGGGATTTTTGGAACCTCCAGTGATGTTGCTGCCATTAATGACGAAATAGGTGAGTCATTTTTGTGTAGATTCCATTTGATGTGGTGAACAGTTGTTTGTTGTTTTTATTATTAATTTCGATATCTCTTTAATAATGCCTCGAGTCTTTGTCTACTAGAGACAGCAACAAGTGAGAAAAATGTTGAAGAAGACTGGGGACTTATTATGAACATTTGTGATAAGGCTGGAAAATCATCAGAAGAGGCCAAGAACTATCTGAAAGCCATAACAAAACGATTATACAATAGTGATCCCCATATAGGCGTTAAAGCAGTCACGGTAAGTACTTGTCAATTAAACATTTCTTTCAAATCTAATGACCCTGATTTCAAGTTACTGGATGCCTGTGTCAAGAACTCCGGAAAATATTTTCACATTGAGATAGCCTCCAGAGACTTCGAGAATGATTTCGTGAAGTTGATGAACAAAGCTCACCCAACTACTGCAAAAAAACTCAGGGACTCGTTGAAAAGGTGGGCTGAAAACGAATTCAAGTCAGATGTTCAACTCAGCCTCATACCGTCTTTACTATCAAAGTTGAAGAGTAATTACGACTTTTCAACTGTTGATGCTGTGAGTATCTTCATATTTATTCTAGTTTCGAGTAATAGAAAAATTCGAGGTGGGTACCTAGTATCGCTATACTACCGTATTTTTTTTTTGTGAAAATGTGTCTCTTGGACCATCAGGTATAATTTAAGAGGAAATGAATGATTTCAGCCATCCTAGTCTCTATTTTTGGCGACACAATTGGTGGCCCTACAATAGCGCCCAATGCTTCAAGTCTACAATGCTTACGAAGGCACCTCACTCGTTTTGTTGATAAGTTTTGACGCTAATTTGTTTTGGTATGAACCGGCCTGAGCGCTCAAGCCCTTTCATGCTGCCTCTTGCGCTGAATACTCTGTAATTGCGCGGTATTACCTGTATTATGTTGTATTCTCTTTCAAATAAAGTATTTATAGAAAAAAAACAAGCAATTTTATAACGTTTTGTAAACTGTCATTTGGAGTTCTGAATAATTCTTTGGTCACGCAAAGTGAATTTCGAGGCTCTTTTTCAACCTCCCTTCTCTGGTCAATGACGTAAGCGCACGATAGTGCATAACAGGCAATGTCCCCTCTTCTATTTTCAGAATATGTACAACACTTGGGGATAAAACCATTGAGTCACAAGATATATTAAAATTTTTGGCGAAAACCAAAGCGTGTCATCGCAAACTCCTGTGGGACCTTAGTATGGAAGCCTTTTTAAAAATGTTTTCACGTTAAAAACTTGTCTAGTTCACTCATATTAGGTCACTAAATTGGTAAAATTGCCGAATCTGAGCTCCACCTAAATGGGGATGGAATTTACATCAGAAAGGGTAAACTGAGGTAACATCCTCTCCTTAACATTGTGCATCGAAATTGATACACATGACCTGCTGTGTCCTTGCTGTTGTATATCCTAAATGGGCTTGATTTGTAATATATTTTTTTTACTCAGGACAAGAAACATATAAAAATCTGACACACTCGTGTCAGCACAATCAACTGAAAATCATCCAGTAACTAATTACACTAGTTAAAAAAAATCTATTGTTTTTACCCAAAGATAAATTATACCGAATTCATTTTATGTCTACCCCCTCATTACAAAAATATATGGAACGTATTTTTATCACGTCATGTTTTTTAAATATACCCTCAAAAAGTTTTGAAGCAATGTTGTTTTGTTCATTTGTTCGTGATATCTAGTGTGTCATTCGTTAAAGTCATATTTGAATAATTGCTAGTCGTTTAATTTGTTTTAAAATGTCCTTAAGAGAGTGTAAATTAAATCCAAACAACTTTTGCTATGTTTGTGGTAAAATTATCCTAACAAAAACTAAGAGACCAATCACAGAAGCAGTAAAACGGGCGTACTTCCAATACTTTCAAAGGGTTCCTGGAGTAGTGTGTGAAAATGAAATTAAGGGGTAAAAATGAAATAAATAGGTATACACCACCAAATTTATTCAAATGTACTAAAATGGAACAAATGTTTTATTAGATGAGTGAGGCAAGTTATTCTGTGTTCAAACTGAATTGGTCGCATGACAAACTTCTGAGTCTGTAATTACCGCTTATCAGATGAGATTATAACAACTTACATCTTCTTCTTCTTCGCACAAGGTGGGCTGGTTCTGAAGACCCCGTACACGTAGGCCTCTCTATTTGGGCCCTTTGTGTGCCCACTTGTTCTGAGAAAATCAGCTGGGCATGCTGATTTCTTTGACAAAATTCAGCAACTTCCTCAGCTGAATCTCCTTGACGTCCTCTGGGTTCAGAATTATGCTCCCAAGGTTGATCTCCCTCTGGTGCACCAAAGCTGGGCACTCAGTGAGGATGTGCGACGATGTCTCGTCATCTTCCAGGCACCATCTACATAATAATAATAATTAATAATAATTACTAATAATAATAATAATAATCTACTCGGATCATCTGTGATCCCGATGAGCTGCATGTGCCTGTTCTGGTGATAATGTCCCGTTAGGAGCCCAGTCACAGTCTTGATGTCCTGTCTGTTAAGTGACAGGATCTCTTTAGACATTTTTTCCTTGGCTCCTTTATGTGGAGCTTTGATTGCCTCATGCCTGGCTCGTCTTGCCATGTTTTAAGGAACTGCTTTTGTAGCAGTTCCTCCATATTTGAGATTGCCAGGCTGCTGGGTATTCCCAAGATGGGTTCAGGTCCCACTGGGGTCTTTCCCGATCCTATCTTGGCTATCTGTCTGCATCCTCGTTCCCAGGGACACCTGAGTGTCCCGGACCCATATGAGGCTGACTTTGCTTGTTTTCGATAAACTTTCTATGGCGTTTCTACACTCTGACACCAGTTTGGATACAATCCTATTTCTGTCTAACGCCATAATAGCAGCTTTGCTGTCCGAGTAGATGGCAGTAGGCCATCGACTTTTATTGTCGAGATTTTCCTGGACACAGGTGAGTATAGCATATACTTCAGCCTGGAACACGGAGGCATATTTGCCTAAAGGAACTGAGAATTCTTTATTTGTTCCTTCTTCGTAGACCCCTGCGCCGGACATTCCCCCAAATCTTGATCCATCTGTGTACCAGGTTAATCCATGGTTTGGGGGTCTGTCAGGCGCATTGTCAAGCCCCACGTGTTGCTGAAGGCTCTTCTATATGCCCAGTAGGAGCAGGTAGCCTCTTGGTTCGATTTTCAATCTGTTCGTTCCAGGTCAGCTTGGAGTCTATGATGACTCCAAGGTGTTTGGTCGACGCTTACATCACACATCTAACAACTTACATCACACATCTAACAAAATATAATTTTTTTCAGTGCATCTGAACAAAAGCTTGCCTTTGAAAAGTTTTTCATTTTAACAATTTTGTCAGCTTTACGTCTTCAATATGTAGATTAGTTTTTTCGTTGAGCCTGTACTAGTAGAACGATTGATTTCAACAAATTTTGTGTCATCATATGCATCTTAGCCATAAGCTACGTATTCTTTTGAAAGAATCAAAATAACTGTAAATATATAGAGATCTGATTATTATTATATATATAACTAAACTACCCTTGTAAGGGTAGTTTAAGCTTGCGATTTTTCAAAAAACTGCTGGCCGAGGAAACAAATATTAGAAAATAAACCTTATAATAAACAACTCAATCTCATGATTAATATACTTCAAAATTCTATAAAAAAAAAAGACTCCTCGTGTTACATATGTTACAGTTCAGTTCACCATTATCCTATTTGAACGGTACTCTTTCAATATACTGTATGCACTTTATTACTCTCATGTTCTTAACTAACAATGCAAATAAAATTCGAATATTTTGTTTATTCATGGCAATCCTCGATGGGATAGAAATAGGTCCAAAAAATCAGCTTCCTCTTATTAACAATGATATGAAGTGATTTTTCGAAAATCTTTAATGACCGTAAGTTTTTGGTAAAGTTATTTTATGGAAATGGTAAAAAATTATTGCACATAACATTTTTTTTGCGCGATCATAGGAAAAATACAAATCACCCCCCTCATAAGGGTAGTTTAAACTTACGATTTTTCGAAGAACTTGTTGACTTGCTGACCGGAGGTATCTAGTAGATATTTCAATGAATCTCTGGAATATAATTGCACGAAACATATTATTTGTGCCATCATAGAAAAAATTCTCATTAGTCCCCTCATAAATGTGACTATTGTCGTCAAGACTGACCATTGTCTGTTTAAGTTGCATTTCATTTATTTATTTTTTGAAAATTGATAAGATGGAAATATATATATATATATATATATATATATTATTTTCTATCGGATTCTGACAAAATTATTCAATTGGATGTATATATTGGAATTCTATTTTCATTTTATTCTTTAAGTATATTAATAATGAGCTGAATTGTTTATTATATAGTTAATTTTCTAATATTTGTTTCCTCGGTCAGCAGTTTTCGAAAAAACTAGTATAAACTACCCTTACAAGGTATCTGATGTGAATATTCCCTATAGTGCCACGAATAATATATCTTGTGCCATCATATTCATTGGATACCCCCGGTCAGAAAAGTTCTTCAAAAAATCTCAAGTATAAACTATCCCTTCATTGATGTCAATTTTGCATTATGATCTTGATAATCGCATTACAAGTTATTATATAAAAATAGCTGATTACATGACAAGAAGTATAAAGAGATCTACCATTTTCTGGTTCAATTTTATATTGAATCCTTTATGTGAAGAAAACCGTTTAATTCGATTTTTCTAAGAAGTATAAAGTTTCGATTACACCCTGTATCAAATAATGCAATTGCTATCGTGGCCGCATGGAATTATTCTAATATACCTTAGGTGTAACATATTGAAATTTCAGTAAATTCTATCGATGCCTAGAAACCCCCTTATATATATATATATATATATATATATATATATATATATATATGTGCCTAGTCCTTTGCAGGTTTTAAGTCTGTAAATGAATGAAAATGAGTTAGCAAAATTCACTTATTCCCCCTGATTAATATTATGAGTAGTGTAGAATGAAGAGTATCCTATATGTTAATCCAGGTTATAAACTATCTGTGTGCCAAATTTCATCCAAATCTATTCAGCCGTTTTTGCGTGATTGAGTAACAAACATACAAACAATAACATTTATATTTTAATATTAGTAGGATGAATCCAGGAAACTATTTTTTTTTTCCTCAAAACTTGCATTATAAAATTTGAGGCAGAGGGGACTGTATAAACTATCAAATAGGTAATTCCTATATTTTTGAATTCTTTTTGGAATCAAATTCTTACCATAACATTATTTGACGTCGGGACAATCTCTTAGTACTCATGCATTTTCCCCGTTTACTTGTTCTCCCCCTTTCTGTTTTTCGGCCCATAATTTTGTTCAACTGTATCACTCACAACACCAAGAATAACACTTCACAACTCTAACTCTAATAACCAGACTCAAATGAAAAAGAATTTGTGATTTGTGGAGACACCTCTGAAATCGGATTCTAATTCAACTAATAGTGTATATCAATCTGAGACATTCTTAGACATACGACGATGGTCATGTAGATCGCGTAGATCAGGCCGTAAACAAAGAAGCGATTAATATTGTTCTCGAAACTAGGTCGGGAAGTAATGATGACAATTTTCGCTGTTTCATTTGTATCGAAGAACGTTTGAATTCTACAAACCTATGTATGTGGCAGCATGAATTGGATGAAGATTTTCCAATCTTGGAAAACGTGCCATTCAAAAACAGAAACTATTTCATGAAAATTGTTATTTTTTGGCTAATCAGGTGGTATATATGATTACCGGATTATTTTTTCAATTATGTAGGTTTGTTTCTTTCTTCTTTCTATATTTCTTTTATGTTTATCAAGTAATATTATAAATTCTAATGGAATCAAATGAAACCTTTGTCAACTTTCAAAACACTTCTACTTCTCTATTTTCATGGAAACATCTATATCAAAAATAATATACAGTAAGATTCTATAAATTAATGCAATTCAAATAAAATATATAACATTCTTCACCCCAAAAGTGTTAACTAAGTCTACATAATTTGGAAACTGGTCGCCTGTATGTTCCTGAGGCTGTTTGAATGTCGACTACTCTGACTCTTCCATCTTGACCGGGATGTACTGCAATTATGCGTCCTTTTGGCCAATAATTTCGAGGATTATTCGAATCAGCAATGACAACTAAATCATCAACTTTTAAATTTTCAGGATCTTTGAACCATTTTGATATTTTATTTATGGTAGGAAGATATTCCCTCAACCATCTTTTCCAAAAATTATCTGCTAGATTTTTAGCTATGGTCCATTGTTTTTTCAAGTCAATTGCCACTTCTCTACCCAAGATTGGAGATCCACAAGAGCTACCAATCAAAAAATGGTTTGGTGTAATGCATTCCGCATCTTCTGGATTTTCCGATATCCATGTCAGAGGTCGGCTGTTAACAGAATGTTCAATTTCAGTCAAAACCGTCTAAAGTGTATCTTCTCTGGGAGCTGTTTCTTTCAAAATCACTTTCAGTGATACTTTCACCGATCTGATGAGCCTCTCCCATGTTCCACCAAAATATGCCCCAGTCGCTGGCGAAAAATTCCATGAGATTCCTCTCATTGTAAATTCATTCAAAATTACTTTTTAGTCCAGTGCATCCAAAAAAGTTCGATTTTCTCTGTCGGCTCCTCGCAAGTTTGTCCCATTATCCGAATACATCTTCTTTGGGTATCCCCTCCTAGAAATCATTCTCTTGATAGCTAATATTGCCGAATCTGTTTCCAAGGAATGTGCCATTTCTATGTGAATGGCTCTTATTGCCAGGCATGTAAATAGTACCCCATATCTTTTTTCGTTGCATCAAATAATGAATCCAAAGATACCTGGAAATTAATTAACTATGAAGGAAATCGTAAACTCAAAACTCAGATCTGCAATAAAATAACTGAAAAAGACTTCAATGTCTACTTCACTCAGGTTGCAGAAGATATTTTAAGATCTCTACCAACTGCAAGTGAGGATAATCTACTCCTTTACAATAACTTCCCTGTTCCCTGCAGCTCCTTTTTCTTAGAACCAGTCACTATTCACGAGGTTCGGGATGCCATAAATACCTTAAAAAATTCCAACTGTTTTGATGTCTATGACCTCAACAGTGACATAATCAAATCTACATCAGATATCATTTTAGAACCGCTAACTTCCCTGATCAACTTAATTTTCTCAACTGGTACCTTTCCTGGAATATTCAAGTTTTCCAGAGTAATTCCAGTTTTTAAGAAAGGAGACAAATCTGCTCCAGAGAATTATCGTCCTATATCTGATCACAATATTTTCCAAAATTATTGAAATAATCAAGAACAGGCTCTCCAAATACTTTGAAAATAACAACTTCTTGAATGATTCACAGTATGGCTTTAGAAAAAAACGATCAACAATCATGGCATTATTGAAAGTTCTGGGAGACATAATCGAAGGCCTAGAACAAGGAAAACATACAACTTTGACGCTTTGTGACCTTTCCAAGGCCTTCGATTGTGTATCACATGATATCCTCATAGCAAAACTGGATTACTATGGAATAAGAGGTATACCCCTATCACTCATGAAGTCATATCTTGAAAACAGATTCCAATGTGTAACACTCGAAAACTCTCATTCGGACTTTTTACCTATAAGACATGGTGTTCCCCAGGGCTCTGTTTTGGGACCGTTACTTTTTGTTATTATATATATATATATATATATATAT
The DNA here is from genome assembly GCA_018342105.1 of Gonioctena quinquepunctata. Lineage (NCBI taxonomy): Eukaryota > Metazoa > Arthropoda > Insecta > Coleoptera > Chrysomelidae > Gonioctena > Gonioctena quinquepunctata. The sequence goes on along the minus strand of JAFIRS010002235.1, from coordinate 63,493 downwards.
ATATATATATATATATATATATATAAACGACCTATGTTCATTCCTACATCCCAATAGATGCATTTTATTTGCCGATGACACATCACTTATTTGTTCAGATGGAAACTATGATAATCTAATTCTATCATCAGCCAACATTGAAAGAGACACCAATAGCTGGCTCTCCTCTAACAAACTTAAACTCAATCAAACAAAATCGCAAAGAATAACCTTTTCATCTAATGCAAATTATCAAGCAGGACAAACTGCCACTTTATTAGGCATCAATTTTGACAATAAACTAACATGGCATTACCATACTGACCTCCTCAATAGAAAATTGGCCGGTACAATATTCCTCATTCGTTAATTGAAACATATAGCCAGCATCACCACACTGAAGACTGTTTACTTTTCACTTTTCCACTCACAACTCAGTTATGGAGTAATATTATGGGGAAATTCATCTGGTGCAGCTAATATTTTCAAGAAACAAAAAAAGGTAATCAGGATCATAGCTAAGGTAAGCTATATTGAACACTGTCGCCCAATTTTCATCAGTTTTGGAATTATGCCTCTGCCCTGCTTATACATATATAGTACCCTACTTGAAATCCATGGAAATATAAAAAATTTCACAATGCAATCGGATGTACATAATTACTCGACAAGATCTGCTAACCTGATAAGAACACCCAGATTTCGTTTGACAAAATCGTCCAAAAACTCTCTGGATATCAGACTGTATAACATCCTACCTGAAAATTGGAAAACCCTCCAGTCTCACACATTCAAATCCACAGTAAAAGAATATCTATTATACCACCGCTTTTACTCTATAGAGGAATATTTGGAAACTCCATTTGCCTCCCCATGTCTTTTCTCGCCACACTTAACTATATGATTTTATTACGTTCTCTTTCACTTGAGTGATTGTTTTTATGATTTAATTTATGATTGTTTTAATGTTCTAACTTATATGTGTCCTTGATTTAGTAAATCTAAGTACCTCTGTGTCAGTAACAATGTTTTATTATTTTATATACTGATGTTTTATAATTTCTATAATTTTGACAATTATCTGACCTGCTACAAACACTTGTAAAAATGTGTAACGTTGTCAATAAATCTATCTATCTATCTATCTATCTATCTATCTATCATGCCTTCTGCCAATTTTTACCAGCATGGGCCCAAAATAACCGATTCCGCAATTCGTGAATGGTCGCTCGTAACCAGTTACTTCTCAAACCTGAAAATATCTTGGTTAGGGTGCCACCATAGCCCTAAGATTCTTTCTATAGGCGAAGATATAGGTCCGGATAAATCTTTCATCGATGTGTAAGTGATCTCCTCCGGTAATCCCTCCAATACTTTTCTGGAATTACATACCCAATTGCACATTTGAAAACCACCCTGTAGATGAATATTTATAACTTCTCGTATTCTTCTCAATGCCTCATGTTCTGTGTCGACACTGTCTAAATAATCATCCATGAAGTGTTTTGTCAAAATAGCTGTCACTGCTTCGGGAAATCTGTCAATGAATTCTTGGGCATTTTTATTTCTAACTGCTTGTGCAGAGCAAGGAGAAGATGCTGCTCCAAAAATCATCAAAGTCATTTCGTAAGTTTCAGGTTTAATATCTCTTCTTTCGCTTCTCCAAAGGAATCTTTGTGCATCTCGATCTTCTTCGATTATTTTTATCTGCAAAAACATTTCCTTGATGTCTCCAGCGAAGGCAATATGCTTTTCTCGGAACTTGAACAAAATGCCTAAAAGATTGTTGAATAGATCGGGTCCACTCATGAGACAACTATTCAGGCTTACTCCATGGCTTTTCGAAGCTCCATCAAAGACCAAACGAAGTTTTCCTGGTTTGTTTTCATTATAAACCGCAAAATGTGGTAGGTACCATGTTTTGTTGGAAGTTTTCAGGCTTTCTTCATAGGATAATTTTCTAGCATAACCCTTCTTTAAATATTCATCAATCTTCAATTTATAGCTTTCACAAAAAAATTTGTCTTCGTCCATTTTTCTTTCAATCTGCTTCAGTCGTTTCATTGCTGAACATTTGTTTTCAGGTAGTTTGATGTTTTCATTCTGCCAAAGAAGTCCTGTTTCCCACATTTTTCCTATTCTTTTAGTGGTTTTTTCTATGAGAATTTTAGACTTCTCATCCATTAAGCTATCTTTCTTCTCACAGTAACCAGCATTTTCGATGGAAAAGCTTTCCTTGACCATATTATGGAGTTCTTCATCAGGAGTTAGCATTTCACGAATATGTAGTGTATAATTACTATCCAACTGAAATTTAAGAGGTACATTTCCGTGTACTATCCAACCAAGCCAAGTTTTCGAGAGAGCTGGACCGTTCCAATTTTCATAAACAACTTCTCTTCCAATGATCAGTGGCCAGTTCTATCAAAATAGTTGGTTTCATATCAAGAAAATTTTCAATATTGATATCTTTCATGAATCTGTAATCATCTCTTAAATTCTGAACATTTATTGTTTGTCTTGGCAATTGTAGATGTTTTATAGTTCTGCATTTCTGATCGTGAATTGCTTATTTTCATGTTTTCCTTTTATTCGTACAGATACTTTTCTTGAACCACTTTCCTTCTTGATGTCATCCGTCCATTTTATCGTTAGTGGTTCTTTTTCTCCAACACATCCCAGAATATTTGCGATTTCTTCCTCTATGATGGTGATTGTGGATGCCTCATCACAAAGAGCACACATTTCTATAGTTCCATTCGGACCTTCCAGGGTAACAGGTACGATTTTCAGTACAACCGAATTTTCTGTTGACTCGAGATGACGAGCATGGTAATTCATCTCTGTGGACAGGGTATTTTCGTGAGAATTCTGAGAAATGTTATCTGGATTGTGCAATAATGTATTATGTTTACTTTTGCAACCATTTATGTTACATAACCGCTTCTTTTTGCAATAACTAGTTTTGTGGTTTCCAAAAAGGCAACAAAAGCACAGTTTTTTATCAACTACGAATTTCCACCTGCTGGCAACATCTGCTTTCTTTACAGATTATCAACTGATAATGATCAGATTTCTTACAAAATGAACAAAATCTGGATTTTTCATATGAATTCATTGTCAGAATGGTTTTTTGCTTTCTGTTTTTTTTATCGGTCGACAATTGCATATAGCTAATGGTTTGCGTGAATTCCTCTAGCCATAGAGAAAAGTCTTTAATGGAAACGACTTTTTTCTGTTGTGATTTCACATGGATACCCCAATTCATTCTTAGATTCAACGGCATCTTATCAATCAGTTCCCTAAGAATTTGAGGATTTATCAGATATTCTTCACAATTCAGGCTCTCTAAACACACTGTCATGTTCTGCAAAGTGTTCGAAAGTTCAACTAGATTTTCCAAATTTTCTTCCCGCACTTGTTTGGTATGTTTCAACTGAGTGAATATTTGTTCAATAATATCTTCTTTTCTTCCAAATCTTCTTTCCAACAACTGCAAAACATCTTTCAGCTTATTAGGAAAATTCAATGCACTGTTTCCTTTGCTTTTCTTTTCAGGCATTTTTGAAGCCTAATCATATTTTCCCTGTCTGAAAATTGGCATAGTTCAGTAGTTTCTTGAATAGGAAAAGAATTATTCCTATTTTTCTGGAATTTCTTCCAGTCTCATTTAGGATTTTCTCCATTTTTTATCGATTTGAGACTTTCATTCCATTTTGGGTGGTTATATCTTACTTCTTCTAGCTGGTTGTGGAAGTAAATCCTGATCCAAAAATCTATTACCCATATTTTTGCGTTGAATTGAAAATATTTTGTTTGCTCGATGAAAATATACACAATATGTTCATATTTTTATCGTGAACCTAGATGGTATAAGTAAAGTTTATTTTTGGTATACAGATATTTAATCAGGTGAATTTGGTGTAGTGGATAGAGCACTAAATTGCCATGCCGATGACATAGGTTCAATTTTGGGAGGCAGCACGGATTTTTTCTGTGTGGTTGTGAAGTATGCTCCGAATTTGGCCCTCATTGGTTGTGCAAAAACCAGGCAGGCAGGCAATGTGCCGACCACACATCCCCTTGTTTATCGTGGTGTAGAATAATCTCTATCATTCACTGCTTTTATGGCTTGTGACAGGACTGTTAATAATAAAGCATACAGTGCTTCTCAAAAGTCCCCTCGCCCCCTCTTATTTTTGGAACAATTATACATAAACAAGTGAAATTTGGAAACTGAATATTAAAGGTTGTAAACTTCCCTACTAGTGATGATAGATGACGAAATTGTCAAAGATGACGTCACAAGACCATTGTGACCAATAATTTTAAATGGAACCCTACGGCAAGCGACACCTCTTTTAAAAGGTATCGAAAAAACCTATTCAATGATACTAATTTTGTTTGTGTTTATGGCAGTTTTGGCAACTCGCTTTTAAAACGCAAAGCTGTGATGAATTGAATCAGTTAATACTAAAATTCCAAATTCAAGCTCCGCCTCTGGATAGTTGTTAAATAAGCTGACGTTTTTGTTAGTCTCCCTAATTCGACGTTTTTGTAATGGTCCAAGTTTTTGTACATTTAATAATTTGTGTATTGTTGATCGAACGTTTAACTGTTTTAGCAGCTTTTGGTAGTTTTAATATTTTTGTACATTTTAATAATTTGTTAAACTGTTGTTGAGCCGAATGTTTAAGTGCTTCAAGAAGCGAAATGGTACGTGCTTTAGGTGATAAACTAGCAGCGATCCTAATTCTTGGTGAAACTGGACAAAATATTCATGCAGCAGAACGCATTTTTAATGAGAGGTTTCCCGATCGCCCCGTTTCGAGGACTTATTTAAGGGAGCTTCTTCGTAAGTTTGAAACAACGGGTAGTATTGCGGAAATCCCTTTTTTAGGCATTCGACAACCTTGCCCAACTCATCTATAACTCCAATGAATTGCCGTCAAAAATTATCTTTGCTCTTATTAAATATTCAATGTATTCGCTATAAAACTGATGAACTCCTCGTATTCATTGAAAATCAGGAATTACCCGAATTAATTCTAATAACAGAGCACTGGCTTAAAGAAAATGAACCCTATTATGTTCCTAACTACACTATAGCTTCAAAATATTGCAGAAAAATTTTAACAATGGTGGAACACTGATATTAATTAAAAATAACTTCTCCAATACATTCGTATTGGAAAATATCACTAATTATGATAATTTAATTGTAGAGCATACTTTCGAGTTTTCCTTGGTATACAATAGGGCCAATAATCTATATATAATCTGCATGTATAGGACTCCAAACTCAGATTTGAACATATTCTTCAATAATTTTGAATCTATTACCCATCAACTCGAAATTAATTATAGCCGGGGATCTCAATATAGATTTCTCGAATGAGCAATCCCCAGTTACACTCACTCTGAAAAATCTGTTAACTTCTTTCAATCAGACTATGCATGTATCAAATCCTACTCGAATCTCCTCACACTCATCAACTGTCATAGACTATGTCTGTTCCAACTTTGATAGTAATAGTATTGATTGCACTGTCATTCATTCAGGATTCTCTGACCATGAGGCAATCTACACCTCCTTCCTAATAAATGAGATCCCGAAGAAAAAGAGGCACAGGTTTGGCAGAATCTTCAGTAGAGCGAATTTTGACAAATTCAATGAATTATCTTCTACAATAAACTGGGTGCCAGTTCTGAATTCCCCTGAACCCTTCAATGCATTTCACAAAACTCTTCTGCTTGCCTTTCAAAATTGTTTTCCTCTACAGAAAATGAAGGACAAAGAAAAAAATAAAAAAACATGGATATCCCTAGGAATAAAAAAATCGGCTGCAAACCTTAGGTCATTGAACATAATAAGAAAGCACACCACTAATGAGTGGTTTTTACTCTACTTCTATAATTACAGGCGCACCTATAAAGTCGTAATAAAAGCTGCTAAGGAAAACTACTACAAACACAGAATAGAGAAGGCAAAAAACAAAATGCGCGAAAACTGGTCTATAATAAACAATCTAAGGGGCAAAAGTACTCATCTCCCCTCCCATATGAACATTGAACCAAACAAACTTAATTAATTTTATTGTACAGTAGCTAAAAAACTGACCCGAGACATAGTACCAATGACTGACCCCTTGCATTATCTCAAACATATATCCATATCAGATAGCTTTTACTTATATAACACTGACATTGACGAACTCAAATCGATCTTTAACCAAATGAAAAATAAAAAATCTTGTGGGTTGGATGAAATATCAGTGAAAATATTACAAAATTTGCCAGATGAGTCGTTGCATGTATTAGTCGAAGCAATTAACATTTCATTTATGACAGGTGAATTCCCTACTTGCTTAAAAACTGCTATTATAATTCCACTGCATAAAGGTGGTCAACTCGAAGAACCCTCGAACTTTAGACCAATCGCACTACTGTCAACCCTCTCGAAAATAATTAAGAAGCTAGTTAAGAAAAGACTAGTATCATTCTTAAATCGACATAATATATTTACGTCCTCTCAATTTGGGTTCCAACCCAATAAAAGCACCAATGATGCTATTTTCAACCTGTTGAAGGCAGTTTACACAGAATTGAATACCGGTGAAGCTGTTGGAGCAGTGTTTTGTGATTTTTCCAAAGGATTCGATTGTGTGAATCACGGAATACTGCTCCAGAAGCTGGATTGCTATGGAATCAGAGGTGTAGCTTATAACTGGCTAAAATCGTATCTCTCTAACCGAATTCAGATGGTAAAATGTAATAATAAATTGTCGAACCCTTCAAATATCGATTATGGTGTTCCCCAGGGCTCGGTATTGGGACCACTTCTTTTTCTTATTTATTTAAATAATCTTGGTAATATCAACATTTCCGGAAAATTCACCATGTTTGCAGAAGACACCACAATAATGTGGCACGGAAAAAATTTTGAACTCTTGAAAGAAAATATCACTCCTGATTTGGAGAAAGTTGAACGATGGTGACTCCAACTTGCTGTGCTTCAACATTGAGAAAACAAGCATACTAACCTTCAAATTCAACTTTGATAACCTAGCTTTAGGCAATCAGAGGGTAACTAGCCAACCCCACACCAAATTTCTATGTTTATTCCTAGATGACAAATTGAAATTTGAAGCGCACATAAAAAAACTGAGTAAAACATTAGCATCAGGCTGTTACGCTGTTCGAGTCATTACCAATGAACTTGGCCTCAATTCAGGCAGAATAGCGTACTTCTCACTGATTGAATCTCACATAAGATATGGCATCTCCTTCTGGGGTTCCTGCTCTAACCAGTTGATGAACTCAATATTTGTACTTCAAAAGAGAGCATTGAGGTACTTTTGCAAATGTCGTTCCAGGGTTCATTGTGAGCCTCTTTTTATTGAACATCGAATTTTAACGCTAACTTGTATATTTATTCTCGAAACAGTGTGCTTAATACATAAAACAAAATCAAAAGAGCCAAATAATAGACCCTGTTATATTACCCGTCAACACAATAATATTAGTATGCCCATACCAACATCATCTTTGACAAAAAATTGCCTTATATTCGAGAATAGGAAGATTTATAACCACCTACCTGGCATTCTCAAGAACACAGTAAATCTCGCACCATTTAGAAATTCAATTAAGAATATACTTCTCAAAAAGGCATATTACAACCTTCAGGAATTCTATAGTGACAACCTTAGTTAGATCATTATGTATGTACACTGTACACCCATTTATTTATTTTATTATATTGTAATTCCTCTGACTACTGAATGTAGTTTATATATCGTATGAATGTAATTTTTAATTGTTGAGTATTGTTAAAATTTTAACGTGTAGTATGACAATCAACTAATAACATTTTACCATGTTTTGGAAGTGTTATTAGTTTTGTTTGTATATGTGATGTATATATTTGTATTTATGAGTAAGTGTTTTTATTATTAATTATTAATAATTGTTTAATTGTTTATGTCCCTTTCACAAAGCTTTATCAACAAGAAACTATCTTAGACAATAAAGTATATTTTGATTTGATTTGATATTAATGATGCGAAACGATCTGGCAGACCACAAATTTCTGATGAGAAAAAAATTGATATACTGGCAGAAGTAATAGTTAATCCTACTTCTTCAACAACTCACGTGGCATCTACCTGTAAAGTCAGTCGAAGTACAGTATACAGGGTGTTGGAAAAAAAACAAATTTCATCCATACAAATTAAAAATGGTTCATCAACTCTCAGACGACGACCCAGACCGAAGACTAGAATTTTGTGAAAATATGGAAACTAAAATTAACCAACAGCCAGACTATATCAAAACAATTTGTTTTAGTGACGAAAGTACTTTCTATCTAAATGGAAATGTAAATTCACATAATGTGAGGTATTGGAGTGACGCAAATCTTCACCTGTTTCGTGAAACACATACCCAATTTCCCCAAAAGGTGAATGTTTGGGCAGGTATCCTGGGAAACCACATCGTTGGGCCTCTTTTTAAATACTAATTTAACTGGTGAGGTTTATCTGAGCTGTTGCAAAAGCCAATAGAATCGTTAATCCTTGAAATTTTGGAAGATAATCCAGATGAATTCGGCAATTTGGAAATAAAATTCCAACAGGATGGTGCTCCTCCACACTATTAAGGTGCAGTAAGACGGTATTTGGATGAGGAGTATCTTGGTAGATGGATTGGACGACGAGGTTCAACGGAATGGCCAGCTCGATCACCGAACCTCACACCTTTGGATTTTTTCTGTGGGGGTACCTTAAATCGAAGGTTTACGCCACTAAACATGACAATATTGACGTTTTAAAACAACATATTGTTGCAGAATGTGAGGCTGTTTCCGCAGACACATTTGCAAAAGTACGAGAAGAGTTTAAATAGAATATTTCACTGTCAGGAAGTAAATGGAGGTCACTTCGATCAATTTCTTTAAGTAGATACTGATTCTTAAATCTGTAATTAATATCATATCAATAAAATTTTAATGTTTACTAATGAGCCATTAAAACTGTCATAAACACAAACAAAATTAGTATAATTGAATAGGTTTTTTCGATACCTTTTAAAAGAGGTGTCGCTTGCCGTAGGGTTCCATTTAAAATTATTGGTCACAATGGCCTTGTGACGTCATCTTTGACGATTTCGTCATCTATCATCACTAGTATGGAAGTTTACAACCTTTAATATTCAGTTTCCAAATTTCACTTGTTTATGTATAATCGTTCCAAAAATAAGAGGGGGGGAGGGGACTTTTGAGAAGCACTGTATATTAAGCTTTAACGACAAATCCCCAATCCCTAACTATACTAGTATTAGTAAGTGTTTTTTTTCTTCTATATAATACATTATTTTGAGATTATTATTTTTAGCCTCTGAAGAAAGCAGCTCCGCTAAGCAAAGATCCTAACGTTGTTGAAACTCAAGAGGAAGAAGAACAAATATTGAAAGCCATCGAACTGTCTCTAAAAGATTCTGGTTCCCCCAGATCAACTTCTGCTTTTAGTAATAGTTCATCTTTGTATCCTTCAGTGAATATGTCGACGAGTGTTGTAGCTTCTTCTAGTTCAGGTCCTCCCAAAGAACCCAAGAAGGTTAGGGCTTTGTACGACTTCGAAGCAGCTGAGGATAATGAGTTAACTTTTAGCACGGGGGAGATAAGTGAGTTTTTTATTTAATTTAGTTTTGAGGTATTGGCCCAAAGAAGTTAATCTGTGAAATTATTTTATATTTTATAAAATAACCGCGCTACTTTTTTGAAAAATATTTGATTTTATTGGTTACTGTTTGATGTTTTTAAAAGTAACAGATATGTTAATGGTAACTACTGGTCAGAGCTATTTTGAAATGTATTGAAAATATTAACTAGTATTCATTCAAAAAGTTGAAGAATATATTCAAAATACCTATATATGCTGAAACTTGGTGATACTGAATGAAAGCTAATGAAAGTATTATAATTACTTATTTAAATTAGGAGAAGTACCAATGTTTAAATAAGAATTTGATTTATGATTTCTCCAGAATGTTTTATTTTTCATTCAATTAGAATTTCAATGAACGTTTTTATTGTTGAGTTGTTTGAGCTTCCAAACAAATAACAAATATTTTGAATTCGTGTTGAATAAACAATGTTACATGTTTATTAAATATGGGTTATTTCAAACTCAAAGGACTTTTAGAAGACTAGAGAATACAATCAGATATGTATTCAAGATTTTGAAATATTTAAAATATTTTGTTTTATTTCATTCACTTATCCCTTACATACACAGTTTCAGTTTTGTGAATGATCATATTTTATGCTATAGATTTTTTTTTCAAATTCCATTTCCAGATTCTATTCAAATTATGTAGATTAAATGGGATACATGTCCCTAAATTCAGAAGATGATTTCATCAAGTCTTTTTTTATGGAATACTACTATTGTCATAAAGTAGTGAAAATGAAGAATACTATTCATTCCATCTTGTTTTTTGAACTATGATTTAGTCCCTCTTCTTGAGGTATGCTCCATTTTTTCTTGGCCTGCTGTAATGTAAATTCTTTGACTCTAGTGAGTATGTAATATTTATTAAATTTTAACTTCATCCTGTTTTGGTTGTTAAACGTTATTAATATTTGAAAAACAAGATATGCTAAAAAGTAATTAAATGGCTATGCCTCACATATTTTCTTGCTTGATAATGATTATCCTGTATTTTCCAAGAAAATGAGTTACATCATAATTTATCATATAAAATGCTACATTACAAAAATTGTTGAAGACAATTTTGATGCTAAAATTTGTATCTCAAAAGATTCAATTTTTCCCTCAGAAACGAGTTATGGTATATTATTGGGCATATATTATACAATACTTTGATATAAATTTTGAAGAAAATAATTTTTAATGTAAAACAAATACCGGACTAATTTATTCTAAATGCCCCTCTTCACGTTGGCCTATATATTGGCCAATGGTGTTGGCCAATATGTATGGCCAACATGTGGAAGGGGTGTTTGTATCACGTTGGTAGGCCCACACGTTGGCGCGAGATCGGAGTGGTGTCGTCCACACGTTGGCCACACGTTTAGTTTGCAACGAGCTCCCAGAGTGATTGCATGCACGCGATTTCAGTACACTTCACTCTGTTTCTGTTCACACTTAGGTAGTACTTATATGCAGTAAATAAATAAAACCCCAGCAGCCATTAGCACCTCGATTACCATTTTAGCTTTGATGTCCGCACATTGGCCTGAACCGATGCAAACTGAACGACCTTCCAACTTGTGGACAACTTCACAAATTTGTTGGCCAATATGTGTGCCACACCATTGGCCAATATATTGGCCAACGTGAAGAGGGGCCTTAATAATAAATACAAAATCTCAATGAACTAATGAATTATTTGAAATCATTTGGTATATGTTGAGAAGGAAAAATTCTCAATGGAAAAAAATATCTCAACAGAAGACAACTACTTCTCTGGCACTAAGCCAAAGCTGAAGTATTATGGAAGAACGCTAACTCGAAAGGAAAAATCTAAAGGTGAAGATTTGCATCTTTATTCAGATAGTTAATTGATTTTTTACTCAGTCTTAATTGAAAAATCATATAGATGAATGCGACGAAGAAGAATGTTCCTAACGTTATTATCATAAACATGAATTTTGTTAATAAAATCTTTATTATTATGTTACTATAATAGTTCATAAAAATCATATTTACGAAATTTTAAGATCACTATGAAATTTTTGTATTTTTTGCATAGCAGAATTAATTGTGCAAAAAAATCAAATATATATTTTGGTCAAGAGTTATGACAGTTTTACTTTTTATTTTCCATTTATTTTATCGTGATGTGTTTTTCATGTTGCCCTTATACTCTTTTCGAAAAATACATAAAACACAAAATTAATTGCTCCTTTCCAGTTATGAGAAAATTTCAAATTGGCTATGGGAATTTGTAAATTCCCTTGAAGTCATAATTACAAGAATGTCGATGAATTCAGAAATATTTCACTACCCCTTTACTATGATTAAGGTTTAAAAAAAAGGTCGCCGAGATATATTTTGTGCAAATCTTATAAAATGAACTATTTTTAACTATGAAATTTTTGTTTCAGTATTTGTGATGGATGATTCAGATCAAAACTGGTGGAAGGGTAGTAACCAAAGAGGAGAGGGTCTATTTCCAGCGAACTTCGTTACAACAGATCTTGATGTGGAGCCAGAAAAATTTTGTGAGTTTTTTATTTGTTTTTTTAAATGGGTCCTTTTATGCTTGATGAATGTTGTTTTCAAACTGAATATTTGTTTTTTCCAGTGTATGAGAAAGCCAAAAAAATGGTGCAGTTCAAAGAAACGGCTGAGGTTAAGTTGATGAAAGAAGAGCCAGAAGAAGTAGAAATAAATGAAGGAAACATTGATAGGCTGTTGCATTTGTTGCATGAGGCTGATCCTACAAATCCAGAGAGAGACCCAGAAGAAATGATCAATTTAGAAAGTGAGTTCATTTCTTATCAACCATTCAAAGTAGAGCATGTATCCCGAAACAAACGGTAGTATAAACATGGAGATTTGTGAGATATGCAATGAAAGATTGGATCTGCCACCGGGCGAGGGGAAATATTAACTTTGAAGCTTACTAATATTGTGAAGAGACACTGAGTTTGTTCATATGTACAGTGAAGAAAGGCTCTGCAAAACTGATATTTGGGAAAAAGATAAACTGCATCATTCCAAATTCTTCTTGAAAATTAATTTATTCACACTATTGGTTGATTCTTTAAAAAAAGTTCCTCAGGGGTTTAGAATCGCCAAGAAAAAAAATTTAAACAGAATTCTGATCACACTCTTAGTATTATCAATATTTCACCCTTGAATTTTTCTGACTAAGGCAATCACCTACGTATTATTATTTCAAAACACTTCATAGATCACCAACTGTTTTTTAAAATATAACACATTTTCATCGATTTGGATAATGGATGTCAAACAGATTCTTATGATCTTTGAAAAACTTTCACTTGTGATAAAAAATGTATGTAATACATCTGCAAAGTGAACTTACATTTTAGTTAATATAGATTAATAATTAGATCTGCTTCAGATTGTCTGTACAAGATAAAAAATCAGCTGTGTGACTCCCCAGAACTTGACCGGCACGGGCCTCAGGAGAATGGGGTAATTTTGAAATAATATAGTTTATTCAGCAGTAGAAATAGAAAAACGTTCAGTAATTTGACAAAATCAACTCTATTCTAAAATAATATATCTATAAAAGAGTGTCCATTTAGATAATTTGACCTTAACTATTACTGGAATTTGGCGCACTATAGTATTCTAAGATACTGTGTGTGCGACTCTCATGTTTGTAGAACATTAATAGAACATTTTTAGGACTGTATGAAGTCAATTTGATTGGGCAATTCAACATTCAATTTACCAGTCAATTGACCAAGGGAGATATTTGACCACAGTCAATTGCACGGTCCTGCACCAAATGCGATTCATTTTAGTCAAAGCCCAGGTGAGCGACTGCCTGGGATGGTAACCCTCAGGAGAAAAATTAAACATTTGTAACGCCAGACTGGGAAACGGTGGAAAGCTTCAACTGCAGACTTAATTTGTTTTAAACTCTGCCATTTTTAAATTTTTGACATATGTGAGTTGAAGAAATAATTTTGACTGTTTTGTATATAGTTTTTCAAGGGCTTTCAAATGACATATTGCAAGTCAAGTTCCGTGCGCTATAGTTTCTGTCATTTGTTAATAGTGACACTTCCGTTTCACAGATGACAGCCAAAAACTAATGGTCGCATTTGGGGCAGAAACTGTATCTTCACAGACACACACACAGACAGACTTCACTCTGGAAATGGTCTCAATCTTTTCGGGATACCTCAAAACGGATATTTATGTCGATATCTCAATTTTTTGTTTCACGATTACATCACTTGACCACTAGGGGGGCCAGTCAAGTAAAAAATAGCAGAAAATAAGGTTTGACCCAAACAATGCTGAATAGCTCCATCTATCATATAAGTTCTAAACAATACCAAATCGGAAAAACACCAGGGTGTCCAGACATCTTAGATGGATGACTACAAACTACAGAAGAGTACAATGTCAGTTAAAGGGGTTCATATGTTTTGGTCAGCAAAAGAAAAACAAAGAATGTTCAGGAAAGAAAAATATTATAGCACATATGAATTTGGTTTGATTTCTAGAATGCATTTACCTCCACCTCCACCTTGAAAAATAAAATTGATGACATATCTGGGGACATTTGATCTTAGTCAGAATATGGAAGATACGTTCCATTTCCTTCCCAATTTTAATGGAAATTATTATATTTCCTTTCACAAGAAGTTACTCATTGCTGATGTTTTAGCAATAGATTCGTTATTTATTATAAAGTTTTAAAATTTGTTAAAATGACAATTCCTATGTTTTCAGGGGAGGTCAATGCTATGGGACCTCTGATAGATGCAGAATTGGAGAGGGTGGACCGGAAGCATGCACAGTTGACTCAGCTCAGTTCTGATCTTGTTGAAGCTTTGGGACTTTATCACACATTGATGAGAGAACCACAGTTCCCTCAGATTAATAAAATGGGCTATGGATATCAACCAGTTCCAAGTCCTATGGTGAGTTTCAGATATTCATTAATAATGTATCATTATATACTAACACTAGCTGGTATCCGCGACTTCCTCCGCATGGAATTTGTATTTTCTCCAATGTTTTTTTAGTGTTGTTCCATCTAGCTTATACCTGTGGCTTTGCCCGCTTTCCCTTATCCCATTTCCCGTTATCACGTTTTCAGTTACCGCGTTTCTGGTTACCCCATTATCCAGTCTAATATGTTCATGAGAAGTACTTTGAACATTCTAGTTTTTCTCAGGCAGCTTGCAAATTAGCCGATAGAGGCTCACGGCAAGTCTTTGCGTCAACAAAGTCATTAGGCAGGTTGTGAATCAATTAATATGTTACATGAGATTAAATATGCTGTTCATAAACCGTAATTATATTATAACCACAATCAAAACATAAATAACGAACCGCCAGTCGGAAACACTTTGTGAAAAGTACAGCCCATCCTTGAGGCTGTTAAGAGGGCCTGTAGGGCAATCGAGTTACTGGATAATTTTCAATAGATCAACAGAGATGTAAGAGAAGGACCTGCTGTCATTCTGGGTTTAGCAAAAAACATTCCCCCAAATAGCTGCCTTCACTTTGATGGATATTTTAATGAAATATCACTCTTAGATCGACTTGGGGAGATACAGTTGCATGGCACTGGAACAATTATGCTGAATTTCATAATCACAAAAAGTTGGCCCCAAAAAGGATTTGTCAATGAAACATGGCGACATTGTGCAGTTCACTGCTGAAGACGTGGCTTTAGTCAAATGGACAGACAATAGAGCTGATCTGATGGCATCTAATTGCACTGGTGGGGATTAAACATCCACTATATCTAGGTGGGATAAGACAAGCAAGGCATTCCTCCAGGTTCCTGCTCCAGAGATAGTTTTGAACTATAATAAAAATATGGGCGGAGTAGATGTCCTTGATCAATTTAGTACTCTAGAACATTCCAGAAAACAAGGAAATGGACATTAAAAGTGTTTATACATTTTATTGATCTTGCTGTGGTCAATGCGTGGAGGCAATACAAGAATGATTGTACCTCTAAAAAAATCAAACCCAAAGATTTGCTGTGGTTCAGAGTAGATCTAGCTGACGCTCTGATGAATTGTGTAAGTATTCCTCAATTTGCGTTGGAAGTCGAGGACTCCTCATCTTCGGAAGATAGGCCACTTAAAAGATACATAGCAGCAAATCCACCATTTTTCGATAAACGCTAAGATAAATACAATCACCTACCAGCCTTTGATGACCTAACCACAGGTAGAAAATGCAGGCTAGAGAGCTGTTCCTCCACAACAAAAGTTCGTTGTACAAAATGTGATGTATACTTGTGCATCTTAGCTTACCACACTAAATAATCTGTTTATGTTGGTTATGATTACTTTTATGTTCTGTTTTTAATAATTTATATTTCTTTATGGGTAGTTTATAGTTTTGTTAATTATAAACTGCTGACTGATAGGTCCTCAAGTGTATTAATTTCCCATATCTTACTTACGCACAATCATGCGCTTTACAACTTAATCCGGCATCGCACGAACATGCGGGGGTGGTTTATGGGGTAGAAGGGGAAAGGTTTTTTTTCATTATTCTTCCCAGCTACCCTAGTGCCAATGGGTCAAACTTTCAATGATATTAAATGATTTAATAGAAATAAAAAAAATCGTGCTAAAAGGGCTACAAACTAAATATAAAATCATTAAAGTCTCATCAGTCGTAATTACAATAAATGTGGTCGTAATATGTTCAAGCATGAATTTCTCTTTCCATTTCACTTGACACTTGGATATGTATTTGGATTATCTGAATCATTCAAATGATTACTGTATTGTGTGGATGATTTGTTAGTTAATATCAGTCAAAATTTACCATTGAAATTTGACTCCCACTAATCCAATTGACTTGAAATTTGGCAAGTGTATATGGTTTGCATGACAATACTATGTGTCAGCTGTATATATGACAAATACAAGATGGTAGCTCCAAAAAGGTTGGAAAGGAAAATACCAATAAATAAAAATGATTCAGTACAAAAATATCTTGGGAGGAACTATCAAATAAGAAAAATATTTACTATTTGTTATGGAAACCACCAGAAACTGGAAACAACCAATATTTCACTCACCAGCAATTCGATAGGAGGATGGTGAATAGGATCCTTCAAATGACCTTCTAGCCAAATGAAAATCATGACGAAAAAATGCCCAATAATATCGAAGAATCCGAAAACAAATTTAGAGTAGCTCTGAAGGAAGTGTTCAGAGAAATCAAAGAAAATTATTTTATTGGTCTATAGGTATAAACCATTGATGAAGCTCCGAGACTTACAATTGAATTAGAAATAACACTGGAAGAGAACAAAATCTGATCTAAATTTTTGCTTGATGTAGACCAGGCCTTTGATGAAGTCTGGTAGAAAGGATTGTAATATAAACTGAACACATTTTTGCCAAACCAATGTTGAAGTCCTACGTAAGGGAAATAACATTCCACTTTCAGTTATATCAAAGTAGAGGTGCTACAAGGTAGAGTTTCATAATCTCACCAAAGCAAATCGACAAAATAGGTATATTTTGACTGGCGATAAGAACTCAGATGAGAGCAAATAGGCAATAAATTAAATCCACGAATGTATTTGAAAATCGAGAATCAAGTTGAATGAAACTACGTTATGAGTAAAACCAAATATTGATCTCGCCGTCTCCTTGAAAAATAATAGTGGAATAAAAATAGCTTAAAATTATGCATTATTTCGGAATACTAGAGGATGCCATGGATTTTCCTTAAACCTTCTGATATTACTTAGAAATGACTTGCTGAAAATAGTTATAAACTTATATTTGTGCGCTGATTGTTTATTAATTGTTTAAACAATGAAAAACAATTTTGTTGGGCAAATTTGAGAGAACTCAATGAATTTCGAATTAATTTTACCCAAATTGATGCTATAGGGATAGGGATCGCTGAACAAGAATATTATATTAAAAAACGAAGGCGTGGCCAGTCGTAAAGGTAGGTTATTTTTTATTTTATGTGTACATCTCGGATAAAACCTTTTCAGGTAAAAGTTGTCGAGCTAATGAAGCTCTATCAAACGACTTATAGTTTGCTGATATTATGTATGGAAATGTTTTAATATCACATTTTAAACTAGAGTTTTTGGTTTTTGAAGCATGGCCTAAAAATTCAAATTTGTAATTTTTTGAAATTATTCAATATTTTGAGATCTGTATTTTTTTTTGAATTGTCTTTTTGTTATTTGTCATTTTGAGAGTAATCTGTGAAAATTTCAGAAAAAGTTACCACCTTCCCCCAACTTCTAAAAGCTGAAATCTAATCTTACTCCACTAGTATACGTAGAGCGTCAGCTGAGCACTAAACTTACCGATCAACTGTTCTCTCGTGTTCTATCTCTTTCTAACATTCAATTATGATAAATTCGATCCAATATAAAGTTCATCAAAAGATAAACTTATATTTCTATTTTAAACAAGAATTTTAAGCAGGAACTCATTTATGAAAATGGACATTTTGTCAATTTACTAAAGAAAAACTAATATTTTCGTATTTGATACAATTTACACTTATATTAACAAAGAAAAAAATAATGTACTCTGCTTATACCTTGTTTGAAGTCGTTATATAAATATATGTCAATTATGTAGGCTTATTTTTTTTTCTGTATAAACGTTATCAAAGTTTATTTAACAACAAATTTCACGGATTTTGGAGCAACATTTGTTAATTTTTTGGTTTTTGGCGTAATTTTATTATTAATTCAATTTTTTTAATGAAACTGATCAAACCTTCTTGAAGTACAGATTACAAGCTTCAGAAAGTGTTATAGAAACATTTTAATATTTTAAACTAGAGTTTTTGGATTTTGAAACATTGCCTAAAAATTAAAATTTGTCATTTTTTGAAATTATTCAATATTTTGACCACTGTATTTTTTTAAATAAAATTTTAAGATTTTTTTCATTTGCACACTTTTGGGAGTAATTTGTGAACATTTCAGATGTTTATCTTGAAAAGTTAAAAAATGGCAGGTCTTGAATTGATTTTATAGAAAATTCTACTTTGACGTAAATTCATATATGTACTATTCCTAGTCATATCTTTTTTCTCATTTGAAAACATAACACCTCGTTACCTACTGTTTTCTCCTTTCATTTAAATTTTTGGTAGCTCAATTTGATCAATTAGATCAAAAGTTATAACAAATTAAGTGAAGCGCCCTCGTGTCTACGTGCCCTCAAGCGATGCACTTCAGTGTCACCGCCTCACATTTTCGTACTTTAGAAAAAAAATTATGCAGCTTACAATTTTCATTTTAAAGAAAAACTTTATTTGTAAAATCTTCCATTCTTTCGAATGTATTTCAAAAAAAATATATTTTTTTAAAGATATTCAATAAACAATGTAATTTTGCAATTTATTTGTCAAATAATAAATTAAGCACACAACTTACGGTTGGTAACTTTTTAAATGTTCCTAACATCATCACTAATGTACAGTAAAAAGTTAACGTAGTCCCCTAACTTTTTGAAGCTAAAATCTAATATTAATCCACTATAAAAGAAAGTTACCACACATCTCATAATCTCCACAGCCATTCAACGGTAGCATTCCACCAAACATCCACATGCAGATGATGGGTCCCCCTCCTGGCATGACCCAGGGTCACGATAGGCCACCGTTCATCCACCCAGGAGGACCCCCGCCAGGCATGCCTTACCAGCACATGCCTCCTATAAACCCGGGTCATTTACCTCCACAGGGACAGCTTCCTCCGCAGATGCCACAAATGCCTTTACACATGCATCAACAGATGATGGAAGAAAACAGGCGGCTTGAACAGCAGATGGGACATTATTCTAGGTAAGGTTTCTTTCAATTCTGTTTGCCTGTGAAACTTCAAAGCAGGGAGTTTACATGTTTCATCTTGTTTCATATATGTGAACAACTCCTTCCATATTGTTAGATATAGAATACATTTTGGGAAATTTTTGAACTTCTAAATTACACATCAAGTGTCATATAGTATATCGGAAGTGTAATATCAGTTCGAGAGTAAACCATGAAGCTATGGAAGTACCAATAAAATGTTGAAAAGGGAAACATTCTCAATTGAATATTCACAGAAAAATCTTTCTATCAATATTCAATTGAGAATGTTTCCCTTTTCAACATGAATACCCCACAAGAGGTTATCTTGACGATGGAAGATAGTGACTAAAGTTTATCTTTCAGTCGCAGATGATTCCACATCTGATTTTATGAACATCCTGTTTATATTTTCAACAAATCTACCAATAAAATGTTTATAATCTCAACTTGATATCTCAGACTTATTTAATTTTGGCTTCTAACTTAACAAACTTATATAATTCTGATATTTGAAAGAGACCACAAGCCGTCCTGATGATTGGGAAACCATGAAACAGCTGTTGGCGGATGGTGGTGCTCTCTTGGATTCGTAACAAATTTCTCTTTATCTATCTATATATATATATATATATACACATATATATATATATATATATATACACATATGGTGTAATCTAACCTCTTGAACACCCGAGAATGGTGAGTGTCAAATCGAGTTAACTGGCTATAGTAGTAAATTATTTAATTTACACCATTCTTCAGCGCTATAAAGTGGTAAATCCTCCGAGAAACTGAAATAAATGATAACGAAAATAGTGGTATTTCCACTTGATATACCTACTAGGAATCTAAAGAGTGGTAATGGCTATTCCTTGACTATAAAGGGGTAAGTTCAAAATATAATAGAGATACCAATATTAAGGCAAGAATTAAAGATTTTTGTCGACAAAAATGTATTGAAGACCTAGTGAATGCGATGCCTCTCTAGCGTCAATGTTACGAATTATTTCCGGTGAGTACTCTCTTTTGGAAAACGTTCTTCTTTGCCTCATTCATCTTTATGAGTTCTTAATTAAGACTGGAATAGAAAATCAAATAACTATCTGAATGAAAATGCAAATTTTTAATTACAGATTTTTACTTTTAGTTAGGGTCTTTTCAGAATATCTATCAGATGTAGTTCAATGTCCAGCGTGGCTTTAGCCGGGGAAGAAGTTGTTTTCTGTTAGACGACGTTCACACAAAATAACTTCATTTATTGTGGATTCTTCAATTCACAGAAAAATCTTTCTAGTCAATATTCAATTGAGAATGTTTTCCTTCAACATGAATACCCCACAAGAGGTTATCTTGACGATGGAAGATAGTGACTAAAGTTTATCTTTCAGTCGCAGATGATTCCACATCTGATTTTATGAACATCCTGTTCATATTTTCAACAAGTCAAAGAATCCAGGGGTTGAGTGTGATGCCTGTGTTTCATGGAGGTCTCATATAAACAAGGCAGATGAAGCTCGTAAAGCTTACAGACATGATACAGAAGTTCCGGATAAAAGTGCAGCAGACTTGCAAAAAGTTATTATGCTTCCAAAATTGAACATGTTTAAAAAAGCTATATTTTGTCCAAGAAACATAGCCTTTAATCCCATTAGGAACTAAACAAAAACATTTACTTCCTAATGCAGTTCTTTGGCATGAAGCTCTAGCTGGAAGACAGAAAGAAGATATCGAAAGCGTGTATTATAACTTTTTTCTAGAAATGAGAGATTGTGAAAATATAGCATTATGGGTTGACAATTGTTCTTCCCAAAATAAACACTGGATACTTTTGTCCTTCTTAATTTATATAGTAAATTAATCACATATCATTACAAAATAAATTTGTTTTAAATATTTTGAACCAGGGCATACATTTATGTCTGCAGACAACTTCCTTCACCAAGTGGAACTTGCTATGCAACAGTACCTCAAAGTATATGATTTCAGAGATTTTGTCAATGTAGTAGCAAAAGCAAACAAAAAAGTTAATTTTTTAACACCTCATGATTTCTTTGAATGGGAAGACTGCTCATCAATTTATAAATTGAAAAAGTTGCAACCTTGGATCTACCAGAAAGACATCGTACAAATTCGTTCAAAAAGAGGAGCTAAAAATTTAACATACAAAACAAGTTTTTCTGGTGATGAACTGGAGTTGAATTTCCTCAAAAATAAGAATGTAAAGTACGGAATAAGATTCCCACTGAATAAGAAGCCCATTAGAAGAATTACTGAAGAGAGAAATAATAACATAATCAAGAAATTATCATCCATTATCCCGGAACATTATATTCAGTTTTGAAAAAATCTGCCTATAAATAAAGCTGCCTCTGATTTAGTCAACGATATAGATGAATAATAACGAGTTTTGCAATTATTCACATTTATCCTTTTTTCCTGCAAAAACGTCGGCAAATGTAATGTTGTTTTTTTCTAGTTTTAAATTACTTATTTTTGTATTTTTACAGAACTTAATTTATATGTAACTAACTCATAGGTATTTATTATAATAAAAAAAAGTTATACTTACTATGTCTAAATTACTAGTTAGAGAATAAATAATTTCTTATCTTAAAAGTGGTATCAGCCCTTTTTTTCTAAGTTATAAAAAACACATTTTTATATTATAACATTTTGAGTTTTCTCCTGAAATGAAAATAAATCACCATAGTTCAATATTTCATTATGTGGAAAAGGTTGGATAATGGAGTTTACTTTAAAATCAATTTTCACTGTTTTAACTTTTGTGGAGTTACCAGATGATTCAGACATTCAGATCACGTGAACTGAATACTGTTGCCAAGCAAGATTCTCGCATGCACGGTTTACAAAGCTGTCTACGAACGAAAGTTTGTTAGATTCTACTAGTGTTTTCTAAAGAATACTTTCGGCGGATCTTATATATTCCGCCTTCTTAAAAATGCATTGGAAGATTTGCAAGCTCGATTTCTTGATAATAAAAACAAAACTGTGTTTTTACTAATCCAACTGATGCTACGAAGTCGCTATGGCTAGTGAATGAAAGATGTTAAGATCTTAATTAACAACTAATCAGAAAACAGTACATGATGTGCACGAGAATTAATTTGAACATTTTTGTCTTTTAAAAATTTTGCCATTCTACCAAAAAAATAATTTATATTATACTAATATATCTAGTATGAAAACCACCGCACAGTGATTGGCGACTCCAGAATCCAACCAGAATTGAAATTTACTACTTCATTCATAAATGTGACAAGTGATTCATTTTGTCTTCTTCTCTTCAAAATATGCACGGAACAGCTAGGTGTTTAGTTTTAAGATCCAGCAAAAGATAAAGACAATAATGTTCAAATTTATTATCCTGCACATCTTGCTTGGCAACAGTGTTCAGTTCACGTATTCTGAATGTCTGATTCACTGCAATGGTCGTGATATTATTTTTCAAAACAATATTCAATTGCGAATGTTTTCCTTTTCAATACTGTTGGCGTTGTTTGTTTCTTACAAGTGACTGTGATAATTATGATAAGCGCTTCAAAGCAGAGTATGAAGACAACTAGTTCTGACTTTATCATCAGTTTGGATATAACAAGTTTAGTTGTTTTCTTCACTTTGAAATCGAATATCTATCTCAGGCAGTTCAACATTCTACCTTATTCAAATGTCTACTTAAATGTTTATTGCAATTGCAGTTTTACTCTGAGCTGATCACCTGAAATTAGGCGGGATGCGCTACACACAATTTTGTCGAATTTTACAAAAAACAAAAAATGTTTTCAAAATATTTTTTTTAGATTTTTAAAATGGCATTATACACTTGTCGTCATTCACGGGTGTGCAAGAGGTTAGATTACATCCTGTATATATATATATATATATATATATATATATATATATATATATATATATATATATATATATATATTTATTATTATAACATATAAATAAGTTGAATTTTTGTGTATGATATTTAATTATAAACATATAATATATATATATAATATACATATATATATATATATATATATCGACACCCCCATCGAAAAAGGTTGTAACTCAATTTCACTGATTTTACAGGAGCGCCTTAAAACTAAAAACATTATGTTTTAATATTTGTGGATAACTAGAATACACTGAGGGATCCTTATGGAATAATGAATGTTTGAATTTTATTAATCAGTAGAAAGTTGAGTTTGATTGAGATACAACCTTTGCAGTTAATCTAACACTTCGTGGAATAAGGCTGTAAGTAGTAGATACGACTATATTAGATCCACACAAGTAATTATCATTGCTGTTCTTCGTGTAACACATACGTATTCGATACTATCAATGACGTAAAAAATGAAAATAGTACCATCTATGATAGGTATATGGCGAGAAAAAACAGGGTAGGTAGTGTAAATATTTATTCAAAAGTTAAACACTTTATAGAAATCTGAATATATAATACTAAGAATGAAAACAAGTAGCCCCTATAGAGATGCTTGAAAGCTATCAACATTTTATTCCGAATCAGATTGCTCCGCATTATTTAAATCATCCTATTTTAAATTTTTATAAAACTGATGATATAATTCAGGTATGGCATTTGAAGTACAAAGGCTATTCAAATCCTTATACTTAGCTTTTGATATGGCTAAAGTGCCAGAATAAGCGGAAGGTATTCCTGATGTCATTATCGTAGTATTGGTATTTTTATTTGTCGATTTCCTAGCAGAGGAACGTTTGTTCACAGGCTTTTTTCCTATGTCAATGCGATACATGGATTCGGACAGAACATCATAATTGACGTGGATCAATTCAGGGTTCTCACGCTGAATGTTCAAATGTTTAATTTGAGCCCACTTTATCTTATTATTCTCAACATCCAATTCGAAATTAATGAAGGTGTCTTTCAATTGTTTAAAATTCAGGATTTTATTCTGATCTAATTCTGTAACTGTATATGGTTTGCCTGTAATTTTGGCACATCTTATTAGTGTTACCCACTGGTCTGGAACATACACCACCTGATTCTTTTTACGCCTTTCTATGAGGGCATGCATGGCGTCGCCTTCATTTTGTGAATGACCTACCTCATAAAACACATGTGTGATATTTATGTTGATTTTTTTTACAGCGTAGGAATACATAGCGAAAACTATTCTATTTTTGTTTTGACCTGCACAACTGTCAGAAAAAAAATAAAAATCCTTCATTCCCCTCTGAGTTTTTTTTTCTATAAACAAATAAAGAGCACTGCTGATTTCATTGGAGCCCTTTTTACCAATCGTCTCATACCAAACATAGCACTCTCCTTCATTTTCACCCAAGTCAAAGATGGTAAAATTGTAGACTGCGAGTTTTCTTTTATAGTAAAATGCTGAAACTTCTGACATTGGTGTGGATAAGATCTTTTGAAGATCATAACAGGCCACAACAACCGAATCACTACCTTGTGCTAGTAATTTCTTTTGCATTTTGAATTCTCGAACCACGTATTTAGAAGCGATATGAAACGTATAATTGAGCTGTAAAGATTCCCTCTCCTCGATAGACGCTCTTTTGTAAATATTACACGTTAAACATAGATCTTTTTTAGGTTTGAAAAAGTCTATGTTGAATTCGTTGTAGAAGACTTCCCGATATTGTCGCTCTGTGGCTTTTATTTCTGGTTCATATTGATTGTCTTGCAACCATGCTTTATACAGCTGATATAATTTGACAAACGTTAACGATTCATCAAAATATTGTTTAGCACTTCTAGCTCTAACATAATGTGAATCTACAACTGGGATCTGAGAAATATGTATCCTTACACTTTGTTTAATAACATCAGACACTTTATTTGGTCGGTTTACATGGTGACCACGTTGATCATTAAGTGAAACAGACTGTGATTCTTGCTTATCAATTTTGTGGTAAATAGTACCAACCCACTTATCCGTAATATCTAGAGTATCAAAGAACATTTTTTTGCATACCTGAATTTTATCATTATTGACCATAAATGAATATCTATAGGTCCATTGGCGTCTTGAATGGTGAAGTGATTCTAATACTACTTGTTTTTTAGGCAATCTCTCAACGCATTTATGTACAAATTGTACCTGATCATTATGATTTCCCAGAGCCCAAAATTCTGAGAAAATCTGACTTCTGATCAACGATAACTTTTGAGAACATTTTCTAGAACAGTTATTATTACATCCTGGCTTCATTTGCTTTTTCCGTATCAACTTGCCCTGTTGGTTTGTGAACTCCAATCCCAAATTTTTTTTCTTCCTATTTATGTTACATTTCCAATCGTCGGTATTGCGTTTCCTCTTGCGGCCTGGTGTACACTTTTTTGGCATGTTTCTCTTTTGCTTTGACTTCTGTTGTTCTGCATTCGTAACAGTATATTCTGTCTCAGTATTCAATTTTACGTTTTGTTGAGAAACATCTAACTGCCATTTTTCTTCAGATTCATTAGAACAGCTATTTTCTAAAAACAAAAGCAATATCTTCAATTGTTAATTAAAAGGTAGAAAATACTGATACTTTACCTCCATCCGAGGGAACATATTCAGACGGTTCTTCAGCAGAAAAAGGTTCTTGTTCTGTACTAGATTCCAAATCGACATACTCCTGGTTTAAACAGCTACTAAGGCGAGGTCGTAAGTTTTCTTTGAACTGAATCAAATCATTTCCACTTTCAATGACCACTGGGTCTGAGACCTGACGTGATGTACTCGGAAGTACGAAATTTTCGGTAATATCCACATCTGTTGTACGGTTTTCTAAGTTTTCTGTCCTACTAGAGAGCAAATCTTGTTCAGTCTCTGCAAAAAACAAAATTATTTTTACTTCAGCAACACTTTTTTATGCCTGATAACTCATCAACACATATATTTGAAAAGTTACGTTGTCTTAAAAAAAAGTTAGGTTAGCTTAGTTACCACTTACCACGTTCTGGACTCCTTCCACTGTTTCTCAAAGCTAATTCCAGTATATGTAAACTACGATTCATTTTGTTATCATATACACTCGAATATGCCTATCAAATCAACACAACTAATTTGCAATCACAAAATACTACCAAAAACAGGAACGCACAGGTTTGCATTTATGTAAACAATAGCAGTTTCGACCGTGAAAAGGCAGCAACACAATAACATCAGGAGAATATGCGGTAAAAATTCATACAATAAGGCTGTATCTCTCTTTACAACCTTACATGCTACATATTATCTGAAATGACAAACTTGACGAAGATAGTAAAGGTGTTACCCCCTTTTTAAGGCTGAAATGGTGCACGTAACTTGAAATACAACTTTTTTCAATCGAATATCTGCCAAACTATTGCGATTTGAGATATGTCTTATATACAACTGTGTTCGCTGCAGTTTGCTGAATACGAATGTGGCTGAATCTCAAATAGGACGAATCAGGAGTTACGACCTTCTTCGATGGGGGTGTCGATATATGGAAGGAATTTAATTACTCTCTATCATATATATATATATATATACAGTAAAAACCGGATATAACGACCGTATATTTCGGACGTTATGTCCGATAGTTGTTATAAGCAATATACACAAGTATGTATGTATATATGTATATATTATGTCTGTTTGTAGTATGGGGATAGGTTATGGTTATGAACTTGTTTTCAAATAAAATGTAAATAAAAGAAATAAAAAAGTTTATTATGAAAAAAATAAAGTATGTATGTACTACAGTTCACAGACTACACTTAGTTTTTGAAGTAATCGGTCATTTTAGTCTGTTTTTTTGTAAGCTGAGTCTCAAATATATTTTGGATTTTACGTTTCATTGTCGTCAAGGTATCATCAGTATTAAACTGGTCGTTGAAGGCAACAAATTTTTGTAAAACTGTTATAGCGTTAAGAGCCTCGCATATTGTTGTTGGTTGAAACTGCTCTTGATGTTCTTGCTGGTCTTCGTTTTCTTCGTCAGTGTTACGATTGTTACTTTCAGCTTCTGCAAGAATCTCTTCCTCAGTAGCTGAGGCGCACACGGCAACATTGTCATCTATTCCAATAAATTCTTCTATTTCAATCCTTGGTTCTGTAGCAGTAGATCTGCGCAACTGAGCAACCAACTGAGCTAGTGGTACGTTGTTATCTTCATCTGTAGGATATTGTATCATTCTCGCTAGCGGAATATCATCATCGTCCACCGCTTGCGATGGAGAGAGATCTTTAAAACCTGCATGGCGAAAGCAGTTGGCTATAGTAGTCTGTTTGACGTTTTCCCAAGCTTCCGATATAATTAGAATTGCATCTAGAACGCTAGGACTTTTTGTATCTTCGCAGTTTTCAATATTCTGAAGCATTTGTAGTACTTGAAGTTTTCTGTACTGTGATTTTAAAGCTTTTATCACTCCTTGATCCATGGGCTGTAAAACAGAGGTGACATTGGGCGGTAAAAACACAAGTTTTATGCATTTTAGATTGGACACTACAGGGTGAGCGGGACAATTGTCTACTAGGAGAAGAATTTTGTTTCCTCCAGATTTCAATTCTGCATCCCAGGTCCGCAGCCATTTTTCAAAAATTAGCGATGTCATCCAGGACCTAGTGTTGTTTTCATATGTTACAGGCAACAAGTGAATGTTCTTAAAGCAACGCGGTTTTTTAGCTTTTCCTATCACTAAAAGTTTTTTTTTACACGATCCAGTCATGTTCGCAGCAACCAATACTGTAATTCTTGTTTTAGCCATCTTTCCACCCTTGCATTGCTCACCTTTGAATTTAAGTGTTTTGTCAGGGGTCAAATTATAAAACAATCCAGTTTCATCCGCATTAAAGATTTCCTCTGGTTTGTATCCTTCGCAGATCGCAGGCCACTTATGAGAAAGCCACTCTTCAGTCACACCTTGAGGAACGCCAGCCGCCTCACCGCAAACTTTTCCTGACACAATATTATTACGAGCACGGAAACGTTGTACCCAAGATGACGAGCACTCGAAATTTTCCTTCCCCATAAGACGAGCGAAGTCGTTGGCTTTTTGTTGGAGGATCGGACCACTTATTGGGACGTTGTTTGCCCTCTGATGTTTAAACCAAGTTAATAAAGCCTCTTCCATAACTTTATGTTCAGATATCCTCGATCGTTTGATTTTCAAAGAGTTGTTCTCGAAAAGAGCTTTTAATTTATCTCTATCCTTCCAAATCGTTGATATCGTAGAGTGTGAGACTCCACATTCCTTTGCAATTTGACTATTTGACTCGCCATTTTCTAATCTCTGTCCTATTTCTTTTTTGCGGCATAGTAACGCGTAATCACACGATCTAAACCAAAAGTTTTAAAATCAACCTGTAATTCACGCAGTCAACTATCGCACTGAAAAAGTCGTAAAACATGCAAGGTCAAATGGCAAAGAGCGGGAAAGAGGTTCTATAGCAAAATATTCCTTCATATTATTAGTATAAAGGTGAAAATTGTTCGTAATGTTTTGTTTTGCTGGAATAGGTAAACGGTTGGTCGTTATAGCCGATGAATATCGATAAAGTTTCGTCGTTTTAAGCGATATGTCGCTGTATCCGATGTCGTTATAGGCGGTATGTGTACTTAACAGTTTATATAGATTCGGCCGGGACCTTGCCATTCGGTTGTTATAACCGATCTGTCGTTATATTCGGTATTTACTGTATATATATTCTTAGTTAAAAGAATAAACCTAGTGACGGAAGTTTATCTTTTAGTCACAAATTATTTCATGTCCGATTTTATAAAAAAATCCTGATATGGATTACAATTTTCATTAAAAAAATATGTTAATTCAATATCTTCAATGGAATGAGCTGAAAGCTACTGGAAAACAAGGCGGATTTCCATAATCCAATTTCTGCACTGCATTCACACATGTGAATAAAATATTTAAAAATAATTTTATCTTTCAGCATGCCAAATTATGGCCCACCCAACATGGGACAGCCGAATTTCCCTCCATCTGGGCCAGCATCACAAACAAACATTCAATCTCCTCCTCAACAAGGGCCCCATTATGTAAACTCGGGTTCCAACCTCCCGCATTAAATGCAAATAAAATTTTCCGGATTCTGTACGATATCTGTTCTTTGCAAAGAATATCAGTCACTGAACATACAAGTGAAATTGTTTAATGCAATTTGACCACTGTTTTGTCAAATATCAAAAGTTGAAAGAGCCAAATCAGTCACAAGAAGCAGGCATTTATTATTGAGGAGGCACTACATTTCGTCAGCATACTAACATCCAGTAAAAAATCGAAAAAGTATTGAAAATATTGATTGGTTTCCTATTTAAATATTTTCAGATTGATTTGATCGTTCCTTTGATACCGTACAGAAAAATAAAGTGATTCTTTGTCTTTCGACTAGGATGATGTGATTTATTGTATGATAGAGATTCCAAGCTATATATATAGATGTACTAGTATTTCTTAAATGCTACTGAAATATATATCTTTTATTTTATTATCATGTATAGGAATTTGAGCAAGATGGCTGAGCCTTTGAAATGTTTTCAGATGATATTGGAATTTAACTTTAACTATAACTGAGAGCTAGGAACTGTGTTGAATGAACTGGTTTTTAGTTTCCTGGTGTAAATTGAATTGAAATATATTATAGGGCTAGATTTCAAAATGTATTGTAAATTTTCAAGAAAAGTGAATATTTTAGCGGACCATTCCTAAATTTTTTTTTTTTTTTTTTTAAAGGAAAATTTTGGTTTGAATATGTGTGAACAATCTAATGTTGAGAAATTGGATCTATTTTGAAGTGATATATAGACTTGATGTACATTAATAAAAGTTTTATTAAATAAGCGTTTGTTTGATTTTTCTTCCTGAATGTATAAGTTGAGATTGGGGAGGGATTGAAAAAGCTACAGCTTTGCGGAGGCACGTGGCCCTAATTTGAGCTCTTTGTTTTTGTTAAACTATCTAAGACTTGCCAAATATTCGCGAAGGGCAGAAAGAATATGGGGATGCCACAATTACTGCTAAAATAAAAACGATTAGGTAAATAAAAATATATTTTGAAATAAAAAGGTTTACAATACTTGACTTGAAGAGAGCCTTTGAAACTGTAAATGTCTCTCTGCTTCTGAGAAAACTCGAGAAATTTGGCATTAAGGAAAATGCGCTGAAATGGTTTGAAAGCTATCTTTCTGGTAGGTCTCAAATAGTTAAATATAATAATACATTTTCTGGCAGCAACGACATACATTATGGAGTCCCTCAAGGAAGTGCTCTAGGACCAATATTATTCATTTTGTTCATCAATGACATAGTACGCCATGTTCAAAATTGCAAAATAAAATTGTTTGCGGATGATACTATGATCTATTGCGAAGGAGATGTAGAGGATATTCAGAGTACTATATCATTAATAAATCAAGATTTGAGAAATTTGTCCATATGGCTGAATGACAATGGTTTGAAATTGAACATAAATAAAACCAAATACATGGTAATATAAAATAAATATAACTTGAACAAATTGAAAAATGTAACATCCAGCCACCATTTATTGATTGATAATAATGTAATTGAAGAAGCTAAACATTTCAAGTACCTGGGCTTCATGATAGATAATGAACTAAATCTTAAATCACATTGTGAGTATATTAAGAAGAAAATGGCAAGAAAAATTAATTTCCTATATAGATTGAATAAAAAAGGTATCATCTTTTACTAAGTTAACTATATATAAAACCATAATATCTCCTCATCTTGATTTCTGTGGAACATTCATATACCTGATGAATAATGAACAAATTGATACATTACAAAAAGTACAAAATCGTGCTATGAGAGCCATTCTATTATGTAGAAAACGAACATCAATAGCTTACATGTTGGGAATCCTTGAATTTATTGAATGTTCGACAGAGAGCTGCTTATAATATGCTCAAGTTTGTGTATAAACTCAAGTCAGGATGCTTACCAACCTATCTAACTGAAGAAATAACTTATCTCCAAGAAATAGATAATCACAATACCAGATCACATGCTTCCAATGATTTCTATATTAATATTGCTAATGCTGCTACAAACACAGTGTTCATCAAAGGCTTACAGCTTTACAACTCATTACCAAGAGAATTGAAAGAATACTCGTCATTTAGAGAATTCAAAAGCCAGTGTGTAAAATATATAAAAGGTTTATAACCCATCATTGTAATATCTCTTCTTGTATTATTTCGATTTTATACTGCTAATTTAACTTGTTCGTGCATTGTATTTTATGTGTTCTGTACTTTATTTATGCTATTTTATTTATACTATACTATTTTATTTATACTATACTATTTTATTTATACTACTATTTTATTTATACTATTTATAATTGAGAGCTGATGCTAATAAAGATTATTATTATTATTATTATAAATATTTTACAAAATAAAGTCAATATTTCTTTTGCGAATTGCAGCAAATCTATCTGTAACTTTGTCTGGAGACAATGGTATGTCTCGATGTATGTGCAACAAAGCCAAACCAGTCAATCTGCTCTGCCCCATTTGTGAGCGAAGCCACATTTTGAGCCTACGGAAAGTGGAAAAACTGCGTTCAACCGATTCAATGCTTACTGGTAATGCCGCAACAATAATTTAATTTTTGTTTTTTTAATTTGTCTTATGTTCGAAAAAAGTAAAGAAATATATTCTTCCAGTGCAAGCAATGCCCTTCTTGGAACTTCTTATCATAAAACAATTAACTGAAAATGATCAAATTGACCGATAATAATACTAATAGGACTTTCTCTACGACTATCGTATTCTACATGATTACATATTGGTTATTAATTGATGAATGAAGATTATTCCGTGGATCCTAACTGAGAGGTTTAGACTAATGACAAAACTGCAAGTCTACCAAACAAATTTCTCAAGAAGGCTTTGCTTCATTCGACGTGTCACGGCTTAGCTTCCGCGGATGTCAGATTGACTTTTCTTAGTTTTAACTTTGATCTGTCATGATCAAAATATAAAATAAATAATTGTGATTGGGGAAGCAGTTTTAGTGAGAATAATGAGATCTGTACACCACCGGATTTAATGGAAACGGCAAAAACAGCAACTCTGAACTTATTGCCGGAAAAATAAAAAAAGCAATATTCGAAGGCATACGCAGAGTTCATGGATTGGTGAAACTTGAACTAGGCACATTCATTTTCCGAAAATGTCCTCGCTTATTTTACAAAACTCTGAGAGACATAAGTCATCATCGTTGTGTAAGATATATTCCATCAAATCAATCTGAAATTCAAAGTGAATGAACGAATGAAGTATCTATTATTTTCATTAATAATATTAAGATTGCATTAAAACTCTGACTATCATACAGTCATAGAGAAAGTATAGTCTTCTACTCGGGTATAATGATAGGTATTATTCTCTCGGATAATTTATCCTCGAGAATAATAGCTATCATTATACGCTCGTTGAAGAATATACTATTATTGAATCAGTTATGGATACAGTACAACTTCAATATATGTATATACTTATTACATTGAATAGGCGGAGTGTCACTGTCAAACAGTGTTTTTCAACTCAACCTTCAGCATAGAAACAAGAACATATTTTTTTAACATAATTTAAATAGAAAAACGATTTTATCCAATACCTATCTTGAAATCCAGAAACATGGCTGTATTACAGTTTTTATATCAACCTACATGGTAGAGAGGAGTTGAGCTTTCAGTTTCTTCTTAAAATTACTAATAGAATAGTTGGTAAACTCTGGAGGCAAGGCATTGTAAAGAATGCAAGCTGTGTAGAAAAAACTACGTTTGAAGGTGGTAGTAGAGTGTTTAGGAATTACTAGCAGATGCCTGTTCCTTGGAAAATCATTAATGTTTTCGAAGAGTTTCAGTTTATTCATCAAAAAAAGCCTTCGTTTTTGAGTAATTAAGATCTTATGAATAAGTGTTAAAAAATGGAGTTTACGTAGCAATGCAAGTTTAAGTTTCTTTGTATCTCGAAATGATTGGCTAATCGCACCAAACTTACAAATACCTAGTGAGAACCTCATGCACGAATTTTTTATCCTTTGCAAACGCATTTGATCTTGTTTCAGAAGCGCCGGGCCATATATGCAATCACAGTATGAGAGCTTAGATATGATCAGTGATTCACATATATGGAGTTTATTATTGCTAAGAATATTTTTTGCGGGTATACATTCCTAAGTGTATTGAAAGATATTTTACTTGGATGATTAACATGCTTTGTGTATCTCATGTCGCTATCTAGCCATAATCCTATGTTTTTGCATTCCAAATTCCAAGAGTTTTGATTTACTGGCATTTAGTTTTAAGTTATGGCGGATGATACATTATACAATAGGGCAAGATCATCATTGATTTGATCCATGGCAACTTTAATGTTTTCTATTTGGAAAATAAGGTACAGCTGTGTGTCATTCGCGTATTGATGTATCTGACACCACTTCATGAATTAAAGAAATCTGAAATATAAATTGAAAACAATAGCGGGCCGAGAATAGAGCCCTAAGGTACACCAAGATTTCGTTGTTGTACTTCAGATATCTGGTCTCCAACTACAACATACTTCCTCAGATAGTTGGCAATCAGTTCCACAGCTTTCCTTATCAATTTAAATTTTAATAATTTGAGTGTTTGTTCTTCTGTCCAACTATCTAAGCTGGCCCGCTGTTCTAATTTTTCAAAATAATGAATTACCTCTTTCCCTGATAAATTATCTAATGTCGAAGCGATCATTCATAAAGAATATATCATTGGCATTGATGCCATAGTTACAACAGGAGGTGTACCCGAAGAACCTGCTGCTGATGCTGTCGTTACGCTCATAATGGACACTAAAAGGTTAGTAAAACAAAACAAAATCTCTGGTGGTCGAATCTACCATGCACTAACTTTCATAATATAGCGAAAAAGCGTGTTCACAAACCTTTTTGGCTTCTCTCCGACGAACCTATCCTGAAAATCCCTAATTAGTTATCAAATCGATTTCAAATTAACTTTAATAACGTTTCAAAAATTTTTACTAAATAGCAGGAAAAAAAACCTTTTCTATCTACCCTGTAAAAAAAACAACTTCCCAACTCACCCTGTAAAATAACTAAATAAAAAAATATTCTATTCACCTTTTTGATTCAACCTAGAAAAATCTCTAACTTATCCTATACAAAAGATTTAAAAAAATATCAACTATTTAATTTTAAACTTCACCCTGTATGAAGATAAAAAAACAACTAATTCAAAAACAAAACCTATCAATCTTTTTGGTTTGCCCTGTAGACCACACCTCAAATAATTATTTTTTCAATTCCAAAAAATTTTTTTTTTAAAAAAATTACAGATAAAAATTCAACAACTCATATCTTTATTTAAAACAAGCTTTTACAAAATGATTGTTTCCTTGTCCTACTATTCAATTAAACAGCCCCAATTTATATAACTTAAAAAAAAAAACAACTTTACTCCCCTACTTTGTGAAACACAAACTTTTAAACTATGTGTTAAGAAAAACCTTTTTATTCTATTTCAAAACAACATCAAACCTCATCTTTCCTGAATCTCCAAGAAAAAAAAACACCAATCCAACCGCTGTCACCACTGTAAAACATGTCAATTGACTGTTTTTATTTTAAAATATCCCGCCAAGCTGTCATCACTGTAACGGGGTACAGGCCTTTCGACCGTCCTCTGTTTCACAATTTTTTCAATACCAGGGGCATGAAATATTATTACTCTCTCTTTCTCTGATGTCCACCTTGGAAAGGACCTGCCCTTATTTCCATATATAAACGTTTCCCCGTACCAAAATAAGCTCTTTCTTTTGCTCTATCGAATAAAATTAATTTAATGAAGGGCTCCAACACTGTCACCAATGAGTTGTTTTTCAATTCAGATTTTTTTACACTGGTTTTATCACCTTCTAGTCTTGGGTGATTTTTTCATAAAAGTTCTTGATACTCTACTGCAATAATAAGGGCGAATTATATTAACCACCATATAATGAAAAAAAATAAAAATTTTTTTTTAATAAAAACATCTTTAAAATAAATTAATTTTTTTTTAGTATCGAAACAGAGCTCGAAATAAGGCCAACTTAAATATTCAACTTTATAGAACTTATCAAATCCTATTAATAAGAATTTTCAAACATTATATCTGATGTTTATGGGCCCAACACCCAAAATGTTTGAAATATATCCCAATTTAGCTTCAGAATAGCAGGCTATAAAAAAATTTACCATATTTTTTTAAAGTCAATATGCGTAACGACCGAAGTTACAAATTCATTTTTAATATATAGTTTTCACATACCAAATCACCCTCATATGTTTTTCAACCTACACATGAAAAAAAAAATTAGGCAACCTTAAACGGAAGACTCCAAACCACCAGTCTTCAAACTATCTAATATGTTAGGTTAGAAACCAAACACCCTAAATCCATTCCAACCAAGCATATAAAGTTATCCAGCGATGAATATCTTGTACCATCCCCAAAAAGGTCACTATTCGATTTTAACTCGCTCTATTTTTCTTATTATTTTCAACGGAAAAACTACCCCGGTTTCTATCTTCCCAAAGAAAATTACGCAAAACAAAATTCTCTTATTTCGCGGTCAACACTCGCCCGAAATCAACCCAACGTTATTTTTACAAAAATAACATTCGTTTCGAATATCCGCTAATTATCCAAACTTATTCAAAAAAACATATAAAATCCCTACAAACGCTCCGCAGATCAACTAGTCGTCACAAAAACCCGCCGATGAGTAATCCTCTTTCATCTTAGTTTTTGCGCTCCAAGTTAGCATCATTTAGGCGTAGTCCCGTTTCAATATTCTTGAATGGTCTTTCAGTTGACTGTTACTTTGGCCTATTCATATCTTATTGGCTACAAATTATATGGTGTGATTTTTCCAGATGAAGCCTTTCCACGAATAATTCTTGCTATTTCAGCACAACGACAATTCTACCATAACACTTAACTGTGTGGAGAAATCTAAACAAAACGTATGACCTTAAATAAACATTAAACTCTAAACCGTTGATAGAATTGTCACGCAGTGAGAAATATTTTTCAATATTCAATGGAAGATTGATGGTTAACTTCCAGTAACCATCATTACGAGGAATATTTCACTTGTAATTTTCAATAGGACAATCGAAATTTAACAAAAATTTCAAATATAACTAGGTATTTCTTTTATATCCAAACTCTAGTTTTTCTTAATAATTTTCTATAGCTAACCATACATATTTATAAAATTCAACAACTTTTATGAATATTATTTCAAATGAATCAATATTGAAGTCATGTCCTTTAAGAATCCACAAACACATACAAGGTGTTATTATTTATACAATAACCCCATAAAATTCAGATTATTATTTCCCTAAAACCATAAAATTAACAATTATTATTTCAAATTAAACTAATCTAAAAACCATATTATTTTTATATATACATAACACTTTGCTAGGTGTTACAGTGGGTGCAGCTAAAGTGGTGAACGGGCCATTGTTGAGTACACAAAAAATCATACTTCCGCCACTCTACATCAAGCTTGGTATGATAAAACAGTTCGTCAAAGCATTCGACAAGGACGGCGAATGCTTTAAATATATTAGCAAAACATTTCGTGAGCTGGGTATGGAAAAGTTGTAACCTTAAATTTTTGACGGCCCTAAAAATAGAAACATTGATGAAAGATGCAAACTTCATAAAATTCATGACTACTGTAGAAACTGAAATTATAGAGAAATTGTACAAGAAATGTAAAAAATTCAGGAAGCGAATATGAGCATAAATAAACACTATCCTCACAGTCACCTGGATAGATTTCCTTGGAACCTGGGAGATAACAGTGAGGAACAGGGAGACCGCTTCTACCAGGATGTCCTTCCTCTAGGGCCACTATTACCAAAGCTAAAATTGCAAAAAATATAACGATTATTCCAATGGATTTATTTAGTTTTGAAGTGGAATTCTACGAATTTTTTGAAATCTAGTAATTCTTGAATCTTGAGTACTTTAGCAAATGCCCCAGTAACTGATCCAATAGTGTTCAGGAAAGAGTTGCACTTGCTACTTAATACTTACCTAATATATAATTTTCATGAATTTTTCATCTGATCCTACAACACCACATTTTATCTATTTGTATTATAACAATATTTCACTTCATTACTCTCGTTTCGGACGTCCATCGTCTTGACGGATTTAAAAGGTTTTCACGACACTTCGAATGCTTGTATCTGCAATCGTCTTCAGGTGAATACTGACAAGTTTAGGTGTACTTACCAATTTATATGTCTGTCGGTGCAATGGTGCGTGTAATTCCGCCATGTGCAGTGGTGCGTGTAATTTCGCGCGGTGTGGTGGTGCTGAAGTTTTGCGCCTCTGCAGTCCGCCAGAAAGAGCAATTAGTGGTTTCCATACGTTCTTGATCTCAACGCTTGGTTGACTAAAGGCGTTAATGTCTTCGATGTAGGCGGCCTCTTTGAACTTTCGTTTGAACCAATGCTCCTCTCTATGTAGAACACTTGCGTCGTCTCATAGAACTCGATGGTGCTTAGTCCAGGCGTGGTCAGCAATTCCCGATGAGTCCATTTCTTGTGCTCATCCAATCTTACCGATAACTGCCTCTTTGTCTCTCCAATGTAGGAATCTCCGCATTCACATGGAAGTTCATGAATGCAGTACTTACTGATTTCATTTTTGTTGTCAGGTTTGGTCTTGGTGAGGAAACCTCGTAAAGTATTGCCGGATTGGAAGCAGCTCTTGATGTAGAACTTGTTTCCGATCCTTCTGATCTTCTCGGAGACACCTCTGATGTACGGAAGGCAGATCACTGTGCTTTTTTGTTGCTCTTCAGATGTCTTTGTTCTCTGGATTTGTTTCAATATTTCTCCTAGGAGTTTTTTGGGGTATCCATTCCGGTGAAGGTCCTCTCTGATGTGGTTTAATTTGGCATCTAGTGATTCCTCGTCTTTGCATATGTGCATCGCTCTCTCTACCAATGTTCTCTCGGTCCCTCTCTTTGTTGAACTCTGGTTGGAGCTGTAGTTGAGATACTGCCCTGTATGTGTCTTCTTTCCGTAGACAGAGGTGCGGATTTTATTGCGTATTCTCTCAACGTTCACATCGAGGAAGGGTAAGGCACTGTTGGTTTCCATTTCTATCGTAAATTTGATCGAATCCCTGATTCTGTTAATTCTATATCAATTCTACGCACCATTGCACCGACAGACATATACATTGGTAAGTAGCACCTAAACTTGTCAGTATTCACCTGAAGACGATTGCAGATACAAGCATTCGAAACGTCGTGAAAACCTTTTAAATCCATTAAGACGATGGACATCCGAAACGAGAGTAATCAAGTTACAACCTTCAAACAATATTTCACTTCGTCACAGTATTTCAAGTTTCAACATCGCCAGCGGTGCTGAATGCTAAGGCTAACTCCTTCGTTTGTGCAGATAGGTGAATAAAAAATTATCACCCTTGTCAAGCAAGATAATACAGTGATTTTATTTGTTACATATCAACAAACTCATTATGCAGGTACAAAAAATATCACGTGGGATGTGTATGAATCACAAATTTCTCTAGAAGATAGGAATTTTCCCTTCACGCACCCCTTGTTTGATGTTCTTTATAACACTCTCTACAACTTCGGCAGCTGAGTTGGTTCCTCCAATGTCGGGAGTGTGAATTTTGTCTTCAACTATAGTTTTATAAATTGCCTTCTTTATGACTTCAGCATGGCTATCTTTCTTCAGATGATGTAGAAGGTCAATTGAGGCATTGAGCATCGCTACTGGATTCACAAATTCCTTATCTGTAACAAAAAAAAAACATGAACTATTTTCTAGACCAAATGATCTTGCTTTCCTAAACAACGTATGATAGGAAAAACTATTAGTTTTCTCAAATGCACGCCTACCTCGAAAATCCATTCGATTCAATTCAATACAACCAATATAATTGCGAATTATAGTAAACCTCAAAAGAATATGTAAGTATATATATATATTAGGGTGTTTTTTATTTTATGACTATTATTTTTTCTCGCTCCCAATCGAAAATTTCGTTGGAAATGTCCAAAACAAAATTCTCTGAAAATTTGAGCCCTTAATATTAACATTGAGTACTTTTACAGAGCGTGGAGAGATTTTCCATTTAAAATACACATAAACTTTGTGTTTCTTTTTCAAATGTCTATAACTCATCGGTATTACATGCTATCATATCGTACCAAAGCGCGATTTACTTGCTCTACAAAAGTGCGGCGTTGCTGTAATCTGCACCTGTAAGATTGTATGGGTCACTAAATCTGATTTATGTAGGAAATTCTTATTTTTTTGACGTTTTTCATAAATGACTGGATTTATGGAAAAAATGTAGATCACAAACTTTTAGAAAATTCAATCTCCTACAAAAAAAAGTCCCATAAACCGAATCGCTAAGATTGATAGTTCTCGAAATATAAAGCGTTAACTTGGGCACCGGTGGCTGGTCAGGTTGACAAGTATTTTACAAGTTCAGAAAGACATGTCATGCTTACACTTAATACTACTATTCACAATATGTACATAAATACCGGGTGACACAGGATATCGGGCCACCCCTGTAACTTCTGCATTCGTGAACGGATTTTTCTGGAATTTGGTACCATTTCGCATTTGATCACATTACAATCAAATATGGCGGAATTCCGGTTTTTTTGGAAATGCCAGTAACTTTGTTTTTTCAAATGGAACACCCTGTATATTTTTATATATTCAAGTTCAACAGGTCAAAACAAGTCCAGACCTTATGTCAAATGTCATTTTTTTTTAACAATTGAAATTAAAATAGTTTTTTTATTTTACCTCGTGGATAAATGAGATTTGGTCGAAGCTATTCACAATAGTCCAAATAACAAAAAACTAATTTTTTCTGAAAAATTATTTTTTTTGTCAATTACTGGTTAATCAATTCAGTCACATCACATTTTGATCAAAAATTCATTTTTTTCAAATGAAACTTCTATGGGCCACCTACCTGTCTCTCTAGAACATTCATTAAGGGAAAAAATGACATATCATTTTTGTATTTCGGTGCAGTAACAAATTGTATAAATTCAAAAATCTACAACTAGTTCATGAGTTTTCTGGCAGCTCGAATAATTTTTCAACTTAGTAAGCTGTGAAAAACAACATTTCTGAATCTTGTCAAGTGATTGTGTAAGTTATACATAAGCACGATAATGGTGTTTTTTTTTTTAATTCTTCTAGCGTTTTCTCGACTGACATTGCATTGGTATTCCAATTCCCGCGTCGAAGCGGTTGGATCAAAATCAACATAAGCAAAACATTCATTTCTTTCTGCCTCCTCACTTACGATCATCTTCTCCATTGTTGGGTTCTTTAATATAATAACTGACAAGCGGCGACAATGTTTTCAAGACATTCTCTGTAAATTAATAACATATCAACCTGTTCACTTCTTGTGAACCTATAATTTTGATTTTACATTTCTACTAAACTAATTCCCGGAAGTTAACTAATTTTCGAGAGTTGAGATGAAAGATGACAGCGAAACACAATTAGTTGGCAAGATTCAGAAATGTTGTTTTCCACAGCTTACAAAGTTGAAAAATTATTCGAACTGCAAGGAACCTCATGAACTAGTTGTAGATTTTTGAATGTATTGTTAAAACTCGTTTTCACAAATATCGCCTTTTATTCAATCGCCATAAATACAACACCAAAATCAATAATAATCCAAATCGCCGTACGCCTTGATCGA
Organism: Gonioctena quinquepunctata; assembly: GCA_018342105.1. Taxonomy (NCBI): domain Eukaryota; kingdom Metazoa; phylum Arthropoda; class Insecta; order Coleoptera; family Chrysomelidae; genus Gonioctena; species Gonioctena quinquepunctata. The sequence goes on along the minus strand of JAFIRS010002235.1, from coordinate 22,152 downwards.
TTACACCAGAATGTCGCCCGTCGTCATCCCGCTCTCCGTCATCGTTGCTAGGAGAGGTCCAGGGTCGGCCTGGCCCTAGACATGGTATCGCCCTCGCACAGCCCTCTTCTCGAAAGGGGGCACACCCGCCCGTTTAGGTTGGAACACTCGGCCATCCTGAAAAATTAATGTCCTCGTTAATTGCAAGTCAACTTGCTCGACCGCCGGTCGTTCTCATTCGCCTTCCAACGCCATTCTCTCATTCAGTCATACGTCGCCATTCTTCCCTCATTCGCCCTCGCCAATATTCCACCCATCGTCAGAATCAGAGTCATACTCTATATCATTAACACCATGATATCGCCTTAATGAATCACAGCAACAGTCGCCGTGAATCGTTTATAACCTCTAACGCCCTTAATCGCCTCAATGATATATCGATCATTACCTAGCACCTTACGCACCCTGTAAGGGCCTTCGATCGAAACGCCTTTTCGCCTTTCGTGCAGACTTCTGAATATTCTCTTGGGCCTTGACGCGGTCAGCGTTAGTCCTTGCAGATCCCGGTACAACCAGACAAGGTCCGGACAATCCGATTGCCCCGAGGTCCGGATAACCAAGCTTCTCACGTTTCCGAGCCGTCCGAGAAGATTCATCATTCGTATCCGCCAATTTACGAGTCTTTCTTTCAGTGCTGTGGTCAGGAGCACTTCCGCCTTTTTCGCAAACGCCTTTTGCTTTTCCGCCTGAAATGAATTCGCCTTCTGGGCAATCGCCGGTCATGGTCTTTTTGTTGAGTGCCTGGGCACTCCTCCGTAGTGCTTTCGCCTGATTCCTCCTGAATCTTTTCGCCCGCCTACGCCTGGGAACCTGTAGAGTAGAGTCATCACTCCGCTCTTCAGGGTGGGTGTCTTCAGGCATCGCCATGGCGTCGTCTACGCCACCTGCCTGGTCTGCACATTCGACACCCGGAACCTTCACCGCGGTTCCTGGACTTTCGCCAGTCCCAAGACCATCTTAATGTTGTTGTCTCTAGCTAGCTCGCCATTCGCCAAATCAGCTACTCGGCCATGACAATGAGAGAACATCAGTCTAGCAGGGGAGAAATGCGTGCTGGAGTTGACCGCATTGTTAAGGCCCCAGACAACGTCCGGCAGCTTCTCGTCCCACCGACCTTCAGTCTCTGCAGTTGAAGCCAATGCTTCAATTATTGTTCTGTTCGCCCTTTCCACCTGCCCATTCGCCCTAGGTGTCGCCACGGCATTCAACACATGTTTTACGCCCTTTTCAGCCAGGAATTCTTTAAATGTCTTGGAGGTAAACGCCTTGCCTTGATCGGATATCAATCGCCTTGGATAACCAAATTCGCCAAACACCTCGTTGAGCCGCCTGATCGCCTCTGTCGCCGTTAATGTCTCAGTGGGTTTCGCCAAAACGAATTTAGTGAACCCATCTACCGCCAGTAGTAGATAGGAGTATCCCCTGACACTTTTGATGAAGGGACCTAAATGATCAATGTGCACCGTGTCGAATGGAATCGACCGCCGTTCAATAGGATGCAAAAGACCATCGCCTCGCCCATATGATCCCTTTGCAAACTCGCACCTAAGACATGATCTTGTATATTTAAATACAAATCGCCTAATCTTAGGAAACCAATAGGTTTCTTCGACCAACGCCAAACACCTTTGAAACGCCGGATGACCAATATCATCATGATACCTCCTTAGAATGCCAAATCTCGCCATCGCCGGTATATACAACCTATCACCTTTATCACGATAAAGTCGCCCTCGTGCGAGCTTGTAGTTCGCCTTCAGTTCGCCATCAGCTCGCCCATTCGCCAGTAATCGCACAAGCTCTTGCGCCTTTGGATCCTGTAACTGCACCGTTAGGAACCAATCCTCCTCGCCCATTGAAATTACATTCACGCCAATAACCTCCGCCGGTGGATTTCTACTAAGAGCATCCACGTGCTGCATTTGATGACCTGGTCGGTACTCTACCTCCATGTCATACTCCTGAATCATCAGCCACCATCTAGCAATGCGAGGCACCAGATCTCGCTTGAGCAACGCCGCTCTAACGGCCACACAGTCCGTAACCACCTTGAAATGTACGCCAATAAGATACACCCTGAAACGCCTAACAGATTCGACCACCGCCAAGGTCTCTAGCTCATAACTATGATACACCTGTTCCTGCGCCGTTGTCGCCCTGCTGAAGTATTCAACCGGTCTAAGTTTACTATCGGCTCCTTTCTGTAGAAGGATACCTGAAACGCCCAGTTTACTAGCATCTGTATGCAATTCAATTTCCGCCTGACTATCGTATGTTGCCAACATAGGTCGATCCGCCAATCGGGTCTTCAACACCTTGAACGCCTCTTGTTGTTCGCCCAACCAACGCCACGTTCATTCTTCTTCGTGAGAGAAGTCAACGGCTTCGCCAATACTGCAAAATTATATATACGAATTTTCTGAAATATGACGCCAATCCCAGAAACTGTCGCACGCCATGAACATCCTTAGGCTCAGAAAAATTCAATACCGCCTGTATCTTTCGCCTACCGGGTCGAATACCATCTGCATCTACCTCATGTCCTAAATACTCAATACGCCTTTGTGGGAAGGAACATTTCGCCAACTTAAGTTTCACGCCGCCTGTTTTATCAGATTCAATACTACATCCAACAACGCCAAATTTTCCTCCTCGCCTGCCGAAGGAATCAATAAGTCATCCATATACGCCAAAACTTCGCCACACCCCCAGAGTGATAAACGCCGTTTTATCCACCGAGTCTGGATGCATAGGAACCTGATGAAAACCCTGCGCCAAGTCCAGTACAGTAAAAACACTTTTACTCGCCAATTTCGCCAGTTGATCTGAAATCAAGGGAAGAGAGTATCTATCCTTCACCGTGATAGCATTCAACGCCCTGTAATCAACGCACAGCCTCACTTCGCCAGACTTTTTGAAAAATCAAGACAATAGGACTAGCATACGCCGATTCGTCTCTCTCACTACGCCAGCGCCTATAAGAGTTTGCACCTTATCTCGCACCAGTCCCCTCTCCCAATGGGATAACCTGTAAGGCCTGTAATAAATAGGTATATCGCCTGATAATTTAATTTGCATGGTCCCCAGATGCGTCAGTCCAAGATCATCATCGCCTGTAGAAAAGCAAACGGAATAACGCCTCAATAAATCAAATAATCGCCTTTCGCACACCTCTGATACGTCACCTACGTTCGCGCCAGAAAGGTCTAAAGTGTTTACAGATATTCGCCTCATCTGAGTTGCAGACGAGTGAGCCGCCTGCTCATCCGCCCAACACGCCCGCCGGTATGATAATGAGGGATCCTCCTTCAGGGTATTGCTTATTCCCCATGTAATTATTGCGCCGTCAACTATGTCCACCTTAACCTCACTTTAGTATTGGGATGAAGTGTCGTATCTTCCGCCAACAACACCCTACCCCTAGTAGGTTCGCCTTTGAGCGTGATCCGCCTGATCATCTCAAGCATTCGGGTTTTCGACAGAGGTACGCCTTATTACCTCTCACCACCATGGACACTCCTTGTTGGCTGAAAGTTGGCTCGCCCAGCAACAACTCTATCGGACCCATATCACAGTCAGTCACCAACGCCTTCAACTCGAGATGACAGTCCGCCATGATCATCTCAAACTCCACCTGTCCGAGACCCAGAGCAACGCCTCCACCAAAACCGCAAAGGATACGCCCTTTTCCTTCGTTATCAATGGTGAGTCCCAACCGTTTCGCCGTCGCCAAGGACATCAGATTCCGTTCACTCCCGGTGTCCAGATACGCCCTTACATTCTCGCCATTCACTCTCACCATTTGCCGAAAACAACTGTCTGAGGAATCGGTTAATAGTCTCGCCTGTTGCCTTAAACCGCTCACCCTATCCTCAGGAGGCCGCCGCCTTGGACATTCCGCCAAACGATGCCCTGACAAGCCACAAGAAATACACCTCTTCGCCATAGGTAAGGGATAATCCTTGCTGAGATGATTAGTTACTCGTTGACAGTTGAAGCACCTCTTCATACTGAAAGCTTCGCCACGCACAGGACCACCTGTCCGTTCGGGGATTGTCAGTCTGGACGCCACCGTTTTAGTCCTGAACGCCTCGCCATGACATCCCTCTAGTCCCGCCAAAAATGAGTTGTAAAGTCCCTCTGGAGTAGCGCAGTTAACTGCGTAAGCATTCGCCCTTAGGTTCTCCGGAAACCCTCTAATAATGCATGACACCCCATTCTCGCCATTGATGCCTACCCTGCCACACAACGCCAACTTCGCGTGGTAGTACGTAGTCATACTTTCTGATGGGAGCTTCCGCCGCTGGACCATCTCTTCCACCATTAGAGCAAAATCCCTTCGCCGTGGAAATGCCGCCTGCAATTTCCCTTCCATTGGTCCCAAGACAAGTTATACTCATCCAATTGATGAAACCACCTTTTCGCCGCACCCTCCAATTTTGACTGCGCCAATGTCGACTTAACATAGCTTGACCAGCCATGAATAACGCCTAGCTGATCAATCTTCTGGAGCCACCTGTCTATGTTACTGCCAACGTCGTCAGGATCGAAACGATCACCGCCTCAGAGCCTAGTGAAAGGGCCGCCCGTCGAAACCCCCTTGCGCCAAATCGACACTATCGCCATGCCCCGATCTGGAAGGTCCTGGTGTTGCCAAATCGTAGGTTTCACCTACCACCAAGGCCGCCTGCTGCTTAGCAACCCTCTCTATACTTTGCAAGAGGCCGCCCGCCAAAAGTTGCTTCACCAGCTCGCCTACTGGTACACCTGAAACATTCACCTTCGCCCGTCGCCGTGGAGAATCAAGATTTCGACGCCCTTCCCCACGCCTTGGGGTTTCCGTGGAATCCAAATCCTCCTCTACATGTAACACCAAAAGATCATCGCCTAATTTATCCATGTCCTATAAGAAAAGGGAATGTATAAAGGTTAAGTCGCCAACAATAAATGTTTGAGTAGAATTTTAACACCCTGTATTATATAACGCCACAATTACTCAACTATATATATTTCTCAGTATCAACATTCGCCGGTTGATCAACTCTTTTACCACACCTGGTAATTCGCCAATGAGTATAATAAAATCAGATACGTCACCAATGATCATAAATCAAAATCAACAAATTCAGTGTTCGGAAAAATTCGCCAAGTCCAATGAAATTATCCCAACGCCTTTCGGATATATATCATAACCAATGAATTGATTTATGCGCCACTAATATTCAGCAATAAAAGTAAAATGTTTATAAACGCCAATGAGAAATCGCCATATAAATAATTTATCACCATAAACCCTTGTGAAACGTCAGCGATCGCCAATTACTGACAGGTGCATTTAGTCAACATAAACGTAACTTTAGCACAAGCATTGTCATAAACATAAGCGTAAAAATAATTATGTATAAAACCTATTTTATACAAGTTTTAGTGTTTCCGATCAACATTTCAAATTTATGAGAATGTCCAAAGAGATGTACGATCATTTACTCCAATTGGAACATGTATTCGTATTCTGTATTTTTAGCATAATTGTAAGATTCTTAAAGTTGGGATTTTCAGGGTCACATGTTTTTAGCATAAACTTAATATTGTTGTATAAATAGTGCCATTTGATATAACAGGTTCAACTTTCGACTTTAACATATATTTAAGCACAATTTAAAAGTGATGTTGACTAAATGCACCAATCAATTGTATGTTGCTGAAACACCCAAAAATATTCCACGCCACGCCTTTTGGAACGCCCTGTATACAGTAATTTTCTCCTCTCGCCGAACGCCAATGAACAAAGTCACATAAACCGTTGTAAAACGTCAGCGATCGCCAATTACTGACTATATCAATTTTATGTTGCTGAAACATCAAAAATATTCCTCGCCACGCCTTTGGAAACGCCCTGTATACAGTAATTTTCTCCTCTCGCCGAACGCCAATGAACAAAGTCACATAAACCGTTGTAAAACGTCAGCGATCGCCAATTACTGACTATATCAATTTTATGTTGCTGAAACACCAAAAATATTCCTCGCCACGCCTTTGGAAACGCCCTGTATACAGTAATTTTCTCCTCTCGCCGAACGCCAATGAACAAAGTCAATTTCGCCAAGTGTGAAATAGTTATATTCCCAATAACATATATAAATCGCCAAATAATCAATTTCAACAACATATTCATACGAAAAACAATTATATCACCAGTAAATTGTTTTCTTACAAACTGTGTACATGCATGAACACTATATCGCAAGAACGCCAGATACGATAAGTTTTTGCAATATTCGAATCGCCGATTCGTTTTCTGGAAAATTGCCGGCTAGCTACAAGCACGAACTTGTCAATCGGACCACCTGGGATTGTCGTTTTGCCTAATAAGAAAATGATTTTTGTACTTACAGTTTTGTAGAACGCCAATACACCTTCAATAATCGCCAAATATGAAGAGAAGTACGCCTTACTATTTTATTTCCTTGTTGGGACGCCAAATACACCTGTTCGGAAGCCGCCTGCTTGCACACACAAAGAAACTATCTCGAAAATCGCCTTTTTACCACTTCGCCAAAACACAGGGTACTTTTTCCCACTTCTGAACTGTTAAAACTCGTTTTCACAAATATCGCCTTTTATTCAATCGCCATAAATACAACACCAAAATCAATAATAATCCAAATCGCCGTACGCCTTGATCGATTACACCAGAATGTCGCCCGTCGTCATCCCGCTCTCCGTCATCGCCGCTAGGAGAGGTCCAGGGTCGGCCTGGCCCTAGACATGGTATCGCCCTCGCACAGCCCTCTTCTCGAAAGGGGGCACACCCGCCCGTTTAGGTTGGAACAGTATACAATTTGTTACTGCACCGAAATACAAAAATGATATGTAATTTTTTTTCTTAATGAATGTTTTAGAGAGACAGGTAGGTGACCCATAGGGGTTTCATTTGAAAAAAAATAATTTTTGATCAAAATGTGATGTGACTGAATTAATTCATCAATAAATGACACAAAAAATATTTTTTCAGAAAAAATATGTTTCTCTGTTATGTGCGACTCATTGTGAATAGCCTTAACCAAATCTCATTTATCCACGAGGTAAAATAAAAAAACAATTTTAATTTCAATTGTTTCAAAAAAATGACATTTGACATTAGGTTTGGACTTGTTTTGACCTGTTGAACTTGAATATGTGAAAATATACAGGGTGTTCTGATTGAAAAAACAAAGCTGCTGGCATTTGCAGAGAAACGGGAAGTCCGCCATATTGGATTGTAATGTGATCAAATCCGAAATGGTTGCTTATATAACTGTACCGAATTTCAGAAAAATCTGTCCACGAATGCAGAAGTTACAGGGGTGGCCCGATATCCTGTGTCACCCGGTATATACAATTATACAGAATGCGGGTTATTCGCGTAACCCACAGTCCGGAGAGAGGCGAACCAACCTCCGGACCTCCGGAAGGCCTTTGCAAGCCCTCCGGACGACGCCCCAGCTCAAAGACGGGCTGTTTCCCTCGAATGTACGAGGGTTGTGCCCCTCCCAGCAGATCTTAACCATTTCTTAACGCTGCTCTCTAGGTTTTAAGTTTCAGTTCACTTCAGTTCACTTAGGGTGTGTTTGTTTGACCTCCCACTTGCGTTTATGTCAAAATTTGATGTGTTTGCTTTGTGAGTTTTTTGTGTTTTGTTTGCTAGTTGTTTCCAAGAGAAGTTAAATTAAAAAACCTGGTTTAGGGGGTCAGGTTGACGAGAGTCTTATCGATATCTGAGCCAAGCAACGTCGGGTGCGCTAAGTACTTGAATGGGTGACCACCTGACAAGGAAGGTGCCCGTAAAATGCCCCAACAACTGTAGCGTAGTAGCATGTTCGCAGCTGCAGGCGTCTTATCAATGATCACGAGATAAGACGATAGATATGCCGTCATTCGGAGGGGACGTTAAGATGGCGGTGCCGAGTTCATAGATGTTGAGCTCGTTAAAGTACCCTACCTCTGAAACAACAGAGGATTCGGCAAAATTTCCGGTTGAGGGGAGTGTGCTCACCGGCGTCGGTGTTTAGCGTTGGTCGCAGAAATAGGCCAACGTTAAATAAAAGCAATAAAAAAAAAGCGTTAACTTTGTCGTAATATGACATTTTTTAGAAATATCGAATCAAACTTTTCATCTTACGACATAGTTAACGCTTTATATCTCAAGAAATAGAAATCTTAGCGATTAGGTTTATAGGACTTTTTTTGTGGGTTATCAAATTTCCTACATTTTTGCCATAAATACACTCATTTATGAAGTAACGTCAAAAAACAACAATTTTCTTAAGAAATCAGATTTAGTGACCCGTACAATCTTACAGGTGCAGATTACAGCTACACTTTTGTAGAGCATATAATCCTGAGTAAATCGCGCTTTGGTACTGTTTTGCCCGGACTTACAGGGCGTTATGACTTAACACACCACACCTGTAAAACCCGACTTTCTCGTTAGATTGCGAAAATAAGCAGCGAGAGCATCGACTACCTGAAGGTGGTCGAACCGAAACTATGTATCAGGAGCGGCCTACTGGACATGTTTCATTTCTCCCTGTGCTTGGGTGTTAGTTGTTTATTCAGGAAGTACTACCGTTCAGGAGGAATTTCGAAAGACAATAATTAACCAAGAAATAATAAAAATGCACTCATAAAATGTTAAGAATGTACATATATATTTAATAAAAATTGACACAATTATCTCAATCGTTCTATGGACGAATGATAAGCAACAATATTCATACAACGAAAACGAATGTAGCTTATTGGCAGATGATTTTTCAGTTGGCTACAAAATCGAAATAATTTTACTAAAAGAACAATCTTGCAATCAATTGCCACAAACGGCTAGAAATAATTCTCTTTTGAGATCTTTGTAATCTTGAAACTATGGGATACTTTTTCATACACATGCACATAAGAAAAAGGTTGGGCTTGCCATAAACATAAATATAGAAAAACTTACATATCTCCCCCTGTTTCACATTTATTCACTGGAGTAGGGTTTTCACGACAATTAGTCTTGAATTTATTATTATGTCGATTAGTTCCGCGTCAATTGGTTATTCTATTTTATTCGCCCGGTATATTAGTATAGCGCGATATAGCTAGGGTTTTTCTAAGAGATCGTGAACTATTGAATTGCGGACTCCCGTTGTATTATCTCTGTTCTGGAAGCGTTGACAAAAATAGATGATTTGTGGAAAACTCTACTGTTCACTCGTGTTTTTACTTGGAGCTTCAATACTTGATTTGAATTGGCTGAGTTTAATGTTTTCTGACGTTAACTATGTTGATTGGAAACTCTCATTATTATTGTACGATACTGTGATTCGACTGACTTTTTAACCTCACTTTTGAGAGTGACATGTTCTTTGGTTCACTGTTGAACCCCGAATGCATAGACAAGAGTTCCGAATGATTATTTTGATATCAAACTCGCGCTTTTATATCCCGTTATCGAATCACGTGATAATTTGTCTAACCGCGACTAGTAATTATAATTATCTTCAACCAAAAATAATGGCTGTGTTTTGGTCATTGCACGCATTGATGATTAATGGGTTGTTTTGTTTCTGTCATAAATAAAAATATATAAAACATAATTTTATGCCTTTTCGAGGAAGAGTTATATTTAATGGCTGTCATTCTTTACAATTGCATTGAATCCGTTTTTATGATCGCGCTGTGAAACAAACAAGTGGCAATTAATAATCTTGTTTACTTTCTTAGATGAGTTATTTATGAATCCGGTGTACAAGGGTTACTTCTTGATAATTATTTTCAAGTGCATTTTAATTGTCTTCCAATAACAACGTATGGTTTAACGAGCGTATGCTTATCAGCTCTTTCGTGCGGAGGAAATTCTATTATTTTTTCATCTCTCCTAGTGAATTGGTTTTTCTCGCTATTAAGTTCATAGTGAATAATATTGTGTAGCCCCTTCAGAAATGCGGATTTTTCTGTAATCATGGATCATGACAGTACGATATGATAGCGTGAAATAGGTAGATAGATAAGATAGACAATTTTTATTGAATTAATGTTACATTACAGGGTAAATGCTATACTTTAACATGATGAAATTGCACCTAACTTCATGGAGAAGTTGTAGTGTGCCTGACTGGTAGATTTGAGTAACAAGTAGATTAACTAATCAGTATTATTTTTACCTTAACAGTCGAGCGGGGCTAAGTGGACCAAATTTTTCGATTTTTTCTTCAACTGATGGAAGTTTTGCTTTGAAAGTTTAGATTTGAAAAATTACAGTTCTAGGATGTTTAGTTTCAAATATATAATTTATTCATAAGGTGGTCCACTTTTCCCGCAGAAAGGGGCAAAGAGGATGACCACCTATATGGTTTACGAATAACGGTCTTATTTGAATACTGTATTGGGAAAGTGGTCAACAAAAAACATTTTCATTTATTATAAATCGATATGTGGAAATCAACAAATAGTTGAAACGAAATATGGTAGTGGATAGTAAAAAAAAATACTTATTCCGATTTAAACAAAAAACTAAATAACTATTCACCTGAAGACGATTGTAGATAAAAGCATTCGAAACGTCGTGAAAACATTATAAATGCATTAAGACGATGGACGTCCGAAACGAAAGTAATCAAGTTACCACATCGTCTACAACCTTCAAACAAACGACAGAAAATAACAGTTGGACTCCTCTAAAAATGGAATATAACGCGGTAAACTTATAAATGGTTTCAAGATAACAAAGAAATGTCGGTTTTCATATTAAATGTATATTTGCCTCTACAATGGTTCCTAACAGAAATTGTTTCCGCGATATCTTCAGAATCTATAAGACACTCGTCATGAACTTGAGGAAAACAAAAATACATGTCTTTTCCTACTACTTTCAAGGTTGTTTTTGGAATGGAATATTTTTCACATATTTTTCTTCTAGATAGCCTACCTAATCGTGCCTCTCTGATTGCCAAATTTAAGTTTTTTTTTGTGCAGTTGCAGTTACGAACTTTTCCTGACTTTCTTTTATAATTTCGGACTATTTCAAGTTAACTGTAACAATAAAATACAAAATTAGTACCTATTCTGCGGCTAAAGTAAACCGGTCCACTTACCCCTATGGCTAAAGTGGACCGATTCACTTACCCCGGACTTTTGCAGTTTATTTAATAAACACAAAAAAACAAAACAAAAAATTTTTAGAAAACATTTTCAATACTTTCGTATTGTTCAAAAAAAATTTTATACACGGAAACTTGAAACCTAACACAAATACGAAATACAGAGGAGGTTTTATTTAAAAAAGTACAGATTTTTATTGTTTTCAATGTTCTCTCGGTCCACTTTACAAGTTATGGTCCACTTAGCTCCGCTTGACGTACCTATCTTGAATTTGCAGTAACAGTAAAGAGAGTGTATATATATATATATATATATATATATATATATATATATATATATATATGTTATATGCAAGATAACCAGTGGCCATCCCAGGAGTATCAGGTTACCTTCCAGGAAACTGCTGACTTGCTATCATCCCAGGGTCATCACGTCCGCTCTCAGAGACTGAGTACAGGATAATATTTCGCTGATCTAAGCAGCGTCACCATTGTTCTAATATTATAAATAGCCCTGCGAGGCATCATTAGTAACTAGTTGTTTTCAGACACTCAGTCGAGTAGTTTTAGTTGTATTATTATATTTTCCAAATAAAGTCCAAAGGAGTCTACTATACTCCTTTTTGAAGTAGTAATTGTTTTTAAAAAGTCTTCAGTGAAAAGTGAGATATAACAATTGGCGCAGTCGCTGTAGGATCCTTCAACTCCTGCGGAACACGGAAAACCTAACCGAAGGAGGTGGATCCCAATCCTTCAAAGGAAAAAGAACCTGCACGAAGCTCATTGGACACTCCAAGCAACAAACAACACCAAAGGACCACGGAAGGATGGTCTCTTCAACGAAAGAAGAAGACGCGAACGCTAACTTCCTTCGGAGCAACGCTTGTGAAGCCGGATTGCATCCTCCGCATGGACATTCTTTGGTAAGAAAATATAAGAATCATCTCGTTTATTTTCAATATTCAATTGATTTCAATTTGAACCAGTTCTATTATCAACTCATCCACTATGCCTACAACGCCTCCAAATACCACAACTGAAGTTGAACACTATAGATTAAATGAAATATTTTCAATAATTCCGGAGTATGACGGTGATCAAATATTTTTAAATACTTTCATCCATGCGTGTAACACTGCTTACCGTATGGCCATACAAGATCAAAGAACATTGGTAATCTTGCACATCAAAAATAAATTAAAAGGGAAAGTGGCAGAATTAATAAGTTCTCGAAATCCCCAAACCTGGGATGAAATTAAGTTACTTTTAAATCAATATTTTGGTGATACTCGTGATTTAACCTCATTGATACAAGATCTCCAAAGAATTCACCAACTACCTGGCGAATCACCTCTGACTTTCATAAATAGATTACAAACACATAATGCAAAAATGCACGCTACAATTCAGAAACAAAATCTCACTCCCGATCAAAAAACATTTCAAAGTTCACTCATTGAAACCATGACATTGAATAGTCTTTTGGCTGGTTTGGAACCCCAAATTGGACAACTTATTAGAGCAGGTAACCCTACGGACATACTAACTGCAACACAGAGAGTACGAAGGGAAATGCAATTGAATTATTTTCAACAGCAAAAATCTACATTGAATAGAAAACCAATTACGCATACTAACCAACCGAGAAAAATGAATTCAAATCCCAATCAACAGAAATTTTGCTCTTACTGTAAACGTCAAGGCCATGTTCTAAATGAATGTGTATAAGACAATCTCAACAACCGCAACAAAATTTCCAAAGGCCCAATTTTCCCCAACAAAATACGAACTTCCAACAGAATTCCAGATTCTATCAAAACTTCAGACCTAATCAAACAAATCAATCAAATCAACCGAATCAATCAAATCAACCAAATCAATCGAACAATCAGAATCAATCCCAATTCAGACCACCAATAATTAGGCCAAATCCTAATTTCACTCAACAAAGGCCTTCAGCCATCCAACAAAACTCGAATTTTAACAAATTCGGTTCTCAGCGAACTCACCACCTGAATACACGAAACCCCAGTGCTGATAATTATACCGATAATTATCAGGAATACCAATATTCCACAAACGATAATTACACAGATGATTATCAAGATTCCCAAAATTGTGGTGCTGAAAAATATACCGATAATTATCAGGAACACCAGTCAAATATTTCCGATCATACTAATGATCAGTATGATTTTGGATATTCGGAAACCCAACCGAATCAATACGAAAATTTTCAGGATTTTCCAATAGGCCCAATATCGTTCGATCCACCGATCAATCAATCGATAGATCCCACTTCAGAGCTCCAAGCCCAAGTGCAAGCCCTGAATATATCAGACAATCTCAACCCAAACTTGAACTTCCCCGAACAAATGTTCCTATAACTCAATCACTCACAATCAATTCCAAAAACTTGTATTATATCATGGACGCAACTAATACCTATAAAATACTTATCGATACCGGTGCTGGTCTATCAATCTTCAAGCCAAAAACAGTTCAAAATTATTCTAATAGATCCCATGGAAATGTGGTGATACAAGGTATCACAGATAAAAAAAATCATCATTTCTGAATCAGTAATGATACCCTTTTGTATAGGTTATCCTCATAAAGTATTCATTTACAATTTAGATATAGAATTCGATGGTCTTCTAGGATCCGATTTCTTGGAACACTATAATTGTATTGTCGATTTGAAAAATAAGCAACTTATAACCGACTTCAAAACGATTCCCCTGATCAAAGTAACGGACTCTGAGAACCCCTCTGAAAATGTAGTTGAAACGTCCATGAACAACATACCGAATACAATTTATATTGAACCCCGTATGGAACAGATTTCCAAACTAAAATGTAACCTACTGAACACCGAAGCTATACTGTTAGCCCAAGTGAAAGAAAATGTTAGATTACCCAATGCATTAGTGAACATCAATCATAAAGGAGAATTCCTCACCTCTGTGATCAATGCTAATGCAATGTCAAAAACTATCAATTTTTCCGATATAAAAATCGAACCAATTCAAAATTACTCTATTAATAATTTCAACGAAAATGAAAATTCTGACACACAGACAGACAGAAATTTTGAAATTCAAAATCAACTTCGTTTGGAACATCTGAACGAAGAAGAAACTGAACTCATTACAAACGTTTGCCTTGAATATTCGGATATATTTTATTTAGAAGGTGATCGATTGACGTTCACCAATGAAATAAAACATTCTATTGATACTAAAGACGCAAAACCCGTGTTCACGAAATCGTATCGCTATCCTCAGATTCATAGAGAGGTGAAAAGACAGATGAGCAAAATGCTAGAAGATGGCATCATACGCCCTTCTATCTCCCCATGGTCGTCCCCTGTGTGGGTCGTCCCCAAAAAAATCGACGCTTCTGGTAAACAGAAATGGCGAGTTGTTGTCGATTACCGGAAGTTGAATGAACTTACCATAGACGACAAATACCCACTACCGATGATAGCTGACCTCCTTGACCAACTTGGCAAATGCCAATATTTCACGACTTTGGATCTAGCCTCTGGTTTTCACCAGATAGAAATAGATACCAAAGACATTTCGAAAACTGCTTTCACAGTCGAGAATGGTCACTATGAATTTATTCGTATGCCATTCGGGCTGAAGAACGCTCCATCTACCTTCCAAAGAGTAATGGATAATATCTTACTCGGAATCCAGAATGAGCGATGTCTAGTCTACATGGACGACATCATCATTTATTCCCCCACGATTCATGAACATATATGTCGTTTGAACGAAGTCTTCAAAAGACTCAGACAAGCAAATCTAAAGATACAGCCGGACAAGTGTGAATTCCTCAGGAAGGAAGTAGCCTATCTTGGTCATCTCATTACCAAAGATGGAGTGAAACCAAATCCGAGCAAAGTCGACTGTATAATGAATTTTCCTGAACCTAAAAATCAGAAAGAGATTAAACCCTTTCTTGGATTGGCTGGTTATTATAGACGCTTTATCCCAAATTTCGCTAAGATTTCAAAAGCACTCACGAAATTACTCCAAAAGGATACCCCATTCATTTTTGGAAACGAATGCCAAAATTCCTTCCAAGAATTGAAACAAACACATTTTAATATTCCCACAACAAAAGAACCTCAAAGATTTTCATTACAAAATCTTCGACGATATATTCGAACAGAATTATGACTTTAGGAATTTAAAAATCAATATCGTATCGAGTAAAACGATCAAAAATCGAAAATACTATATTGTCCCTCTACCATTTGACGTTGATACAGTGGTAGAACATTTATTTCTAACCCTGTATAGACATAAAACGAAATCGATCTCTCGAACACCTATTGCGTTGAGAATAATTTAGAACTCCCGATTCTTGAGATACTTTGTTTCATTTTCTCAGAAAAAGAAATTAAATTCAAGGTATGCCAAAATTTGATAACTAATCCAAACCCAGACCAAATTCCAAAAATAATCGACCAATACCACAATGGAAAAACAACCTCCATAGAGGAATCAATGAAACCATTCGAAGAATTAAAGAAAAATACAATTGGCCCGGACTCACGAAAAGTATTGAGAATTATATAAAAACATGCCAAATTTGCCAAAGAACTAAAATATATAGAAAAAACCTCGACAACCCCCTTGTCATAACCGAAACCCCTAGAACACCATTCGAAAGAATCAACATAGACATAGTAGAAATTCCAACGAAAAATTACGCACTGAGCATACGAGACGAACTAACGAAACCGCACGAAGTATAGTCAATACCCTACTTTTATACTTCCAACATTTTGGAACACCTCTGAGAATTCACTGCGACTACGGCAGATAATTTGACAAAGCCACCCTTAGAGACCTTTGTGTTCTCTATGACATTAAACTCACATATTCCAGTGTGCATCACCCACAATCAAACGGTTCAGTCGAACGATTTCACGCAACCCTTCTCGAAATGATTCGGATACATATGGCCGAACATTCCAACGAACATCCATTCAATATCCTCCCATACGCAGTTATTTGCTATAATAACTCTATGAATAAAACACATGGGTTTACTCCCCACGAACTAGTCTTTGCTCACACAGCCAGTAGACCACCCGAAACCCTCTACAATCAAGAACAGTTAATCACCAAGTATATACAAGACCTAAATAATAAAATTTCTCACTTCTATAAAATTGCCCGCGAACGTACCCTAAAACAAAAAGAAAAAGCCAAAGTCCGTTTTGATCGCAACATAAAAAAGGAAACCCCAGAATATAAAGTCATGGACAAAGTGTATGTCAAGGAATCCCAAATAAAGAATAAATTACACAACAAATTCAATGGTCCTTTTATAATAGAACAAATTCTTCTAAATTCCGCGATACTTCTGAATCCTCGAACCAATCAAAGATCAAAGTTAACTTCGATCGCATGAAGCCGTATACTGAAGATTAATTTATTTTCAGGTTGCTGCTGCTGGTCGGATCAGTAGAGTCTCAATACCAAATCAAACCAATAAATAATACTATTGGCGTATATTACCATGAAAATGGAAATATCGTACTCACTAACGATAAATGGACTATAATTGTAAATAAAGACATTTCCGTATTCAAAAATGCGTACGAAAATAACCGTAGAATTCTAGAAACTCTCGTAAACACAATACAATTCACAGGATATAGAATGAACGAATTTCGATCCGAGGTAAAAACCCATATTAGCCTTCTCACCCAAATTTCAAATTCTATTGAACAGAAATTGGGAGAAACTATTTCAGATACTAAACGATATAAAAGAGGCCTGATCGACGGTATAGGAAGTATATTCAAAACAATCACCGGCAATTTAGATGCCGCTGACGGCGAATACTATACCAACTGTATTAATAGGTTGAATAACGATGAACACCAATTGGAGAACTTATTAAAGAACCAAATTTCAGTAACCACATCAGTTATCCAAAATTTCAATACCACCATTCGCAAATTGCAAGTCGATGAAAAGACTTTCAATGAGGATATTAAAATTATAGAAAATACTATCAATCGATGGAGCGATAGAATTAGTCACGTTGAAACAAAACTGAAATTTATCAATATCTGCGAAAAACTAATAGAAAGCTTTCTATTCCTCGAAGAAAATATTGATGATATGTTAGATTCAATTACCTTTGCACGTTTGAATATAATTCATTCTTCAATCATTACACCCGATCATTTGATTACCGCCTTACAGGAAATTTCTCAAAACCTACGGAAAAACAATCCCCCACTCCAACCAAAACTCTCCAAAATAGCACAATACCTTGAAATCATAGAATTAGAAGCGTTCCAAACCAACTCGAACTTAGTCTTTATCCTAAAAATTCCTCTTACAGAACCACAAATTTACACCCTGTACCAACTGTACCCAATTCCAATATATGATAATAGAACTGGCCTCCATCACATTCTCTCGATTTCTCAAAAATTCATCGCGAAAGATGATGATTCTTTAATGTTCATACCTGTGACAGACTTGAAAACGTGTAAACCGCTTTTTCATAGAACTGAATTGTGCTCCGATATGTTCGCATATCCAATAGACTATAACTCCATTTGTGAAGCCCAAATTTTCAAAAGTTTCAAAAACATTCCGCGAAACTGTCAAAGTTCTTTGATTTTTAGCCAAGGTTATAACATTCAAAAACTCGAAACCAATCTATGGCTAGTGATCCTTTCTGAACCTTTACAAGTGACCGTGAATTGTCCCAATATGAACACTAAGACTGAAATTATTTATAAGAATTCAATCGTGAAACTCCAGATTGAATGTAGTGCGTTTATTGGAATAACAAAGATCCAGGCAAATTCTCAAGGATCGAAAACATCGAACGTCACCCACGGTACCCATTCAGTTGTAATACCATACGAGTGTTGTGTGGATGTTCCAGAAAAATCGAAACTGCCGAAACTGAAGCCCCTCAAATTGAACGATCTGAATGTTGATGACTTGGACGTTGCCAAACACAAGCTTGACTCATATTCAAAAAGCCTAGATGACCTGATTCAATAACCTTTCGTCGAGAAGAACATATCATGGTTCACCTTCTTCACCATCTCACTCGTCTTATCCCTGTTGGCACTCTACCTATTCTGCAAGTGTAGAAAGAGAACGACAGGACTGGCTCTGACAGGACCTGACGATTCACCGCATCCACCGCACAGACCACTCAAACCGTTGAGAAGAATCTCCAGCATGTTCCCAAGAAAAAGACCAAGTTTTCATGAAGAAATGCAGGAAGAATCCATCCATCTGGAAGGAGATGCATGATCACCTCACAACCCTAAAAGTTGCTGCATGGCATCAACTTTTTCTTTATGGAGGGAGCTGTTATATGCAAGATAACTAGTGGCCATCCCAGGAGTATGAGGTTACCTTCCAGGAAACTGCTGACTTGCTATCTTCCCAGGGTCATCACGTCCGCTCTCAGGAACTGACTACATATAATATTTCGCTGGTCTAAGCAGCGTCACCATTTTTCTAACATTATAAATAGCCCTGCGAGGCATCATTAGTAACTAGTTGTTTTTCAGACACTCAGTCGAGTAGTTTTAGTTGTATTATTATATTTTCCAAATAAAGTCCAAAGGAGTCTACTATACTCCTTTTTGAAGTAGTAATTGTTTTTAAAAAGTCTTCAGTGAAAAGTGAGATATAACAATATATATATATATATATAATATATATATATATATATATATATATATATATATAAAAGGATGTACATAGTAATAAATGCCGCTGAGTTATAGATATTTGAAAAAAAAAAACAAAGTTTACGTGTATTTGAAATGGAAAATCTTTCCACGCTCTGGGAAAGTACCTACATAATGTTAATATTAAGGGCTCAAATTTTCAGGGATTTTCTTTTAAACATTTAAAACAAAATTTTCGGTTGGGAGCGAAAAACAATATAGTAAAAAAAACACCCTAATATATATATATATACAGTGCTTTTCTTTAATGTCCCCCCCCTCTTTTATTTTTTGAACTCAACTCATGAAAATTGAAACTTGGGATAATGAAATTGATGCATGAATACTATATTTTGGAGTAAAATATTGACAGATGAAACTTTCAAGATGGCGACTGGGCGCCATCTGGGAAAAACAAAATTAAATTGAGAGGGGGTCTTGTGACACATCCTTTTGAAGCTCCTGATGAATACTTCACAACCCTAGAATATTAAGTCAATATCTTCACCTACTACAAAATGGCGGAACATTTAATAATTACCTGCATACAAACACATTAATATCGATAAGTACATCTATAAATATTTGTTTTTCTCTGCCATATGGCAATCCCAACAACCCGATGAGGTTTGATAGGTTATTTTTTGTTTAAACAAAAAATGACAAGAAATGTCAGTACGACAACGAACATCATTCTTCAGTTAAAATATTCTCATTTAGTTTTCGGTTTTACTAGTGAATAGGTACCACGTGAACTATCTCTAAAATGGTCAATTCTCGTCCATTGGAAGGAAAACTCGAAGCGATTTTTATTTACGGTGCGAAACTGAAAGAATTTTTAATGATCGTTTCCCGAATCGTCCTATCTGTAGAAAATATTTAAGGGAACTTGTAACCAAATTTACAACTACCGGTAGTGTACAGAACAAAAATCCGCCAGGTCATCCGTCCATTCCGGAAGAACAACAACTTCAAATAATTGGTGAGATGATAGTAAATCCTCAACAGTCTACTTCCTCCGTCGCGAATGTTTGTGAGGTGTGTCCTTCTACTGTGTGGAGACTTTTGAAGAGGAATAAGTATCATCCATACAAAATCAAAATGGTACACCAGTTAACTGAAGATGACCATGATCGAAGAACAGAATTCTGCGAAATTATAACGGCAACCATTGCAAGGCATCCTACCTATCTCCACAGTGACGAATCTACATTTTATCTCAACGGCAAGGTTCACAGACAAAATTGCCGTTATTGGAGTGACACCAACCCTCACACTTTCCGGGAAACTCATACTCAATATCCAGAAAAAAATAACGTCAGGAAAAGAATATTGGGAAACCATATTGTAGGACCTCTATTCATTGAACAAAATTTAACAGGGGAACTGTATTTGAATATGCTGGAAAATACTGTTGACCCTCTAATCAACGAAATCGTCGAAGCGAATCCTAATGAATTCGATATGGGTATTGTATTTCAACAAGATGGAGCGCCACCACATTACTACGGACAAGTAGGAAACTATTTGGATAATACTTTCCCCGGTCGTTGGATTGGCCGTCGAGGTCCTACGGAATGGCCAGCCCGCTCGCCAGATTTGACACCTGTAGACTTTTTTATGGGGCTATTTGAAGCAAAAGGTGTACGAAACTGAACCTGCTTCAATATTGGATATACGGCAGAGAATAATAAATATTTGTAGAAATATCGACGTTACTGTGTTCGAAAATGTTCGGCGTGAAATATCGGATAGGCTATTCTTATGTCAAGCAGTTCAAGGCAACCATTTCGAGCATCTTCTGAACTGAACTCAGCTTCTTTCCTCAAATTATGAAGTTAAACGTCGATGTATTCAGGCAATTATTAAATGTTCCGCCATTTTGTAGTAGGTGAAGATATTGACTTTATATTCTAGGGTTGTGAAGTATTCGTCAGGAGCTTCAAAAGGATGTGTCACAAGATCCACCTTTTGATTTAATTTTTTTTCCCAGATGGCGCCCAGTCGCCATCTTGAAAGTTTCATCTGTCAATTTTACTCCAAAATATAGTATTCATGCATCAATTTCATTATCCCAAGCTTCAATTTTTTGAGTTGACCCGTTCAAAGAATAAAAGGGAGGGGGATATTAAAGAAAAGCATATATATATACAGGGTGTCCCTGGACTTCCTATTTGTCTCTCGGGAATGTATAGATGGGGTCAAAATATCACCAGTACTTCATATAACTTTTGTTCCTGAAAGCCTTCGTTACCAAGTTACGGGCCCTCAAAGTTACAAAATGAAAAATGTTTTTCCTTGATAACTTTCAAAGTGAATATTCAAAATCATCTTAATTTTGGTGATTGACTAAACGAATGAATTCCTTCGATGAGCTTTCATGCAGGAGTCAGTTGTTTTGCTACAAAGTCAGGAACGGACTACCCCCGATGGTCCACACCCCGAAACTTTGAAATGACAGATAATTTTTCAATAGTTTTCAACAAAATAAGGTTACGTAGACAATTTTCTGAATAAAAGTACTCGTGTGGAAAGTCGATCGGAGCAACGATTCTTGATAAAAATGCAGTTTTACTCGACGACATCAAACCCGATCGTCCACCATTATTTGAAATGAAAAATTTTCACAGTAGAAATACTAATGCTAACGTTAATTCAACAACATTAATAACAGGGATAATACAAAATATGCTAAAATAAAGTCGCAAACATAAAGTACAGTACCTAGTTGAAAGTTTCATTCACAATGTAGATATTTTTTGAAATGAAATATCAAGTTATGTAGATTCGTGGTGTTTTTGAACTAACAAGCTACTCCACTATGAAATATCGAATTCAGTCCATATTTTGTAAGTACGCGTGGAATAAGCACGTTTCGTGTTGTGTTATCTGAATCTCATGAAACGCAACATTTGGATGTTGCAAATTCGTATTCACAGCTTGAATGTTGAGGAGTTTCACTGATAAGTATCATTTCATGGGAGAAAATCTTTAACACGGAGATAAATTTAGCTGAAAAAACGCACATCGGAAGACATAAATGATAAAAATCAAACGAATAAACTACAAAAACGGCTGCACATGAATAGGTGAAAAATATCCGGTGAATAAATTTATGTTCCATTTCTTCCACAGATGTAGACAAAAACACCTTGTAGAAAGAAATAAAATTAGTGTGGATAAAAAATGACAACTGGAATGCGATTTTGTTTTGTTGAGTGCATGAAAAACAGAGTTGCAGGTGTGCAGTGT